>OZ018401.1:62610076-62795948 GCA_963969585.1 Drosophila helvetica
TGGGGCATGAACGAGCTTTGGACACGCTGCCTGATTAGGCACACGCCACCCACCCACCCAGCCACCCAGCCCGCACAGCACAGGAGTTAAGGCTTTAAAATCGGAAGCGAAACCGATTGGGGAAGTTCTGGTAAAGGCAAATGCCACAGCAGAAGCCAGGGAAAAACTATCCATCTATCCGAATGCTTTTCAAAGCCAAAAAGTTCTCCGATCTGAAAAGATGAAAATGCCACGCAATTTGGGGAAAATGCGTACACAAAGTTTTGAGGTTGCGAACGAACAAACATGGCGGCACGGCCGGAGAGAGGAGAGGGGAGAGAGGAGTGCTCCTTGTAAATACATTTGCAGAATTTGCTGAATAAATGCGAGAGTTAGAGGCCAGGGATGGGTGATGGTGGATGGGCGGGTGGTGGATGGGGGTGGGGGTGGCGGTGGCGGTGGCGGTATGAAAGCATTTCGCATGGGTGGAAAAACTAACAAAGGCCACATAAAGAAAATTTACCATTTTATATGGAAAATAGGAAAAACCCTCGCACACACGCGCGCACACACACAGAAAGAGACGAGCAAACCACCACCACTGGCTCCACCACCGGCACACCCACACCCACCCACACACACACACACAACCATGTGTGTATTGCTTTAATAGAAAATTGCAAAAGTTTTGCAAAAGAAAATGCCTCGGCCAAGTCGGTTCAGCCAACCCGGGCGAGGGGCGGGCGGCAGCAGTCAGGCAGCAGTCAGGCAGCAGTCTCCTCCTGCCCCCAAAAGTCGCCGCTGAAATTGAAAAGAATGTGCAAAAGTAGCAAACCAGAGCCCCCACCCCCACCCCCCCCCGAACGAATGGTGAGGAGCGGGCCGATGCAGTGGGTCTGGCACGGGGTGGTTTCAGGGTGGGGGATGTTTGGCGGATCTGGGCTTAGCATTGGGGGCTAGGCTGGGCTCTGGGCTCTGGGCCCTGCTCCCTGGGCCCTGGGCCCTGGCCTGGCAAAGAAAGCCAAAGTAAGCATGAAATAAACCCTCACCGTCGGCACATGGCAGCGGCAATGTTGTCTGCCTGCCTGATGGCAAACACGAGCAACACCAGAGTCAATCGCAATGACAATTAGACACCCTACGACCAGGCAACACTCGCACTCGCACTCGGAATCGTAAGTGATAAAATGATAGAAGATAAAGGAGAAAGCAGAAAGGAAAGGGGTAGATCATCATCAAGACAATCTGAGCTCATTTCATTTATATATATTTAGCAGGTAATAAAATAATTAATTAAACAAATACCTCCAAGTAATATTAGAAACTAAACCCTCCATGCAAATAGTTAGTTAGTTAGTACCACAAACTAAGCCATGTACATAACTACTTGAAATCGAATCTCAAATAAGCTTAAGGCTTGGGCGTGGATTTATAATTTTCATTAAACTGTTAATAAAATATAAGAAAAATAAAAAATAAATACAATTACAAGCTAATATGGTTTAACGGAACATTGGCGGCTTAAGGCCTTCAGTCCCTTTTTTGATGCTATTGTATTTTAGTCAGATATTGAAATATACCAAGAAATTGATCAAACATCCATCATTATATACCATAAATATACTTTCATCCCAACTTCGATTTCAAGATAAAACCTGATGATATCATTGTTCGATATTATTCCAGCAGCTCCCACTATTCGAACTTCTCTATAACGAAGTTTTCTATATAATGCATTTATTTCCAGAACACTGCATTTCCGTTAAATGTTCAGTATTCTTTCCACGCCCGTAACTCGAGGTCGAATTTTTGTTCAATTATTTTGATAGAGTTAGTCCGGCTGTATATCCACTGTCTTATCCATTGTTTTTACTTTTTAGTATGGGCTCAATTATAAGCTTTAATCTGATTCAAATAAAGGTATCATTTTACCCATGGATATCATTTTACCCATGGAAATGCTGGAAAAATAAACTTTCAGGACAAACCCCGCCAGAGAACCGACGTGGCCGTTGGCTCTCCTTCTTCCGGGGGACAGCGAAAACATCGCAGTGCAACACACGCAGCAAACTCTATGAAGATTTACCGGTTTTAACGTTGCCAGTCAGCAGTTCGCTTTGCAGCAGTTGCCCCACCAGTGTGTGCCCGCAGTCGGGGATTCCGGCTAGCTCTGACTCTCACTCTGGGCTTGGGCTTGCGCTTGGGTTTGGGCCTGGTCCTGGTTATGGTTATGGGTTCTGGGACCGGTGGGTCTTCGTCGGTGTCGCGTCTGGCATTATTATGCCCCGTCGTCGCATGCCCCATGCCTGGTTTCCTGTGCGCCTTGCCATGTCGTCATGCTATCAGAGGCCAGGATGGGGATGCAGATGGGGATGGTACGGGTGTTCCAACTGGGGACTCCGGACGGAACCGTACGGAACGAGATGGAGTCACAACGTACATTCCATAGATGTGGATGTGGATGTGCTCCGCTCCTCATGCAAAACGCATATCGATTTGTTGGGCCGCCAGAGAGACACCGAAAGAGAGAGAGAGAGAGAGAGAGACACGCAGAGAGCATCTGTCTCCGGCAGGGGGGCGGTGAAGAACACAGGTAAAGAAAACTCACCTCGTGTTGGGTTTCTGTGTGTATGTGTGTGTGTGCGTGTGCGTGTGCCTTGGAGAGGGGGGATCTGGGGGCGGGCGGTTAGCAAATTCAATTTATCCGATCGGGAATACAACGTGCTAATTGCAGGGGATACCCGAACACACAGAGCAGGCACCAGTCGCCAGTCGCCAGTTGCCAGTCGCATTCTCCTTTCATGATTTCCACTCGTATATCTTTCTGTTGCTGTTCTGCCAACTGCATATTTGATGAGCGATAGTCCGCCCATAATTAGGCGATACCACCTGAACCTGAACCTATCCTGCCACTGCCACTGCCCCTGCTAATGCCACTGGCTGACATGCAACATTGTTGCCACGCTGCTATCAAACTAGATACGAGCACTTTGAGGGCTTTCGCCCTTATCAACGGCCATTATCTGGCCGCCCCGACAAGTGCGTGCAACCCGGCCATAAAGTCAGTTCAGTCCACAGTCCAGTCCCAGACCCAGACCCAGTCCCAGTCCCAGTCCCAGTCCCAGACCCACTTGCAGTTCCAGAGTCAGAGACAGCGCCTGTTCCGGGTGCAGGCATCTGGGGTTTGGGCCTGCGATGGAATGGAATGGAAAATAATTAACTTAATGCAAAATGCAGTTTCAGGCATAATTATCACTGTTTTCGAATGCAAAAAAAAGTGCAACAACTAAAAGCAAAATCTATCATTGTTAATGGCCGCCGCTTTCCGGTTGAAGTCCATTTCCACTTCCATGCCCATTCCCTTTTTGGAGTTCTCTGAACCCCAACCTGAAGGTACAGTACGAGTCCACAGTATCTTTTCCATCTGGCTAACCAGCTTTCATTGGCGATCCGATCCTTTCAACGCATAGCATTATCCGCAGCAGTGTCCTGCCGCCTGTCGCAGGCCATTAAATTCATTAAAAGCACATCGAAATTTATGGCGGAGCTGGCAGTAATTTGCCTGTAATCCATCAGCGTGTTGCCATTGACACCCCAGGGCTATGGCCAGGAACCCTCCTCGACTTTCACGTGCACAATATGCATCTTGCTGGTATATTTCTGTAATAATTGCAGTATTTTTATATTAAAATGAATTACAATGTGCGGCTTAACATGTTAATAAGATGAGAACGACATGTGAGTGTGTCTGCACTCCACTCCACTCCCCTCCCCTCCACTCCACTCCAGTCCACCCATTTTCGGTTACTTGCAAATTCAATTAGGGGACAGGGGGACAGAGGCTTCCATGTGCGATAAGTGGCAGCCACAAAAGCCGCAGAGCAGGAGCTGGAGCAGGAGCTGGAGCTGTTGTTGGAGCTGTAGCCGAGGCCTAGGATAAGCTTATCCTGTGTGCGATCTGTGGCACAGTTGCAGTTGCAGTTGCAGCTGCAGCTGCAGATTCATTGTGTGCGAAACGAGCTGAATGCGTAATTTAATAAACGTCACGACTCAGCCGATGCCATTCGCAGGATCTGGCCAGGACACTGACCATTCAAGTGCAAAACTAGTTGTCCAGCGGGATTAAAAAGTCGCATTTGCGTAATAAAAATTTCAACTTTATTGTTAATTAAAAGGCACAGGCAGAGCAGGCACAGACACAGACACAGGCACAGACACAGGTCCTGTCTGGCCTAGAGGCTCCAGTGGACAAGGCAGCTGCATGGTTCGGGCCACGTCTATCAATGTAATGACACTGACACAAACGTGACCGGGCTGAAAACGTGGCTCAAAGTGTGGAAATTATAATAAATTTAGCAAGTTTTTGGCCCGCAGTTACTGCTCATAATTATGCAGACACCTTGCTCTGTCTTGGGCTCCAATTGCATATGGCCATATTGACAGCTTGATGGATGTTTGTCTCTCTTTCGGGCCCCGCCCTGGTGTCTCTTTAGCATTTTCGCAGCCGAATTCGAAATCGATTTGAGCAGTTTCCAGCGGCAGGCAGCAACAGGCAGCAACAGGCAGCAGGAGGCAGCAGGAGGCACCAGTAGGCAGTAGCCTTTTGCATATGCCCCGGGTGGTCGCGTCCCCACAGTTTTATATTCTGTTATTTTGTATTTTGGTGGGGGGCGGAGGAGGGGCACCGCCAGCGACTACCGTTGGCCATTTAAGACAATAAATTTCATAAATAGCTTATGCATAAAATGCATTCACTGGACTCCGAGTCGACTCGCGACTCCCGACTCCCGACTCCCGCTGTGTTGATATTAATTGGACGACATAATTGCGGTGCCACGCTGCCCATAATAATGATGCGAAGAGCCAGAGCCAGTGCCAGAGCCAGTGCCAGATCCAGAGCCAGAGCCAGAGAGAGAGCCCCCCAGTAATTGCTCTGGAAACACGTTCCACTAGCTGCGCTGCTGCTGAGCCACACACATCTCCCCCGAAAACGCAGTGGCCAGCGGAGAGCAAACTCCAGTAGTTCCAGCCAGCCAGCCAGCCAGCCAGCCAGCCAGCCAGGAATTTGTATAAATTTGGCAAAACTTTTCTCCCTGTCCCTCGCCAATAATTATGGGTCTCCTCACCGTGCAATCGGCCTTTGTGTTGTTGTTGTTGTTGCTGTTGTTGTGCAGCGCTGCATGTGTGCAATTATCGTTGTGTGTCCGCCACTAATTTATTGTCTTTGGGGGCTCTGCCCTAAATCCAATTGTAATGCAATACGCGGCATTTATCATATTTAAGAACCAGCTACAGCTACAGCTACAGCTACAGATCCGATCCGATCCGTTCCGACTGCGGATCCGATGGGGGCACACACATCCTGTATTTATGGCCTGCTAATACGCGGTTTAGGTTTAATGAGTGCTCTGCTGCAGTCTCGCTCGGATAGCCTCTCTCCTGGTCGCTGCTGCAAATTAAAAATGCTCACGCTTTTCGATTGTTTGCTCATCATCAAGATGGCTCTTCTCTGTGGACATGGACTCGCCCCCGAGCCGGCAACAGCCACCAGCGGCCAGGACATTGTTATGATTATAAATATTTATTTTATGATCCGCTCTGGGCATTTCCCTTGCCTTGGCCTGACTCTGCTTCTGCTCTTGTTTTTTCCATCATTGAAATCGGTTAAATGGACTGTGCTGTTTATTTTTACTTAGTCCCTTAATAAGCCCCATGAATAATGGTGGGACAGAGGGCGGGCCAGCGGCATGTGTGGCATGTGTGTGGCGGGGCAGGAAGAAACCAAAAGAGAAAATGGCGCTGCAAGAAAAGCGACAGAGAGAGAGCGAGAGAGCGAGAGCGAGAGGCAGAGAAGAGACAGAGCGACAGTTAAGCTCGAGGACTCAAGACAGAGGACATGTCCGACTGAAATTGCGCACAATTACGAGGCACGGACCCCCCTGTCGCCCTGCCGTCCGCGTCTTATCCAAGCGGAAAAGAATTATTACGTTGAGTTTTTCGCCCGAAAAGAAAACTCACAACACACACACACACACAAACAGGCACACACACAGGGAAGAGCAGGAAAAGTTCCCATTTTTTGATAGCCATAGCCACACCGGGAACGGGCACGGGCACGGGCACGGGACGGGGACCTTGCCGCAAGGAGAGACGCCGCCACCAACATTGCCTCACGTGCATATGACAGTGGAGTAAACAATTTCATTTCTTTTCGCCCCAGCAGGACCCAAAAGATAACTGCCACAAACGAATGGGGCAAGATGCTGCACACAGAGCGAGGGGGAGGCGGTCGGGGTGGCCAGTGGCTGTGGCTGTGGCAGTGGCAGGACAGCGGCAAGGACAACGACAGCACTTGAGTTCTGTTTTCGAACAGCAACAACCCAGCAAGCAACCACCCAGGAAGGCAGCAGGCAGCAGGCAGAAGCATAAGAAGTTGCGTAAATATATTGTCCTGTCGCTTATTCATAGCTGGAGGGGCGGGGGGCCCACACAGGACACAGGACACTGCCAGCAGTGTGGTCTTGGGCAGCACCAACAAAAAAGAAAAAAAAGAAAACAGAAAATTCGTAACTCCCCGCCACAGTTATAGCCAGCGCCGTGGGCGCGTTTGGCAGCAGTTAGTCGAGCGTGCCCCGGCGGATTTTTTAATGCGTGCCTCTATAAATTTTGCACGCCTTTTGTAAATGTTCGTGGTCGGTCCAGGATCTGTTGAGGGTTTGGGGCGGGGGTGGGGAGGGGTCGAGGAGTGAGTCCTCTGGGCAGCTGTACACGTGGCCAGGGCAGGCCAGGCCAGGGCAGGGCAGGGTTTTTCTTTTTCTTTTTGGGAAACTGTCAAATTTTTGTTACTACTGTTCTCCCTCCCTCTGTGTTTTGTTTTCTCTACGAATTTCTTGAGGGTTTTCTTTATTCGGTTTTTGTTTTTCTTTTTTCCCTGGGAATGGGAAATCTTTTATATTTATCATACGAAATGCTGATCCCTCCCCATTATGTTTCATAAATTACATGTTTTTACCCTCTTTCGATGAGATTTCGTTTGAATACAGGTTTTATTACCGATTGGCGGCCACTAACTATAATCGCATAACTTTGCTCGAATCAGGAGTTGGCTTTAAGCAAAAAACGCCTGGAATGTCCTTTATTTTCCTCTAAGAACAGTCCAGACATGGACTCCCAGTGGCACATCTGTTGAAAAAAGTGTTCCGACTAAATGGCATTGCCAGCTCAACATTTGCGGTTGATTTTATGCGTCCATTGTAATTTTCTCACACTTTTTTCTCCCGCACTTTTCCAGTTCATTTTTTCAGATTTTTTTGATTTTTTTTAGAGCTGCTACCGTTTTCTGCATCCGGATGTCGGCGGGCTCGAGGCGCATCGGAACTCGTCCTGACATGACGCGTCGTCGACCGCTGATCTGCAACAAAATGCTGGCGCAGCATCATATGAGGGCACCGGGGGTCGGGGAGAGTAGGGCTGAGGGTGGAGGGTGAGGGTAGGGTAGCTCTGAAGGTAAGGAAAAAATTAATTTGCATACCCAATATTCAACGGATTTGATGCTGTCGGTCGGTTTCCCATGCCCCTCTGTCCGTTTGGGAGATTCTCTTTTTTTATTATAGGTATGTATACTCGTATGTATGTGGCCATATGCCCTATGAAAGGGCATTGTAATTCAGAGATTGAACTTTTCAGGGGGGGGGCACATATTTGGGACCAGTAGCAATGGCAATGGCCTTTCGATTTTTCCCCTCTTTTGGGGGTCAGCGGTTATTTGTCCGATTTGTCTAGACGGGATCAATATACATATCTCTCCATATAATAGTTAATTTAACCAGTTGTATCGCAAAGAGTCCTCAAGAGGGTATTGCAAGAGTCGTTGCTCTTGCAGCTGAATTTCCCTTTTATTTTCCTATGTTTTTTGTTGTTTTTTTCCGTCCTGCAGCCACTTGTTAGTGGAATTGTATGCTGGCGGGGTCGACCCGCGGATGCGTTTGGAATTTTCCTGTAGTTCGGTGCAATATGTTCGGGCCGGCAACTCACTTTGCATGCCACACAGAGAGACAGAGAGACAGAGACAGAGAGAAAAAGGGAAGGCGAGGAGGAGACTCGTATAAAAAATGAATACACAAAATCGGGCGACAGGAGACAACCCGCAGCCAAAGCGCAGAAAATGTTGCAGCAGATTTTGTGTGTGCTGCATATTGTTTTGTAATTTCCGCGATGATTTATTACACTTGGACTCTGGCTCGGGGACTGGGACTGGGACTGGGATTGAGAGCTCTTTAACCGCTTTAAGGCATGAGTCTGGCTGGTGAACACGCACATGTATCTATGTCAGTATTCAAGGACCATCGTTAGGGGGGAACACAATGAAAAACAAAGCTTCATTATCAAAACAGCAACAATTGACAACAGATAGAATAGAAGCCAAATCACTTGATATGTAATGCCTGGCCTGGCTTTCCCTGGCCTGGCCTTCCCTGGCCTGTTCTGGCCTGTTCTGGCGTGGCCCATAAATAAATCACACTGCAGCAGCGGCAGCAGCAGCGGCAGCAGCAGCATAATCCATTGTAAAGTGTCGAAAAACTGCAATTGAAATGCAAATCAATGCAAATCGATACTTGAATCATCATCAGTCGGCAGAGGCAGTGCCAACAGCAGCATGAATGATTCATGCAACCGACGCACACGCGAGCATCATTCAAATGCAAATTTCAAAATGCAAAATGCAAAATTATCCGAAATGCAAAAATCACACAGAGAATGGGAGGTAGGGTGCAGTGTGTGGCAGGGGCAGGGGCAGGGGCAGGGGCAGGGGCAGGAGCCCTCCCGCTGTGTGATCGCAACAATCAAATCCAAATAAATGCACCACACCGCACCACACAATGCAGCGAAAATGCCAGAAATTGCAACAAAGCCAACAAATAAACAAAACACGGCAAACAATGCAGCACGGGGGAAAACATCAACAAGGAGGATGGAAAAGTGCTTGCGGATTTTCGCACTTCCGGTTAACTGTTGCTAATTTGATTAGAGACCCACCGAAGGGAATGAGGAGAAGCAGCGCAGGGCAGGGCAGAGGCGTGGCTCTGGAGCGGGCCAAGCGAAAAGGCCATAAACATTTCTGGCTGTGGCTCTGGCTGTGGTGCTGCCAACTTATGCAAATTATCTCATGTGATTTATGCCCAGAAATTTTCTTGGGATATAGAAAACAGAGAGAGAGGGAGAGAGTGAGAGAAAGGACCAAGGCAGTAGCCACAAACTTTTTGCTCCTTTGTGGCTTGTCTGCTCGTAAATTGAATTTTTTCCAAATAGTTTCGTAAATCGTTTCACACGCGATGCGAAGCGATGCGATGCGATGCTGCTGCTCTTTTGAGACCTGCTTTTCATATTCAAATCTTTGGATCCGCACAATCTTTTCCATAAGCGTTTCAATCACCGTATCCTGTCAGGAAACTGGATCTTGTGATTCTGAGTAAGCCCTTTCCCCCAGCCCTCACTCATATTGTTCCATTGTCATGCTAATTGGGCAGGCAGACAGGGACAGGAGGCAGGGACAGGAGGCAGGGACAGGCGGCAGTGGCAAAGATTTCTCCCAGGATGCCCAGGTAGGAGCTCAGTTTGTCTGAAATCCTTGCCGTGTGAAGTTCTCTGTGCAAGACAAGCAATCCGTAAAGGGAAAACAACATCACCAACATCACCCACACAATAATCCCACCGAATGAAGTGGAAATATCGCCATCCTCTGGCAGGATATTCCCCCACAATTGGAAGCCACAAGCATGACAAACATTAACACGGCCTCTGACGCAATTTAACACCAATTACAATATCCGTTACATCTAATTATTGTTGGGCGGCCGCAGCCCTGGCCCCCGCCCCGGCCCGGCCAAGACGTTCACTAAATTAAAGGAAAACAGAGGCAAGAAAAAAAAGACAGGGCCCAGGACATGGGTGGCGCCATTTGCGGTTGCCAGGACATTAACAATGGCAACTCCAGGGCCAGGACCAGGACCACGACCAGGACCAGCAGCAAATGGCGGCCATAAAACAACAGAGAACAGAACCCCGGGAACATCCATGAAATATGAGAAGGAAGGAAACAAAACGTAAGAAAACATCCTAGTGGGCGGACGAACGGACGGACGGACGAACGGACGGACTGGACTGTTGGTTGGTTGGCTGGTTTGATGGTGGGGGGTTTGATGGTGGGTGGGGGGGAGAACATTTCTTAATTTCCAACAATTTACGCTGAAAGCTTTCTCCGCTCAAATGACGACCAGGACCAGGAAAAGGAAAAGTGTGGGCCAAGGCGACGACGGCGGCGGCGGCGACGGCGACGATGATGATCTAACGCCATTATTTTCCGGGCAAACGACAGGCAGTTGTTAATGGGGCTTACCACTTAAGCGCGACGGCATAAAATAAACATGCTCCCCACTCGTCCCTCGCCGCCCACTCGGCATGCTTGTGCCGGCCGTGTCCTGCCTGCTGCTGGCGGATGTCCTGTCCTGGCAAATTAATTAACATGGCGTGCGTTTGCTTCCAGCGCATTTCCCACAGCTCTCTATCGCTCTCGCTCGCTCTCTGTTTTTCTTCTGGTCCTTGTTTTTCTTGTCTTTTGGCAGTATTTTTCTTTTTTTTTACTTTGGCTTAATTGTGGACCAGCGTCTGGGTTGCGAGTCCTGCGAGTCCTGCGAGTGTCCTCGTCAGGGTAGGGGGTGGACACCCCGAGGCAGTTTAACAATTAAGAAACGTTTAAAGTTCGCCCGAATTTGGGGCGCGGCTTCCCTTTTGATTACGCATCCGAATTCGGGCAGCAAGAAACCCCAATTCCCGTTCCCGTTCCCGTTCCCGATCCCGTTCCCGTTCCTGTTCCCGGCAGGACATTGAGCATACGCGGCACGTTGCCTACATCCGTTTGACACCTTTTGTGGCACAGGAAATGAGCTGGGCTGTACGTGACTTGTTTTCGTTGCCCGGCATCCTCCTCCTTCGCCTGCGCCTCCTCCTTCTCCGACTGCAAATTGGATCTCCAGTGGCAAGGAAAACATTCGGCTGCAGAACGGGGTACGGCGCCAGAGAGTCTTTAAGCTGACCCGAAGCCGTGTCCCGTGTCCTGTGTCCTGTGTCCCGTGTCCTGTGGACTGTTTAAAATTCCAAATTTGTGCACTCGCTCAATTTCCTACCATGCCAAACCCCAGATGTAATTACCTCCCCGAAAGTCGTGGGCCAAGATTTGACATGAATTTCTCGTGGCACGGCCGGGAATAATTAGTGTCCATTCAAAAGGGAGCTGCGGCACGGGCTACGTGCCAAACACAACGCCTTGCGGCAAGGACGAACGCTCCTTGGAGTGACCCCCCCCCCCCCCCCCACTCCTCCCCCGTGGCATAATTGCAATTAAAATGTTCGCCTGGCACTTCTATTTTCCTCCTCCGCATCGGATCGGAGCAGAGCAGAGCAGAGCAGAGCGGAGCGTAGCGGATGAGAAGTGCAAACACTTCGAGGCAATTGCCGTGAACAGAAATAATAACAGGAAGAAGATTGTGCAAATTAAAATATAATTAGAGACAAACAAGGAAGGAGGAGCGGCGGACGGACACGAAGGGACTACTCCGCCCTGGAAGGTGGCGCCGCCTGGCGTTCAGCGGCAGCATAACGTCACGCACTTTCCACTGGATGCGGAACAGCAGAAGGAGGTTTTTTTTTTTATTGGTTCGCCTGGAAATAAGCGTGCGGACAGCCCACCTCCTGTCTCTCTCCCTCTCACTCTCTCTTCACTCATAGGGAGTAGGCTGTATAGGGGATGAAAGAAAGCGAGAGAGAGAGAGGGAGAGGCAGAGGCGGGCCACCTGGAAAACTAACGAGCAAGTAATTTTGTGGGCCAGCTAATGCCCGTGTCCCTGTCCCTGTCCCTGTCCCTGCCCGGAGACTCCTTGGCGGCGTCTTTAAATTGTTGCCTTGGCTACTTTAAGCCGCCGTTTTTCCTTGGATGCCTCCTGACTACAGAGTGGTACGAGGGCGCCAGGTTGCAGGAGGGGTGGGCTCTGGCTCTGCCTCTGGATCTGGCTCTGTCTCAGGGGTAGGCCTGTGAGGGTCGTTTTTTTTTTTTTTGGACAGGCCACACCTTCCTTCAGGGGTGGGCTTTTACTTTTTTGTTTGCCTGGATTTTCGATCGAAAAAAATGCGTATAAAAATAAACGTACAAAAAAAAAACCGAAATAAAATAAAATAAAGGCACGAATGTGGAGGAAATTTCTGGCTGCAGAATCTGCTTTATGAAATGTCAAAACTTCAAAGCGAAAATGCAAGAGGAAAATGAGAAAATATTCACTTGAGTGCGCGTTCGTTTTTCTTTCTTTTTCTGATGTTTGGGCCCATTGTTCGCGATGTTGTTGGTGTTGCTGCTGCTGCTGCTGCTGCTTTTGCTGTTTGAACTGTTGTTGATAGCCTTTATTAGTTGTTGGCCCAAAGCTTAGGCGCTTACACATCGCTTCTGCACCGCCCTCCCCACCCTGGCACTCCCCACGGGCACTTCCTGCTTCCTGCTCCGAAATTTCCGCGCTAAGGACACGGACACAAGGACTCCGGGACAAGGGCCGGACCGGACCGGGCCCCGTGCGCTCTGTAAATAGATATAAATTGTTCTCTTCTCTCTGTCTGCCACTCGCTTTTCTCGTTTACATTCTTTGTTTTTCATTCGTTTTTTGGGTTTTTTATTAAAAAATTTTATATTAAATCAATTGCGTGGAGATTTTCCTTCCTGGGAGGAGTGTCAGATGTGCTCATGCATAAAGTCGCTCGAAAGTTATGGAAGAAGAGCCAGAGTCACATGTACAATATGCCCGTCAATCGATAAATCGATTGCTTGGCTAATTGTTGTCATTAAGTTGTCAATATTTTGACACAAACTGTCTCAAATGATGGCCTATAAAAGGTGGTTTCTTTGTGAGGAGTTCCATTATCCCAACAGAACTCCGATAGAATCCGGTGGAAACTCTTCGGATACAAGATCGACCACTCTTTGGAAGGACCATGTCGGAAGGACCCTTTGAGCGCTATTGCAAGATCAACCGCACCATTCGGTTCTGCGTGGGATTCTGCGGCAACGATGTCATTCCCGAGGACTATCGCATGTGGTGGCTCACCTACGCGGTGATCGGAGCCATATTCTTCTACTTTGGCTGCACCGTGTACACGGTGTATGTGGGCGTGGTCCTGGAGGGCGACCTCACCGTGATACTGCAGGCCTTTGCCATGGTGGGGTCGGCCTTGCAGGGCCTCACAAAGCTGCTGGTCACCGCCAGGATGGCCGCTGTGGTGCGGCAGGTCGAGACCACGTACGAGGCCATCTACAGGGAGTACGGGCAGCGGGGCGGGGACTACAGCAGGTGCCTGGAGCGGCGCATCAAGACCACGTGGCACATGCTCATGTCCTTCATGTGGGTGTACATCGTGCTGGTGGGCGGGCTAATCGCCTATCCGTTCTTCTACCTGATCTTCTACCACAAGAAGATGCTCGTGATGCAGTTCCGGGTGCCGCTGATCGACGAGAGCACGGACGGAGGCTATATGGTGCTGATTTCGATTCACGTGATGCTGCTGGCCTTTGGGGGATTCGGCAACTTCGGCGGCGACATGTACCTCTTCCTGTTCATCACCAACGTGCCCGCGCTGAAGGATATCTTCAACGCGAAGCTTCAGGACTTCAATGAGGTGGCTGTGCAGCGGAAGGACTACCCAAAGATGCGGAAGCTCCTGTGGGATCTGCTGGCCTGGCATCAGCAGTACGTGAGGTGGGTACCCCCCCTGGGGCACTCTTTCAAATTTCAAACTTCAGCCCCTCCTTTTTTAAAGCATTCTCCGCGACACGGAGCGCATCTACAGGATCGTCTTGTTTGTCCAACTGTCCACCAATTGCGTGAGTATTCTCTGCACTATATCCTGCATCTTCATTGGAGCCTGGCCCGGAGCCCCCATCTATCTGGTGTACACCTTCATAGTCATGTACACCTTCTGCGGCCTGGGCACCATCGTGGAGACTTCGGTGAGCGTTTCTGAGGCTTTTTCCGACTTCGATTCAAGCTGAATCCTCTTGGCAGAACGACGACCTCAACACGGAGATCTACGCGAACCTTCTGTGGTACGAGCTGCCCGTCGAGGAGCAGAAGCTGGTCATCCTCATGCTGGCCAAGTCGCAGCACGAGATCTCCCTCACCGCCGCCGATGTGATGCCGCTGTCCATGAACACGGCCCTGCAGCTGACCAAAGGAATCTACAGCTTCAGCATGATGCTGATCACATATCTGGGCTATGAGGACTAGGCTAGAAGCTCCACTAGAAATATCAGAGAAAGTGGTCCTTAAATCGCTGATTAAATGTAACCTCCCTGAGGCAATAAATGGCACGAGGCACAAGCTATTATCTTTTCTTTTTCTTTAACACTCATTACCTACTTATTTTTCATTATCAAAGAACATAACACCTTTGGAAAATTGTCTCGAGTATTGATTGAAGCTCAACTGATTGGAGGCACAGAGTAGCAAGTAAACAAATTACGGAGATCCTGTGGATACCTGACGCTTCCCTTCACAAAGCCTTGCACCTTCTGCAGGCCATGCAGCTTGCAGCTTGCAGCATGCTTTGCCGGAAAAGCGATTCCTTCTGATTATGAGCGAGCACTGCAACAACATCTATAGTCCGCTCCCCTACCCCCGCCCCCCCTTTCTGCTGCCCACGAAACGAACTCGACCCAAGGCAGCGAAATTGCTGCTGATTAATTTTTGCTTTTTGTCTAATGAACTCCTCGCCAAGAATTTAATAAACAGCCGGCTCTTTATGGCACCACAAAAAATGATGATGGCTTCTCCAGCCGCAGACTCTATGAAGGATAGGATAGTAAAAACCAGAGAGAAAGCAGTAGCCAGAGCAGTGGCCAGAGCCCACCAGTAAATGAGGGTAAAAAAGTATGAAAAAGCATCGCTGGTAAGTTGTAAAAATTGTCTTTTAATGCCGCACAAATCCAGCAGATTGCCACGTAGTGCTAATAAAATAAAGTTATGTCCTGGGGGGCGGGGGTTTGGGGGACATAAAGAACAAAAAGAAAAAACCTCTCGCGCGCACCGCTGAAACGCACTGGAAATTCCCCGAAATAGTGTCTTCCCGCTCTGCCCCACTCCCACTACCACAACGCCTACAACGTCCTCCTCCTGTATTCATCTCCTAAGAATCCACAAAAAAATGGCGTTGAAAATTGAGTGCGCGGGCGCAGGACTATGGCTGGGGTGGCAGCGGCGGCGGCGGCGGCGGTGGCGGTGGCGGTGACGGAGGCGGGCAGGAGGTCGGTAAACGCATCATTAATCAAATGTCCGAAGCGTAAGCACCGTTATTCATCATTGCTTATGGATAAGGTACCTCCACACCCATCCCCCCACCCCCATCCCCACCGAACCCCAGCCCCTCGAAACCTCTCAAGGAAGTCGGCATGAGTCGCCATATTCGTTGAATGTTTCCCCTGACGAATGAGTGAATGACTTTCTTGAAGGACTTTCGGTTCTGAGACTTCATTCAACAGGAAACGGTGGATCTATGAAGAGTGCTTACATAGTGGGATGTATGGATATATATTCGCATTTTATTCATCTCTGAAACAGATAAATGGACGAAATATTAGATCTTTG
Source organism: Drosophila helvetica (assembly GCA_963969585.1). NCBI lineage: Eukaryota > Metazoa > Arthropoda > Insecta > Diptera > Drosophilidae > Drosophila > Drosophila helvetica. The sequence continues at coordinate 62,625,733 of OZ018401.1, forward strand.
ATTAGGAGAATGTCCAGGGATCTAAGCATCAAAAAAGTTACGATTTTACTTCCATCAGCATCAAATAATATTCGTTCTTTATTTAATTTTCATCCGAATTGCAGTGCAATCCAAATTCGTTGTGGACCCATTAAAAACACAAAATTTTTCCAAATTTCTGTACAGTTTTTAAACTTCTGGCTAACACACACACACACACACACACACACACACACACACACACACACACGTGTCTCAAGTCCAAGAAAATCCACAAAAAAAATATACTCCAGAACAGGCTTTTCTTTCTCCCACCCACTCCCACAGCAATTCTCTCTCTCTCTCTCTCTCTCTCTCGCTTCCTGCAGATATTTCCACATTTCTCTATTGCTCCCTCTCTAATCACTTTCTCCAGCCACCCTAATGGCGCATATCAATTTGGCTCAGCCACGTGCTGATGATTTCTTTCCTTTACTTTCCTCTCGTTTTTTTATTTATTTTTTGGAAGAAAATGTTTGGGTTTATTTTTTTTGAAGAGCTTGTAGTGTATATTTTTGCGGCCTGAAAGTGCCGGGGACATCATAAATCAGAGGCTTACATTGCACAGAATCATCAAACAGGCGACAACTTTTAGCGGGACAGCAGCAGCAGCAGCAGGAGCAGCAGCAGGAGCAGCAGCAGGAGCAGGAGCGGTACACAGGAACTGCCTAATGGAGTTTTTACATTAGAGATTGTTTCCCATTGACTGGATTTCTGGGTTTTTATCGTGGCTTCAACATCGAAATGCTGCTCTAACACCCCTTCAAGTGTCAGTTACATATTGTCGGAGACAACAAAACGCTTGCTTCATTCACTTTTCCATCAACTAGAACCAGGGGAAAACAGGGAAAGAAAAAACATTGTAAAAAAAGGTTAGAACCGAAAAAATTTGCATACACAGCAGCGGGAGCGGCAGGAGCGGCAACAGCGGCAGGAGTATCGGCAGCTGGAACAGGATGCGGATGCGTCCTTTTTGTTGTTGTTGCTGTTGCTGTTGTGGTTGTCTGTCCAGGAAGTGTGCACACTGAAAGGTTTTCTTTTTTTCCTCTTTCACTCTCGGTTTTTTTTTTTTTTTTTTTTTCTTTTTTGGTGGAAAAAGCATTGTAGTCAAAGTAAAAATGTTGTCTATTAATTGGCCAAAAAGCTGGAGCTCAAAGAGAGAGAGAGAGAGGTCGCCTCGTGACTCGTGACTCGACAGCTGCCCCGTACCACCCCAGTGGCAGTGGCAGTGGCAGGATCAGTGGCAGGCAGGGCAGTGCCAGTGCCAGTTCCAGTGGTAGAAAAACTCTTAAATTAAATATAAATTATATGCAAATTCAAATTGAGTTTTCCATTAACCCCTTGAATCGCCTTTGGACCCGTCGTGGAAAATCATATTTGGTTACACTTTTGAGGCCTGTTCATGGTCCTGTTCCTCGTCCTCGTCCTCGTCCTCGTCCTGCTCCTGTTCCTCTTTCCTGATTCACATCACGTCGACGTGTTTAAGTACGCATCATTTGCTGTTTTGCTTGTAATTTAATTGGTTTGGCTCTGGGCTCTGGGCTCTGGGCTCTGGGCACACAGGTACTCCTGCCACGTATCCCTGAACTAATTTATGCCATCCTTCCATCCTTCCATCCTTCCTCCTCCTCCTGCCACAAAGGGTTGAGTTGAGTCGAGTTGAGGTTGAGGCCACTCGGCAAGACGTTTTTCCTCTTCCTTTGGCACGTTGCACGTGCAGCGCCGTCGAGGAGTTGCCTTATTAATTATTATTCTAATTAATAAGACGCAGATGATGATGCCGGCAGGGCAAAAGAAGGGATGCTCTGCCCTGCCCTGGCCTGGCAATTTGCATATGAGTGACACAACAGGACATTTGCTTCCTGTCACGCAGGCCCTTCCAGGAGGACACAAAAGACGCGACACTGCCGCTAGAGGCACGTACTCCCTCTTCCTCTCTGCTCTGTGCTCTCTGCTCGCTGCTCAAAGGAGAGAAATCTCATGCATAATGCAAGTGTAAAAAGGCCCGTGAGAAACTCCCAGGCTGAAAATTATAGTCCCCGAGATGAGGATCCTCTTACTGGCAGCTGTTTGATGGGAGTTTTGGCTTCAGCCAGGATTAAGGATTGAGAATCTCGCTCAAAGCATCAACAGGTTTTGGTCTACTATCAATTTGGAATCAATCAACGCCCAGACAATTTGCCAAATCCTCAGACTATTATCCCTCTAAACACTTCTATAAACACCCTTCCGAACCAATCCAATCCCATCCGATCCGTTCCGATCCGATCAACCCCCTATCGATTTGCTATCCTCGTTTCTGCACAAAAATTGCCAGAGTCAAATGTCAAAGCAATTAAGTCGCAAAATCGAATCGATTTTCAGGGGTCGTCCATTGTCAGGCGGTTTCGTCGTTCTCTCTCTCTCTGTCTCTCTCTCTCTGTCTCTCTCTCTCTCTCTTTTGTCACTGCAGAATTATCACTGTCATGTTTGCTAATTCCCTTTGTTGTTTGCCGAGCTGTTTGCCATTTCACTTTCACCTTTCGCCTTTCTTTTGTCTGGCAATCGGCGAGGGTTGAGGCCTGATCCTGGCCAAAAAGTGTGCCAATTTCTGTTCGGGGTCCCCTTCTAATTATGAGGTGAAGTTATGACAGCAACAGGACTAAGCCACACTCGCTCTCACTCTCACTCTCTCCTAATGACTGATGACTGGATTGACGGGGGGAGAAAGGCAAACAATTATTTGAAAATTTCTTTCATTTCATTTCGTTTCGTTTGTTGTTTTTGTTGTACCGTTGCCACGGGAATCTCTGCTTAACCTGGAGACGGGGTGGGGAGCCTTTGTTTTTTCATAAAAAACAATTTTCTTTATGGCAAAAAAAAGAAAAAAAACAACCGGGCTTCACGAGAGGCTCAGCGAAATTGGTTTTTAAAAATATTTCACATTTCAATCTGCCCCCCCTCCCCCCACACACACATACTTTTCCTTCACTTGGTATCTCTCCGTGGGCTACCTTCAAACTTATAATAAAAGCCACAGTCCTGCCACAGTCTCCTGCCGCAGTCTCCCGCCTCCTCTTTGCGTGGGCCCTTGGCCGCAACAACAGTTGGCCAGGCACCACCGCACATTGTTGGCTTTTTTACTGTCCCCACAAATAACAATCAAAATATCCCCCCACATCTGGCGTTGCCTTTGGGGATAAGACTGTACTGGGGCTGTGCTGCGGCTGTGGCTGCGGCTGTACTGCGGTGCCTGGGGAGGCTAGGAGCTCCCGCAGGACTGTGGAAATTACAGGTGCCTAATGCAAATTTGTGTGGCATTTTTCTTACTTTTCGTTGGATAGAAAAAAAGGAAGAACGAAAAGTAATATTCATTTCGATCCATCTATTCTTTTTTGCAGCATTTGCAGAAATACTCGTTCACATTTCTGCACGGGTCCTGGGGTCTGTCTCTAATTTTTTGGCTTGGATTTTGATTTTGATTTTGATTTGCGCGCCTGATTGTCATCATTGAGGCTGAAAATGCGAAAAATACAAAAAAAAAAAAAACAGATTTGCCTCCAATCAACGTGGCACTTAATTTCGTTTATTTGATTGGATTTGTGTTTACATGGCTGCCCTCTAGCCGGAGTCTCTCTCTGAGAGCCAGAGACAGGGAAACGGAAAGGGAAAGGAAACAGATGAGATGAGAGTGGGCCCAGACATGTGGCAGGAGTGGGGGGAGCGTGGCACCCAAAATTCGTTGCAAATTAGAAAATCAAATCACTTTTCGGCCGGACCCCACACGCCGACGGCAATTCGCTTGCAAATGCCGCCACACCATAGCTTTTCCACCGACGATTTCTTACAGAATTAAAGGCATTTCACCGTTCGACACCGTTTCCGCGACAATGTGTGAAAAAACGGATAGCATCGGTGGAAAACGCAACGTGCAACATCAGCTTTAAGACGAGCACACACAACAAATTTATGAATATTGAAAAATTAAATCGACATTTTCTCCGAGCATCGGAGCATCGAGCACTCTCTTTCGTACACCCTCAACAAAGCACCCACAAAAAAGCGAACGAGAAAAAAAACATGGCCACGGAAGTGGTTGTTGCTGTTGCTGTTGCTGCTGCTTTTCCTGATGTGTACCGTGTTTTTTTCGACCATTTTTCCAATGATGGATTTTCGAAATTTTAATGGTTGCCCTCGCCCGCCGCTTGGATGAGCAGGCGGCCCTGAAGAGCTGAGCCACAGCCAAGAGACCAAGTCCTGCCAGAGTCAACTTCTCCTCGTCATCGTCATCGTCTGGCGTTGTCAGGCGGCGGGGGAGGCGGCACGGCATGGCACGGCACAGCCTGCTCGAGGGGTGGAATCTTTGCCTCTGTGGGTGGGTGGTTTTTTTTTTTTTTTTGCGTGTTCATTTCCTTTGTTTGGCCGCCATTGAGGGTAAGGCGATGTGGGTGCCAAGGCTTAAGGGATGGAATCGATATTTGTTTTCTATAAACGGGAAAAAAACAGAGCAACAGCAACTGCCACCGGACCACCCCATACCCCATACCCCATGCCCCACCTCCTATCTCATCGATGCTGGGCCTAATCCAATGTCTCAGGAGCTTCGCCTGGGACTGGGACTGGGACTGGAAACTGGGTCTGCCACTGGCTCTGGCCGTGGCTCTGGGCACTGGCTTAGGTTCTGGCTCGGGCTCTGGCTGTGACTGTGGGGTCCCTAATCAATATGCGCAAATGATAATTTTTAATGGCTTCCGAGCGCGTTTGTTTACCAGCCAACATCGCTGCTGATTTGGCCATATTTGATTTGGCCCAGAGCCTCGGCAAATTTAATTTCCAATCGACGGCAAAACGTCACCGTCAACGCCTTGACGGAAATTTAATTTCCAGTCTTCAGAGCAGCAGCAGACAGACTTTTCGAAAGGAACCCCAGCGCGGTGTCCGGGAGCGTAGTCTGGAAGATATAGTCCGAGTCTCTCTCTTTCTCTCTCTCTCTCTCATGGTAATCTGTCACGCCCCCACGCCCAAGCCCATTGTCTTGGGTGGGCGCGAGATATTCAAAAGCTAATTGCTTTCTAATACGGTAATTTCTGAACTGAAAAACTGAACAGCATTGTCTTGTCTGAGAAGGGAGCTTATTGCGGATTAATTTTACAAGCCAATTTCTTATGTAAATGCCAGGCCATTTCATGTTATTTTTACCCCAAAATGAAGATGGGGGTGCGGGGTGTATGGTGCTTGGTGCTGGCTGCTGGCTGCTGGGTGCTGGGTGGTTTGTGGGAGGACTGCCTAGGGGTGGATGCCGAACCCGACAGGTAAGATAAGGGCCCCGTGCAAATGCTAATTTAAAGGCGTCATCTGTAATTAGAAGGCAATTTAAGTTGGTAATAAATATATCAGTCGGCACAGCTTAAGCTCGGGAATGCCTTGCAGGCTTACAGATAATATTGAACTTTGGAGTTGAGGCTTAGAGCAGCATTTGTGGTCATAGAGACGAATACTGGAATTGATTGGAAATGCATGAGCAAAGAATTACGAAGGAAGAAAGCCTGGAAACTAATCGCAAAGGAATACGTACATCAATTCGGGGCTAAATATCATTAAATGACAAAATTGAAATATTAAGAATCCGAATTTCATAAGAAATTTGTGGGGTAGCTGGAAAGATTCTAATAATAAGACCAAACTCAAAGAAAAATGGAAAACATACGCATATTTAAATTAAAAATGCAAATTTAAAATACAAAAATGTATTAAGAATCTTTTAACTATGGCCCAAGTTTTATGAAGATATAAACAAATTTAAAATAAATATTTTTTATTTATTTAATATATTAACTATTATAAATAAACTGCATTTACAATATAATAACCAATTAGACAGAAGAGTGCCAGCTGCAAAGGCCATCGACTCGACAATTGATGTAACTTTACCATTTAATTTGTGATATATAAATCAAATCTATAATCTTTCAATATAGGTTCCAATCTATATTTAAATCGAATTTCAAGGCTTCTTTCTCTGGGCTTATAGAGGCACTCCTATATCTACTTTGAATTCTTTTTCCTTGGGGACGTGACTTGGAGATAAGTTGCAAAGATGCTGAAAATACCGAGGAGACTAGAATTTCTGCATTTCTATATCTTCTGGTAGAACTCAAAATACACTTTCAAACCATCTTGGATCTGTCTCTACGATAAAAAGATGCAAAGAAATTACTGCCTATATGTATTCTCCATCGTTCGTCTGACCCCCATATTATTTGCTCTTCCTTCCTTCCGTCCCCATGGAGATCTAGGCAGTACTCGTTTCCACCCAGCCAAAAAGCACTTTTGCGCTTCGTTAACCCGCGCGAAACCCAATCCTATCGATTACAGCAAACAGCTAACCCGAAATCCAAAAAAAGGGAAAAAACGAGCGAATGAGCCACAGAGAAAAAGTGAAATCGTATCCATGCTAATTTCCAACCATCATTCAAAAAACAAAAAACCGAGAAACGAGAAAAAAGAACGCAGCGGCGGAAAGCGATAAACAGAAAACCAACTGACAGGCCAAAGAGCCAGATAGATAGGGAGAGTGAGAGAGAGAGGGAGAGAGAGAGATCTATGGGACAATCCCCTCCAGCTCTAGCTCTAGCTCTAGCTCCGGTTCCAAACGAGAGACGACACAGAAACAAACCGACAGATGCACGGCATATTAATCTCAGACAAACAGAGATAGGAATGGGCCATTTCCTATCACACACACAGACACACTCACACACACACACAACCAGGAATAATAAAGGAGAAAAAAAAAAAGCAAAATCTCGCTTGAAAATCCTTTTTTTTTCATAGCCCGTTTAATGCTAAATTATATCCCTATGCAAATAAGTTTTTTTTCACTTGATTTTTTCATTAAATCATGACGATTTGACAGGAACAGAGCGCATAAGGGGGATGGGACGACAGGACTCTGCTCAGCGCCGTGTGCAAAGAAAGGGTTGTCCTTTGGCCCGAGGGGTCGTCAGGGGTAATAGGGTTCTGGCTCTGGCTCTGGCTCTGGGACTGGGACTGGTACTGGTACTGGCTCTGGATCTGGTACCATTCTGACTTGGTTAGTTTGTTTGTTTACTCGTGTGGGGCCGTGAGGCGTTTTAATGGCTTTTCGAAATGGGAGCTTCGACGAGGGGTAATGTGTGCGCTTGTCTCTCTGTTTGCTGTCTGCTGTCTGCCGGACCCAACTGAGGCATGAAATTGTATGAGGTCAGGGGTCAGACAGACAGTCTATCAATTAAAGGAGTTCTGCCTTCGTTTGATTCGATTCGATTCGATTCGAATCGATTGCCTCCCTCTCTAGCCCCGCGAGATTTCCAATCAGGCTATTGATCTTCCAATCGCTTTCAAGCAACCCCTAAGTCAATAGCAGCGCCCCCTAGCGTTCGGTGGCAAAGCAACGATGGGCAACAACTGCTCTCAAACTGTAGAGCTAAGATAATTTTTGGGATAATTTGAGGAGTCCCGTGCGAGAACGAGTACGAGTACGAGTACGAGTATATAGGCCAAAAAGGGGCCTACTGTTAACCCATTATTACACTCAACTACAAACTCATTAAGCCAAAATCAACAACTGCTGGTTGTAAGTGTTATTTGCATGGCTCTGTGCCATGTTCTTGTGCATCTCTTGGGGGTATGGTGACCCAATAATAAGGCGACCGCTTGCTTTGCAGCCTGCCTCAATTTCGATCAAGCTCCTTCTTGAGGTTGCAGCAGGCCTCCCCATCCTTCCTTTATCGTTGCTGAATTGTGAATGTCGCCCTGCAATTACCCCAGCGATGTTGTCCTTCACATATTCGGCGGCGACTCAGAGTTGTTTTCTCCTGCTGCTGCTGCTGCTGCTGCCTGTCATCATCGTTGTCGTTGTCGTTGTCGTCCTCGTTGTCGTGCTTAATGTCTGAGGCGTGCGTCACAAGTAGAGAGCGGGGCCCTGTCATTAAAATAATGCATATACATCTGAAGTATGTGGGCAGAGCAGAGACCCACAGAGACCCCAAGTGGAAGTTGCAGCAGCAGCAGCAACAACGGCGGCACTCAAATGAATGCATCCATTCAGGTTCAGGACTGGGACTGGGACTGCGACTGCGACTGGGTCTGAGCCTGAGCCTGGGAAGGTGTTTATTAACAGATCGTTTGGCCCAGCGACGTCTGCATTGAGGGCCATTGAGTGCACACACAATCCCCATACTATACCATACCATGCCATACCATACCATACGTAACCATACCATACCCATCCCATTCTCAGGACTTAATCATTCAGTCGAGCAGAAAATCATGCAAAGTGTCGCCAGTGCACAATATATTTAAAAATAATTATAATCACATGCATTACATGGCTGTTTCGGTTGGTTTTTGGGGGCCAGTACGCTGTTATTAGCGCTAGTTAATGGCGGGGCTGGTGTTGGCCCAGTTTACATGGCTCGCTCGGTCGTTCAGCAGGCCCGCTCTTAGCCATGATTGCCATCTTTATGAAGACATAACGATATGCCGCGTGTGTTGCGTGTGTGGAACTATAACGCCAACCATTGTAATTAGAACTCGAACACAACAATGTGCGGCCATTAAAGTGGGGATACTCGATGGGTATTACGATGCTAATTCTCTGGGGACATGAAGAGCAACGCCCTGCCAACGGGGCAACGAGAAGAAGATCTCTGAGAAGATCCATTCAAGAACCCATTCGAGATGGGGCAAGAACCTGCTCTGAGAACCAGTTCTCCTCTTAATAGGGACTTTCACTTTTCCGCACTGTGGCCAGGGAAGCGCCAAGTACATAAAAGCCCAGCTCTTGCCTCCAGAATAATTACATTTAATTTGAGGCGAATGAATGCAGAGTCGAGTCGAATCGAGGAGAGAACAGAACAGAACAGAACAGCATTCTGCAAGTGTTACCCTCCCTGTCAGAGGGCTTCCATCCATCCATCCGTCCATCCATCCATCCATCCACTTTGTTTGCTTAACAGTGCGAATCCTAACGCCGGCTTCTGGCTCCTGGCTCCTGGCCCTGGCACTGGCACTGGCCTTAAGTCTGCCAGTTGGTCAGTTGATCAGATCCGAGGGGCTGATTGAAGGTTTCGTGTCTTTGGCACGCAAACTGATGCGTGTTTACACTGGCGATTATCCCGTTGGAGAACCCCCTCCATAGCCAGGGCCGATCCATAGCCATAAAAGAGGAGATAATTTGTTGGACCGGACTGAAAGACTGAGGACTGAAAACCGAAGCCAAAGCCAAAGCCTATCCTATCCGATCCGATCCGTTCGATGCTTTCGTTGTTTGTTTTTCTGCAGGAGAGGCCCGGCGATCGTTAACGCAAATTAACGAGCCATCATCAAATCGAAGCCAATATCGGACGATACAGGCCGGTTCCTTTCCCGTCCCGTCCCGTTCCGTCCCGTCCCATCCCGTGCCTGGCATTAAGAGCGTTTATTTCGAAATTAATGCGCAGCTCTGGCCAAGCGCAAATGCGGTAGCAGCTGCCCCAAGTTTGCGGTATTCTCTCATTAACCATTGAAATTACAACGGACCCAGGGCTTGGACTGGCTCCCGACTCTGGGCCTGGTCTCTGGTCTCTGGTCAGCTGGCTATGCCCGGCATTTACAACATAATTCATGGCAGAGAGGCAAAGAGTCGCTGACTCTGGCTCTGGCACTGGCACTGCCTCTGCTTCCTGCCACATAATTATGAATAGGCATTTTGGGGGCCCAGTTGCAGGCAGTGGAGAGTGCAACTTGTTGCCATCGCTCGCTTATTAATTGCTTTTTAATAATTGCCGCCAGTAAAGAATTGAAATATGTTCGAAAAGTATTCGCACAATTTATCACAGAGGTCCGGTCCCTTGTACCCCACTACACTCCCCTCTGGCTGGCCATTTATTGAAATTAATTTTTGTATTATCTGATATTTCTCTTTCATAAATTCAAAATGATAATTGCCCGAATGGTTTGCATTAAATATTTAGCGTGGTATTTCCTCCCTTTTCATCGTCCCTTGACATCCTTTCGATGCTTCCTTGCGTTTCGGTACTGCTTTGGCACTGCTTGCGCACAGCATCCTGCGAACTGCTTGCCGTTAGCAGCGGCGTCTTTGCGGTTCGTTAGTTGTGCCATAGATGGCGCCTGCAAATTCCATAAGGGAAAAACCCTGTGGCAATGGATTTATATAATTTCATTCCGGTATGTATATTATTTTATTATTTATTGGTTTGCGGTTCAATTTTACATATGTAAAGGCTTATGTATATTAACTAATTTATATTAAATTAATTTTGGGAGATTTCGAGGCAGAGAGAACTTTCGTACTAGAGTAGATTTAATGCAGAGTTTTAATAAGAGTCGAGTAGATAAAATCATATTAATTTTTAATAATGTAGTCAATTTTGTAAATAAATAAATAAAAGAGAAGTAATCTTATCTACTGAGAAAATACCTTTTGAGAACGATTTCTGCTCAAAAGTCTTTTCCAATAGGTACATACATATACATATATGTACATACATATGTACATTCGTGCATAGATACAGTTATCCATTAGAAATATATCTTGGCTGATCTTAGAAATAAGAAATACAAAACTAAATATAATTACAAAAATCTTAAAAATTTGTCATTCAATCTTAGACATTATTTAAGTCTTTTATCTGTCCATGAAAAAGTCACAACAAGAAACAGTCATTCAAGGAGCTTCTTGTGCATATGTATGTACATATTACATACTTTCATTCCCGTTTCATTCATTGCACTATTCATTCTACATTCATACTGGTGTTGACTCGAGAGTTTCATATCCATCAGCTCTCTCGTTCTCTGTCTGCCTCAGGATGTCGCACACTTCAGCATTTCGCACAATCATCCAACATTTTTGCACCCCTGACGATCAGCCCATCCAACCATTAATGGTCCATGGAGGACCCTGTCCCCTGTCGCCTTTCTTTGTCTGCTAATTAAACAAAAGAAAAACCCCTTTCACACCTTGCAGGAAAAACTGTTACAACTTCTTTTGTGTCTTCTTTTGTGTGTGTGCGTGTGCGCGTGTGTGTGTGTGTGCGGTGCGAAAATAAATTTGCATAATTTTTGCGCATCGTCATTAAGTCGCCCGAAACGAGCAAAAATATTAATTTTCACAGTTTGACGTGCCGCAGATTCAGCTTCAGGTTCAGGCTCAGGTTCTGGGTCTGGTTCTGGGTCTGGCTCGGCTACCCGTGCGGCGGCATTCGAATGCAAATGAGGCAACAATGACAGCAACAGCGAGCCGCGACATTTGATCGTTTCTCCGTATGCCTCACTCTCCGGCGATCCTCTGCTTTGTCTGCATTGTCCTCAATGATTTTTGCATATAAATCAAAGTTCCTTTTGAGGAAACGAACCCTTTGCAACCCTCTCAAGGAATTTGCATAGGCTAGGCGCTTCACAACAAAAAAAAGTGAAAGGGCTGGCGGCTGCCGGCTGGCTGCTGGCTGCTGCGTTTTCCCATTTTCCAGATCGTGTGAATGTCCCCCGAGGCGGCTGCAGAGTAATTCAATTAGCGAGAAGTTTCCACGGAAAGGAAGGCTGACAGTACCTTGGATCTCTGGCTCTCCCTGCCTTTGAGTTGCTCTTGAGAAATTCCATTTCGACAGGCAGTTAGGATGATTTATTGAACCAGCATCCATCCGAGCTGTGGGGGGAGCACAACCCAAATGCACACACAGAGAAATGGAGAGAACGGTGGAGCGAGAGGGGCGGGCGTGGGGGTGGGGGAGAAAGCGAGAGAAGTGCTCAACTACACGTGTGCCAAATTCATTTCCATGCCATCCTTGTGGGGGCGGGTGTGTGGGACGGGCCAACAACGACTATTGATGTGTCCGTGGGTGTATCTGTGTGTGTGTGTGTGTGCGTTTCTGTTTGCTAAAGGATAACAACAGCAGCGGCTACAGGAATAGCAACAGCAACAAGAACAACCAACAAGGACAGCTAATACACAATTTGCATATATTTATCCATCAAATTGATGGATGCTACTGCATACACGGTCGAGAGGTGGGGCGCTGGGAGGTGGAGCTGTAGCTGGAGAACCCCCTGATGTTGTTGCTTTGACACGTCGCAATACCCCAAAAGGATAATGACAAAGACAGTAACAGCAACATCAGCAACGGCAACATCAGCAGGAACAGCAGCATCAGCAGCAGCCAGCCAGCCAGCCAGCCAGTCAGCCAGCAGTCAGGACAATGCCATGTAGACACTTATACACTGAGCGAAATATCCGGCGATGTATCAGAGCTGCCTTGAGGCATGTGGAGGCGGATCTAAATCAATAAAAAACTGTCTAAAATCTCACCCACTCCAATCTATGCATTCTCCCACCGATAACTGGTCCAGACTGCTCTGCAAATTCTTCTATGAATTTCTCTCAGTGCATAGCCCGCACACCTACAGACAGGCACACACACACACATACACTTGGCAAGCGTGAGCAATTTGCAAGGCGCTGGCGAAAAAGGGCAACAGGAAACTGTCAAGACGGAGAGAACAGCACATTCCGGTGGGTGGAGGGTGGGGGGTGGGGCCAGTGTCAGAAGGAAAGCTGCTGTGTGATGGTGGGGAGCATCCTTTAAGTTTCCTTTTTCGCCTAGGTACCCAACCGACACTTCAATCGTGCCACGTTCGACGAGGAACGAACAGAAAGAGAGAGAGGAGAGAGGCATAGAGGCATAGAGGCAGAGACAGAGAGAGAAAGGCGAAAGGCGAAAGGAGAGCGAGCTGCCGCTGCCGCTGCCGCTGCCTGCCATGAGAAAATTACATTTTCTCCGGAAAAGCACTCAACCCGAAGACATTTTCCGTTGGCACTGGCAACTCCAGTGTGGTTCAAGGGGCTGGAGGCGGGACTGTGCGCGGAGGGGGGGGCGGATGGCTGCCATTTCAAGTGGGGCCTTTGTACTCATGTGTGTGTGTGTGTATCTGTGTGCTTATCTGTATGTGTGCTTCTGCTGCTTTATATCCCTTTTGCCGCTGCTGCCTGATAACAAAATTTTCTATTTTATCTCATAAAAATATATGTAAGACGTCCCCCTCCGCCTGCAGAGGAAAAATGTCTTAGAAAAGGAAAATTCCTTTATGCATACTTATACGTTTTTACGTTTTTATGTTGCGATTGTTCAGGGCCTTCCCGCTATGTAAGGGCTTTTCTTTTCCCCCTACCACCACTCCCACTCCCACGACGACTTCCACTTGCACTCCCAGTTTTACTCCTTTCATTTGAATCGATAGTCCTTCTGTGCAGAGCACAATTAAGCGGGAAAACTCGAACTCTTTATCCGCGTTTAATGAACAGCTGTCCAAGGACAGCCCCCGCCCGCGAAACTGGCAAGGAAAAGCGCGCAAGGCAAAATGGCGCAAAAATTAAAAGAAAATGAACAACGACGTCATCAGCTGTTGCTGCTTTTCCATCGTCATTAGCCAGAAGAGAGTGGGAAGAGAGGACTGCCAGTGGGCGGCTTGGCAGGAGAGCGAGAGAGGGTAGAGACAGCTGTGAGTGTGCTGGTTGAGGGAGTGGGTGGAGGGGGGGGTAGCGCAATGAATGAAAATGAAAATCGCGCAAATGAAAATGAGCGTCATGACGTTGCCGCTGCCGGCCCAAAGCACGTGTTGCCGGTTGGCAAATTGAGCGAAAGAGAATGAATGAGTAGAGAGAGAGCGAGAGAGTGGGAGCATAAAGAGAGAGAGAATGGCACTGGACTGAGCTAATTGTTGTGGGAAAACAAATGAATAGAAGAGGCACAGAGGAAGATAGTGAGTGAGAGAGGGAGAGAGGGAGAGAGTGCTGGGGAAATTCTGAAACTTGTGACTGGAAATGTCGATAAAATAAAAATGAAAAAATCTTTTGTACGTATTATTTTGTTTTTCATTTTGTTGTTTATTAGCAAAATAATATCTATATAGATGTCCACAAAATTAGAGATTACTTTAAGGCTTTTTTCCATACATTTTCCCATAAACACAGGCGTTAAAGAAAATTTGAACTGAAAAAGAAATGTTTCTATATTTAAACATGTTCACAGAACTGTGAATAAGCTCTGATATTATTATTTCTATAGAACATCGACCATATATTGTACATACTATAATATTTTAAATTAAATGTAATCCCTTTTCCCTTTCACAAACATTATAAATCGGCAGTTCCAGCGTTTGAATGCAGCTGACTCCTTCTATACCTTATAGAAACCTTTAATAGAGCATTGGGAAGCCAATTAAATACGAAACATCCCAAAGATTTCGAGTTCTTCCGGTTATTATGGGATTATTAACTGTTATATGCTGCTCTTCATGGAGCTACAATAATTATAAATCAGTATCTTCAATTAATATACAAATTCTGTTCATCCAACCTTCCCCCAGCTGAAATCCCAATATCAGCCCCTCCCCCTCCCGTTTCTTACGGGTACACCATTCTCAAGGACAGACAGGGGTCCCCTTAGCTCCCCCATGAAGCACCACAATTAAAAGCAGAGCAGCCACCCACCCACAGCCTCCTCTCTCCTGCCTCCTGCCTCCTGCGTTGCCAGTGCTTCTCCTGCTGCGGCTGCCGTTGTTGTTATTGTTGTTGCTGTTGTTGCTGTTGTTGCCGTTGTTGTTGTTATGCCGGCACGTCGTCGTCGCTGGGTCGTGTCCTTGAACTAGAAACCCGTTTAATTTAACTGTTGCTTAATTGCTGGCAGCGACGCCGACGTCGCATTACGTCATTAAATATTCCGAGAGCAGCGCCGCACTGCCATTGAACCCTCGAACCTGCTGCTGCCGCTGCTGCTGCTGCCGCTGCTGCTGCCGCTGCCTGGAAAACTTCATTTTGGGTAATTTTTCGTCTGTCTTTGTTTTCTCATTTTCATTTTGCTGGCGTTAATTTCACCGTACCGAATGCCACACTGTTCCCCGCCGCTACTCAATTATCCCCGGCACGGGAGGGAACGCCATGGAATGGAACAGCCATTGCGCTGCTGCCGCTGCCGCTGCTCCTGCGTTTGCATTGTTCTGTGAATGGGGGTTGGAAGGCAGCCAGGCAGGCTCTCCTCTCTCTCTCTCTCTCTCTCTCGCTCTTCCAAACTCTCTTGCAGCCAGGCCAGAGCAAGCGAGAGGCGGAACTCCATTGATGCACAAGGTGCAAGCGAGACGGCAGCATGGCGACGCCTGCGCACTGGTCGACGGCTCTGCCGCAACACGAAGCAGCGGGCACAGGACTAACGGCGAATAATGGCAGACACTACGACGGCGACGTTGACAGCGCAGTCAGCAGCCGCAGGGCCCCAAAATCGGGTTAACTATATCGAAATATATGTATTTTATATGTGTATTTGTGTACGTGGGTGTGTGTGTGTGTGTGTGTGTGTGTATCCATGGGGTGGAGGAGAGACGGCACTGGAGTTGCAAAGGGTCGGGATAGGGGGTTGGGGGAGATTCAGCAATATTGCTGTATTTCTGAAATTCCAATTTGCATATTTTGATGTGCGTCGTCGTTCGACGTTCGACGCTGCCACTCAGTGACTGTCCTACCCTCCCCCCACCACCCACTCCCCTCTGCAGAGTCACCCCCCCTTCCCCGAACTCTCCAATCCTTGCCACAGAAAGTCTGCTTCCTTTGCATTTTCTTGGCAATTTTCACAATTTTATCAAATGTTTCCTTCGAGAATTTCGACTGAAGAATGCGCCTGGAAGTAGGCAAGGCTCTCGGGAACCCAAAGAGCTGCGAAAAGTGATTAAAAATACCGACAAAGAGCCACCTGTGGCTCTTCTGCCTCTATCCTGTTCTGTCCTGCCCTGTCCTGCCCTGTGCTGCCCTGCCCTGTCCTGGGTTCAATGGCCGACCGACCGACCCCCTTCATTATGCTAATCAGCAGCCGCCACAGCCTCTGCCTGACAGGCGCTTAATGAGCGCAGCAGAGCAGCAGAAGGAAAGAGCGAGAGAGCGACAGACAGACAGACAGACAGACAGACAGACAGCGGCAGAGCAGACCTTGACCTTGAAACCCACATTTAAAACATTTCCCTCGTTAGCGCGTGTGGGAGTGGGAGGAAAAGCAGAGGAAAAGTAAAAACACAGAGACACCGCAGCCATTATCTCATCAGCGAAGCAGCGCAGCAGCAGAACAGCCATACAGCAGGAGCAGCAGCAGGAGCAGCAGCAGCAGCCGCAGCAGCAGCAAACAGCCTCTGCCTCTCCTTTCTCTCTCTCTCTCTCTCTCTCTCTCATCAGCTGCTGCGAATGGCTCTCATTATCATTTATTCATTTTCATTTTCAGTTTCATTCATTCCCATTCATTTGGCGCGTCGGTGGCATCGGTGGCATCGGTGGCGCGCTCTCTTGCGGCTCCCCAAAAAAAAAAACAACAAACTAAACGAATGCCGGCGCCGCCAACACCGACACCGAAACCGACGCCAACGCCAACGACGACGACGACGAGGACAAGAACGAGGATGCCGATGCCGATGCCGAGGCCGATGCCAACGCAGATGCTGGCAGCGAGGGGGAGCGTTTTTAATGGGCGAATGGAAATTATAGTCCCAGCCAGGCCCCCAAAAAGGAGGCGGAGTAGATGGGTGGCATCTAGAGAGGGAGAGGGAGAGAGAGAGGGTCCTCTTGCCGGTTCCAGGCTGAAATAAATGAAATGAAACAAGCGGAGCCCAGCAGCAAGGAGCAGCGAACGATGACGGACTAACTACGAACTTGCCTCATTTTCACACAGCAGCAGCAGCGGCGGCAGCGGCAGCGGCAGCATCACGGGGGAGCCGCAGCAATGACGTAGCCGGGTGCCGCCTCGCTTTTTAATGCAACAGTTTTTTTTTCTTTCCTTTCTCATTTTCTCTCCCATCTGCTTCTTGCTTTTTTTTTTGTGGACTCATTTCCACGGAACTTCCCCGTGGCCCCACCTATTGCTGCTGCTGCTGCTGTTGCATTTGGCCTTGCAGCGTCTCCCAAAATGAAAGCGAAATTAAGATGGCAAAAGAAATTAATGGGCTGCGTGCGGGTGGTGGCATGCGACAGCGGAAAGAACACAACAAGGATTAAGTCTTTGAAGAGCAACCCGCCAAGCAAGGAGGCGGCGATATTGAGACAGTTTTTGGGTCTCGAAATGTGATCTAAGACTTTACTTCTAGAGAACCCAAAGGGGGCACAAACTGGGAAAGAATATTACATCTTGAGGGATCTTTATCACTTATACTACCATGTCTCAGGGCCCAAAAGAGAGTGCAATCTTTTCTGATTCCATTTCCGTTTTATTTAGCCTTATTTCCAAAGTCTCCTTTGAGCCCAAACTCTGTTTGCAGGGCTTCATCTCTCTCTCTCATATGAATAATTCTAAATAATCCGATAATATATCGAATCCTCGATGAAATAATCTCCTATGACAGGCTCTTCCACACATGGCTGCTCATTTAATTACTTAAATATCTCGCTATTTGATGCGACAATCATTCATGAAGGCCACCCCCCTCCACATCTCTTCCACGCCCCTTCCCGAGGAGGACAAGGACAATCAATCGTCTTACCCAGTGAGGACAATGCGGGGAGTATCAGCTATTCATTCAATCTATACATTTGGCAATCTCGCAGAAAGCCAAAAGTCAAAGCACAAAAATTCAAACCCAAAAAAAAGAGGGGAAAATTGAGGGAAAAACCAAAAAGCCAATGACAAAAGGATCGCTATCGCAGGACCCAACGCCACCACTGACCCTTGACTCCAACGTGGGGGGTTGGGGGGAGATGGCGAATGAAAGTCGTTCAAGTGCATCAAATCTTCGTCCCGAGAAGTGAACGGGAATGAAAATTCTTCTCTTCATTTCGTTGCTGCCTTTTGCTGCCTGATTAGAATCGACTGTAAAGGACACGCATCGTTGGCATTGAATGGCTTAAGGTTTCAAGAGTGTCAGTGCCCCCTTCCACCCACCCACGGAGACACACGCATGTACTCCCCCCTATATATACGTATATATATTTCAACTGATATTTATGCCTAATGGGTTTTATTTCCCTTGAAGCTGTCTCCTCGCTCTAAATGAGATTAGAGAACATTCGACAACTAAATGAAAAGCTTCTTTGGGCCTTCTCCTGCTCTTTGCGTTTTCTCTGGTTGCTCCCACAAAAAAAGGAAAAATGGCAAATTTCCAGTACATTAATATGGCAGCCGATAAGGTAGTGGTTAGGGGGTGGGTAGGCGTGGCGGTGGCGGTGGCAGCGGCAGTGGCAGTGGCAGTCGTTCGTGCTACATGTGTGACATATCACATGACATTCAGCGTGCGTTGTATTTTCAAAGAGTTTTTTTCTCGTCCGTCCTCCACCCCATCCACCCTCTCCACCCCTCTGCCCCTCTCTTTCTCTTGCTGCTACCCTCTCTCTCTCTCTCTCTCTCTCTCTCTCTCGCTCTTGCTCTTGCTCTGATGCTGGTTTCCTTTTTTTTTTGGCGAATTCTCTTTTGCCTTGAAATTGAATAAAACAACCTGAAATGACAAACGAGAGAATGAGGGCGGGGGGGTTTTGGGAAATTGTTGGTCAGGGGGTGGGCTTTTCCCCGGCATGCGTGTGTGTGTGTGTGCGTGCACGTGTGCACCCGTAATTTTCCATTTGTGAACTTTTTCCCGTTTTCCCGTATTCCCGTTTTCGGGTTGTTGTAGATTTTCACGCTTCCGGCGTATGCGACGACGGAGGTCGCCGCGGCATTGATGAAGCTGCTGAAGGAGTCAGAGTCGCCGTCACCGTCACCGTTGCCGCCACAGCCACAGCTTGACAGTCAGATAGACATAACAACAACAACTACACTAACAAGCTCTCTTACATGTGTGTACGTGTGTCGTGTGTGTGTGTGTGTGTGTGTGTGTGTGTGTGCGTGCGTGCGTGTGTGTGTGAGAGGGTGTCAATTTGCAAAAAAAAAAAAAAACAGAAATGAAAATACGAAAAGCGCGACAGCCAAAAATCGAAGTTCAGAAATAAATGGAAGACAATTTCGTCAGTGGGCAAAAGGGGAGGCAGAGGAGGCGGCAACAGGGGAAGGGTACCCAGAGTGGGGGGGGGGGGGGGGGGGGGAGGGGGGCGCAGATAGAGGGACTTACAGCGGGAGGCTTCAGAGGAAAGTCCATGCCCAGGGTCCTGTTTGTTTATGCGGCCTACATACATGTACATATGCGAGTTTTTTTTTTCTTCCAATAAAAAATGGCTGCCAAAACTCAGGACCATCGACACTGAGCGAAAAAATAGGGCACTCCATGCCTCAGTGGAATGGAAATCGAACTTGAAAGTATTTTTATGGCCACTCTCTCCCAGAGTAGCTTGGCAGTAAAGAGAAGAATTCCCAATTCGAAAATAAACTCTTAACTAATTTCAATTTTGATCTCACGGGGACGAAGCATACTCCCATATCCCGATCCCGATCAGTATTCCCCTCTTAAGACTTCCCTGACATTATTCCAAAGTATCTTTGGATCTCTCTTCTGTCTCATTTGAATCATCATTTCCATCAACATAACTGAAATGAGAATTTGATTCCTACATTCTCCTATTTCTATTTCTATTTTTATTATTTTTGCTTTTTTCGTGGAGTGCACACATGTGTAGCCGCCATAGCTGTCATAGCAGTCGTATATCTCTGTGTGTGGGGCTGTATCTGTGTGGGAGTGTAATAAGATATTTTAGTGACTTGTGTCACAGCACATGCAAATCCATCAAATGTGTACTCCCTGCCCCCTGCCCCATCCCCCATCCACCATCACAGTGCCTGCAGAAGGCAGAAGCAGAAGCAGAAGGCAGAAGGCTCCCTTTACTTATTTGTAATGGGATCACAAACACACTTCAATTTCATTTGTGACGCTTTACGCACAAACACACTGTCAGAGCTCTTAGAGGAGAGGGTGGTGGTGGTGGTGGTGGTGGTGGTGGGGGCGAGGAGGACTTAGGATGAGAGCCCGGGAAGAGTCACCGTATCAATCACAAATTAATGAGATGTGAGTGCCGCACACACAGTTTCTGCAGCACCGAGGGCCAAAGGCAGAAGCAAATAAAAAAAAAATACAAAAATAAGAAGAAAACTCCAAACTGACAGTTTGCCATTTTGTCCTTGCCTCAAAAGTGGTGGTGGTGGGGGGGGAGACTTTTCTCGAATGCAAATGCCATTCGTTCTCCATCCAAATTACATACAATTCATCACATTTCATTTGGCAGTCTCCAGTCTCCAGGAACCAGTCTCCAGGAACCAGGACACAGCACGAGAGAAGAGCAGAGGAGAGCAGAGCACATCCTATTTCTGTTGCCGGTTCGTGTTCGTGTTCGGCTTCTGTTTCTTGTTTCTGTTTTCTGCTTGGCAAATTGGTGGCCCCAACATTTAATGGGCTTGTGCGACAAAAGGCTTTCCAAATGAGCTTTGTCCTTCCGGGGGATCTGCTGTCGCTCTACCAATTTGAACAACTTACTCGTAAGCCCATAAACAAGGTAATTTTCCGAATGGAAAAAGGCGAAAAGCGAACAGGAGTGCTGTCGTTTCGGGGACAATATGTTCAATGGAAACGTAGGGGCTGCCGAAGACCTTTTGTTGAGCCATAAGCTCGTGGAAAAGGCTAGCAAGATGCTTTCCCTCCACAGTCGACTTGACAACGGACTCGATATGGTTTTTCCAGCCTTTATCCCGAATTCACCTTTCTATATGGCAAGTTTACTCAAGTGTTGGCCATACATTTATGGGCAAATGGGTGGCAAAACTTGGGACCACCAATAACCATACAACTATCATTTTTAGCTAGAGCCATATTTGTGCCATGTCATGTTTTTACCTATAGATGCACCCCCCGCCCCTCTCTGCACTTTTCTGCGCACCCATCCCAGCGACGGGGCATCAAGAATTTGCCAAAGTCTTTGCATCAGCCATGCCACAAATTGCGCAGCGTCATAAAATGTAAAATTTTCAATTGTCTACAATCTGTGAGGGGGCAGGGCAGGGCAGGGCAGGGGGAGGCAGTTCCTCCACTTGAACTCCAGTGAACCGCTGCCGCTGCCGCTGCCGCTGTACCCTGCCCTCCTGCCCCCCCACTGGCCCCAAATGGGACGGAGAGATCTCTTCAAGTAGCCAAAGACCAAACATTTTTATGGACGCTTACAGTTTGGCAGCCGTTGGCCGCTTACATTGTTCACATGCTGCCGGCTGCCGGCTGCCGCTCTCTGGAGGAGTACCGGCTTCTGTGCGGAGCCACTAACTTGGCTGAAAAGCAAAGTATTAGAAATACAATAAAGTCGAGTCAAAGTGAAAAGTTTTACGCAACGACGGCGGCTGTTCCGCACCACCCCCCCGTCCTCCCCCCTTCTCCCCCTTCGCACTGATCCAACAAAGAAATTGAGTAAAAAAATGCAAGGGAATGGCGCAAAAAAAAAGAAGAAAAAAACTTTTGCAAACAGCAAAGTTTGCTGGCGCCCGACCGAGGAGAGAACTGAGCAGAACAGAGGAACTACCTTCCCCCACCCCCTCCCCATGCTCTTCAGATAGCACCACAAAAGCGCTACCACAAATAACTTTGTTTGCCACATATGAGGAGGTGCATGAAAGGCGGAGAGTCGCTTGCTAGCTCTCTCCCTCTCCCGCTCCCTCTCACTTGGGTTTTCTGTGTTTGAGGCGCGGCTTAAAAACTTTTAACAATGCACAAAAGCGGCAAAGTGATTTCTTTCATATTATTAACTTGAGCTCGAGAGGGGCTCACATGTGAAGTGGCCACCCCAAAAGGAAGGCTTCCGCTGCCAACAGACTGCATTTTCAGCGCCTTAAGACTCCAGTCCCTCGTGTCACTCGTGCCACTTGACCGTAAAGAAGTCACGCATGCGTGCCGAGGAGACATCCCCCCAAAAACGCACACTTTCCCACATCCGATATCTGCGACTGGTGCTCGGGCACCACCTATAGTATTATAGTATGAATCCATCTTCCATCTTCCATCAACCCGCACGCTCGAGCTTCACGCACAAACTGACGGGTACGCATACGCATACGCGGACGCGTACGCGGAGGATCCTGCAACAGCTGGGAGTTAACAGTCATGCAAATCGCGCATAAATTGTAATTTATTCAGCTCAGAGCTCAGATCAGCAGAGGCCCACAGGCGAGAGAGAGAGAGAGAGAGACGGACAGAGAGGGAGAGGGTTGTCTGCCGCATCGCCCAGGTACTCGATACCTCGTCGAGCAGCCTCCTCGTCCACCTCTCCCTGCTCTGCTCTGCTCTGCTCCGTTCCGTTCCGTTCCCCCGTTGAGGCGTTTACGCCGGCGCATAAATTACCCAGCGAGAGGTACTATATGTATGTACATACCCCTTTTGCCGGCTGGTCACGTAATGCCCACATCAATCGTGGCACACGGAGAATTCCGTATCCCTAGCGCCGCTCCTCCTGCCTCTCTGCATCTCTCCATCTCTCCTGCTTTGCTGGGGATTTCGAAAGTTTCGGCCTCAAGGCTTATCAAGTGACAAATTTGCAAATACCTTTCTGTCATTTGATTGATGTGCTGCTGCCTGGCTCTGGCTCTGGCTTTGGCTCTGGCTCTGGCGGTCTTAGCCGAACGGGGCTTAAGGGCATGAATATTGCTTATGGCTTTTGCATTCGACAGAAATGTTCACAATGATTGCATTTCAGAGTTGCAGAGAGTTTTTCCATTCCATGTGGCGATTGAGTGGGTATATTCTGTATACTACTTGAAGATATATTCCACACATCCTTGAGCTCCTCTCTGGCCTTCTTGTGAGCGCTGCTTATTTAGTTTCTCATTTTGTTCCACTTTCTCCCGCTAAAGCATTTCCCAGCCCACATCCAACTACCTCCTTTTTGGGATAGCACTTGAAATTTCATGGGCAATTCAATGCTTTAACCCCACGAGCATACAGTGTGACATCCAGATATGGGACAATATATTATGGGACACACGTAACAGCATGTAAATGTGTTGTGCGACACAGAGAAATATTGGCATTCTATGCACTCGTAAAAAGCAAGTCAGAATTCGCATAAATCAACAATTTTTATGCAATTGAAAAAGATAGGAGTGCACTCTAACCCCGCCTAACCCCTAGACCCAGGCCCAGACCCAGACCCAGACCCATGCAGGGAACAGGGCGAGAGGCAGTGGCAGAGGGGGAAGGGGAAACATATGCCAGCCCATTAACATGCGGATTGTCAGTCGGTTTTGGGCTGTGATTCGCGGCATTATGAATATTCATAGCGCTTCAGCTTCAGCTTCAGCTTGGGCATTGTATTGTTTGAAATCGGCGTAACGTAAATTAAAAGGCAAATTTATAATAATACCCAGAAAGCCAGAAAGGAGGGTCACACAAAGGGGTAACCGCTATCCGCTATCCGCTATCAGCTATCCCCTCTCCGCTCTCCGCTCTCCTGTCTCCATCCCGAACAGAGATCAGAGATAAATGCTTTGGCCAAAGAGCACTTTCCACAGTCCGCAACCATATTCCATATTCGAAAAGGGGCAAAGGCAAATCGGCAATAAATCGCCTTCGGATGCCACAGCAGACAATGAGGCATAAAGGGTTTTCGAGAGCACATCCTCTGCTCCGTTGTGTGTCCTGGCCTGTCCTGTCCTGTGTTTGCTTACACTCTTTTTTATGGATAGACAATAGGGGTAGATCTCCCTGTATCTCTATCTCCCAGAGGGAGGGAATACCTGACTTTCCGTTGAACAAACATTCAACTTTTGTGCTTCGAGTGTTTTGCGGTGTGTGTGTTGTGTGTCTGTGTCTGTGTCTGTTTGTGTGTGTGTGTGCTCCTGTTTCTGGGTTGCACTTAATTAGACTTTTTTGAGGCAGAGAGAAAGTTTCAATACACATTTCATGCTCAAATTGCTGATGTGGGATCTGTTCTGGGTTTTCTCTCTCTCATCTGCATACACGAATCTAGGGCCCTGTGGCCCGCATCCGCATCCGCTTCAATCCCCGTCGTATCTATCTATCTATCAATATCATATCATTTCCTTGGCTACCTGAAGCGAATTCGAAACGCTTTTTGTCCTTTGTCTTCACGCATCATGAATTTGATTGAGGATTTTATGCCTTACATTCGATAATTTAACGGCAGCTTCTCCACTCACCACTCCACCACTCACCCAGCTCCAGCTCCAACCCCAGGCTGGAAAATCTGCCCAGAAGGAAATCTGTCTCAATTGGGTTTTCTTTTTCTTTTTTCTGCTTCTCTTTTTTTGTTCCGGGAAACTTTTTCGGGCAAAAGCGAAAGTGTGGAAGTGTCGAAGGCAGAGCAAAGGTAAAAGTTTTCGTAACTAAATGTAAATGCACTTCACAGAAGCCTTGAAGAATGTTGAAGAGAGCGATTCCAGGCTGGGGCAGAGTTCTCCTAATGACAGTGGGGAAAATTGTACCGTGTCTCTCACATTTTCCACATTTTTCCCCACAACATTGGAGGTATATTTGATTTTATGAGATTTACTGCAAGAAATATCTTCACGAAATTAATGTAAATCGTTGTTGAACCGTTGGGAACCTATGGCATCTCTCGGATCAGAAATAAGAGCCATATTGGGATGTGATATAGAAAGGTCTTCAATTTCAGGCCCTTTAATCTACAGTACGAGCTCTGGTGGGTGCCACAAGGAGCAACAGCAGCAGCCACAGCCTCAGCAACAGAAGTAACAAGCAGCAACATAATGAAATTAAGCCACATTGTTCGCAGGAGCCATTGCTGCTCCCCTGTACACCCAAGGACCCGCCATTTAGCAGCTCCTGCTCCTGCTCCTGCTTCTGCTCTCTCCTTGGGTCTTGTGTCTTTGCTAAGGCCACCCATACACACCCGACCCGCCCTCCCCCGCAAGAGAAATTTGTGTACGTGAAAATGAACATTTTCTGTGTGTGTGTGGGTGTGTTTTTTTTCTTTTTCTGTGGGTGTGTGCTGCTTCCAACTTTTCCCAACTTGACTCATTTTCATTTGCCTTGGGTTTTCCCGCTTTTCCTTGTGTGTGTGTGTGTGTGTGTGTGTGTGTCGAGCGCAATTAATTAAAACTTTGTTGGGGTTGGTTATGGTCGTGTCCTTGTGCCTGGGTGGGTGCGGTGCGCCGTCTGCTGCTGCGGCGGGAAATTATGTCAAAGTGTCTGGCTGGGTTTTTCTCAGAGGCTGCTGCTGCCGCCGCTGCTGCCATCGTGTCTGGGACGTTTTGTGGGGAATTCCCCCAATTATTTCGCTGTCGACGTCGAGAGCTTAATTTGTTTTTACTTTCAGTCGAGCTGGAGCTGGAGCGGGCGGGGGCGGGGGCGGGGGCGGAGGCGGGCTTTTCTGTGTTTGTGTGTGAGTGTTCGAGGGAGGTTGAAGACGCTTTTTTTGGCAACTTGTTGCTGCTGCTGTTGCGTCTCGTTAAATGAAATCAATTATGAGCAGCAACTGGTGGCGGGGCGGCAGGGCGGCAGCTGGGGCCATCACTGAAAATGAAATGTAATGCCAATGGGAGCCGGAGCCGGAGCCTGCCACAATTTGTCAAAGGCGCATCACAACACCAGCAGCAGCAGCAGCAGCAGCAGTGGCAGTGGCATTGGCAGCAGCAACTATAGGTCCTTGTGTCGCGCTGAAGCACATCCTGCCTGCCAGCTTCAAGTGGCTCGTTCCGTTTCCCGGTGCGGAGAAATTTCTCTTCAATAAGCGAACAATGAATGGGGATTGGGAGTGGGTCCTGTGCCTGTGCCTGTGCCAGGGTCTGGGACTGGGCTGCTTGGAAATTGTCATTCAAAATTCATGCAGAGGCCACGCAGGAGCAGCAGGAGCAGGAGCAGGAGCAGCATTCTCGTATTCAGATGACAGGCGGTCCTGCCCTGGAAATATGTACATACATATATATAGAATAAACACGCATCCTGTGCGACATTCCAGCATATGTATATGTGCGTGGCACACTCCCTCTCTCTCTCTGGCCCCCCGCCCCCCACCACGTACCCCTTTCACCTTTTGTCTGGATCCAAGGCTGGTGCTGAGGCTGGGGCGCTCCTCTCCTTCGTAGTACTTTGATTTTTATTCATTTCCCGCTCGCTCGCATCGACAATGATGCTTATTATGAATTCTTTGTGATTTCGCGTATGCTTTTCTCTCCTCTCAATATGTATATCTCCTCCTTCCCCCATCTCCTCCCTCCATCCACCTACCTACCACCTATCCCGCCTGCGTGTATTATAGTCAATTGAAATACCTCGCATGATGATGATTGTTATTCAAATGCGAATCGTTTCTTATTCTTCTGGCATTCTCGTGCATCGCGTCACAT
Source organism: Drosophila helvetica (assembly GCA_963969585.1). Classification (NCBI taxonomy): domain Eukaryota; kingdom Metazoa; phylum Arthropoda; class Insecta; order Diptera; family Drosophilidae; genus Drosophila; species Drosophila helvetica. Next base: position 62,652,021 of record OZ018401.1, read on the forward strand.
CCCGGAACCTCCTTTCACCACTCACCTTTCACCTTTCCCTCTTCTTATTATGTGTGTGTGTTTTTTTTATCCTCGTGTTGTTTGCTTTACATGCTGTATGCAAAAATAATTATTTATATTGTTGCATTTGTCAGGGTGGGAAAGAGGGAGAGAGAGGGAGAGAGGGAAAGAGGGAGTGGGGGCAGAGTAGGAGAATTTAATTTTAATGGAATTTTAGTAATTTTAATTGCACTCCGAAATGATTGATGTTGAACGATTGAATTGAATTCGAGTTGAATTGGTATTTTCATTCCCTCTTCCTTCTCTTCCCCTTTCAAATCATGAAATTCTGTTATATCCAGAATTTTGGGATGCGATAAGTCCGAAAACAAAGAATAACCCTATCGATAACCCTGCGATCGGATTATAATCATATAGCCGAAAAATGAACCAAAAAAAGTGTCGTCTGGCAGCTTGAGCCCGCTCCTTCGACATATAGCACCTCCAAACATTTTATACTAATTTGTAATTCCCTTTGAATGGAACTTTAAAAGTGGGATGCCCTGCCCAGCTAGAGCTCCATCGTATAAGCCATATTTTCCCAATCCATAGCCGTGCCTCCATAAACACACAAATTGATGACACCGACGACACCCACCCGCCATAATGGAGAAAATCCAAACAATTTACACTTAAAAGTGGGAGCACAAAATATCGTAAGAGCTCTATCTCTCATCGATTAAACCTTTCTTTTATGGGCCGAAAACCTTGAACCGCAATCCAGACCGGACGGAGGGGAGTCCCCGTCCATATCCATCGCTGGTTCCTTCTCATTGTTATGGGTCGCGGGTTCCCTTTTATAGGGAGGCGGAGGCGGAGGCGCAGGCGGAGGCGGCGGCGGCTGTCATCAAAAAATATTGTATTGTTATTATTTTTTTATTTTTATGTTCCAGTGTCGAGAGGACGACAGAGCGACAGCGACAGCGACAACGACCCTCGGCTGGCCCTGGCTTTCGCTCTGTATGTTATTTGCATAAGGATGCCCCTTTGCTATGGTCCTGCTCCTAAGGTCCTGGAGGTCCTGGAACCAGCATGCCGAAAAATGAATAAAAATAAAAAGCGTTTTGTGTGTGTTTCGTTCGTTCGTTTCGCTTGCTTATTTCGCATTGTAAATTTTTATGCTAAAGCGTATGTGTGTGTGTGTGTGTGTGTGTGTGGGCGAGGTCCTGTGCCTCGCAGGACCTAAGCCCCTCCCGCCCCGCCGCCACCGTTCTCCAAAATCCCCCTCTATCCCCGCGCCTAGCGAGCCAAGCAATCACACACATTGTAATTGAACACACACGCTCGAACGCATTTTGTTTAGATTTCATTTTTTTTTTCGTTGTGTGTGTCCTTGTTGCTGCTGCTGCTCCTGCTTTATTCTTCGGTTGCTGCTCCTTTCAATACGCTTCTTTCGGATACCCTTTCGAGGGGTAGTCTGCCTCTGCTATCCCCTTGCTCCTCTGCGACGGGTTCTATCGGCTGGCACAGACAGAGCCTGCTCCACAAAAAGGATGTCCCGTAAATGGCTATCCTTGAGGGTATCTGAATGGTCGGATATCTGTAACCGCAGCCATCGCTTCTTGTTTTTTATACATTTTGGGTTCAGGAGATGTCGACATAAAATGCAAAACAGAATTTCATTTTCGGCAGGAATGCTCAGCAGAGCTCTGCCGCTGCCTCTGCCCCTCCCTCTGCTCTCCCTGCTCCAGCTCCAGCTCCTGCTCCTGCTCCTGGCGCTGCTCTTGTTCTTGTTGCTTTTGTTGTTATTGGGAATGCTACAACATTGTTGAAGCATGTAATATCCTGCCAAGGATAAGGGTTGGAACACACACACACACTCGTACACTGAGGGAGAACGAGAACACACACACACACTCCCTTAGTGCTTTTTTCTTTTTTTTTTTGCTTCTACATCATGTATGTTGTTGACGATTTCTGCTTTCTTTTTGCGTATATATTTTTTTTTTTTTCGGTCCTTCTGCGAATTTAGTTTATTGGTTTTGCGTGTGTGTGTGTGTGTGCTCGTATCTGTGTGTGGGAGGAGCTGATGCCTCCTAAAGATGTATGTGTATGTGGGATTTTTCTTTTTTTTTTTTGGGGTGATTGATTGGCATTACGCGTACGAATACGAATGCGAGTATTTGTATGTATGTATGTATGTATGTATGTAAGTATTTATGTATGTGCCACATGCCCCGTTCGACGACATTTACATACACATTTCGTTTATGCAAATGCTCGCAATTCATATTCCACAAATACTTTAGCAAATTACAATAAAGAGCCTCAGCCACAGCCTCAGAGAGCCTCAGCGGATGACAAATACCCGCCTGCCCGCCCGCCTCCTCTCACATTTCAATTTCCAATTTTGGGCATTCGTTAAGCATCGTTTCGCAGCTAATTTCCCCTTGCAAGATTTTGGCACCAGTTAGCAGAGGAGATTGAGATCCATTCGGCTTTCCACTGCTTAATTTCCTGTTTTGTAGCCATTTTCCATGTCAATCCAACAGAAGATGGCCAGCGGACATGCATTAAAGGTGTGGCCCCACAGCCACTTAGAACATCATTCACTCACTCACTCACTCACTCACTCATTCGGTTATTCGGTTATTCATTCATTCATTCATTCATTGAGATAGTCTGGGAGCATCTTGGCAGCAGAAACATGGTTCTGTCATGCATGGAGGAGTTATGCTGATGAAGAGGCGTTTACGTTGAAGACAGCGGCTCCGCAGTGAAGACAGTGGTTGAAGGTCTATGGGCAAGGCTGAATGAAAGGCTTCGGAACGCGTTGCCTAATGTTCTACGAGTACTTCTGATTGCTCTGCTAAGATTAGGAAACATTTAAATGCTAATTCGATGCAGTTTTCTGCCATGGCTTACTTCTCATTGCCCATATCCCACTGTATCTCCATCCTTTCTCCCACACCACTGTGGCGGCCGCTCAACTTGGCTCAAGACTTGGATTTAAATTAGCATTTTGCATAAATGTTTGGGGCATGTCATCATAAAGCAACACGGGCCCGCACACATGCACACACATACACACAAACATTATGTAGAATTTATGCGTATCCGTATGACAGCGTCCTCCGACATTGGCAACATCAAACAGAGCGGCAGAGGCCCTGCAGAGCCACACGCGGCGTATGCGTAATGCAGAAGGAATCGAAGTGTATTATTTTTTTGCGGGGCGCGGTTCCCTCTTTTTCTGTCATTTATGTGCAATCAGCTAAAGCTATCGGATCAGCCCCATCGGCCATAGGTAATGTCTCCTCCTAAGCAGCGCAGAAAAAGAGGAAATTAATGTTCCCTTTTTTGGGAACCCTGCCGCTGACGTCTCCAGTCTACCGCCGCCGCCGCCGCCTCCACCGCAAGTGTGGCAGATTAATGATATCCAGAGTGAGGCAGAGGAAGTACCACAGCCCCATCTCCATCTCCATTCCCATCCCCATTCCCATCCCCATCCCCATATCCATCCACATTGCTGATTTTATTCCCATTCCACTTTGATTAGCTTTTTGCGATGGTCATTAGCCGCTGCTCAGGAGGAATGCTGCTTCTGTGCTGCTTCTGTGCTGCTGCTGCTGCTGCCTTTATGAAAATTCCTTTGGCAACCCGACCCGCCATTCCCCCTCCCCCACCACGTGCACGAGTACGGAAACGAGTGTGTGTAGGAGCCAACTAGCTGGGAAAATTATAATAAAATATATATATCTACATATACTATTTTGCAGAAAGCCAAATAACTTGAAATGCCGTTCTTGATGTTGTAGAAAATATTCATGTTGCTGCCAGGCAGGCAGGCAGGCAGGGCAGGCAGGCAGCAACAACATTCGGAGGCAACTACAAGTTTCTTGCATTCATATATGAAGAAAAGGATCTTATAATAAATTCCAGTACGGGCAGACGAGTTGAGGATGACGAGAAACGACAAGGATTGCCTCCAACTCTCTGCAGAAGAGGAAACTTTTTCCCCCGCTCGTTTTTCACTATTCTTTTTTCCTTTGACTTTTTATGCTCTCCTCGCGGGGTGTTTTGATTCTGTGGAGATGCTGGTAATCGACGGAAATACTATACATATGTATACAGCTGCCATTGAAAGGATAAAGGACTCCAAGCCGTAGGTTTTCATCCGGGGACCGAGGTGCACTGCCGCATGACACCCGTAATTGAATGAATAATTACATTATTCGATGCTGCAAGGGTATCTAAAGCTTCGTTTTCCCTTGAACATAGCCCGCTCTTTCCCCGGGTTTCCTTTCCATTTTCTTTTGGCCAAATTGTTGCATGCAAATGCAGGGACTGCCACACACATTATGTGTGGCAGGGTGTGTGTGTTTGTGTGTGCGCTTCAATGTGTTGTAGTTTCATTAGGATTACAGTTAGCTTACAGTTTTGCTAAGAACCCCCGAACCCCCGAACCCCCGAACCGCCTCCCGCAACCCCCACCCTGCCTGGCAACAACTATAGCCTCAAATCCACCTCCCTCCCCACGCCCGCCCCCTGCCATGGCTCTGGCTGGTTATTGAGTTATGACGCATGCGAATTGTAAGCCAAAGTATGGGGGGAATAAAAATTTGCTGCTTATAAAAGTCCCAACCCCCTAGCAGATTTTCAACTTTTTTATATAGTGGCTATATAAGTAGTTGTTGGATGTGTGGCATGTGGCATGTGGCATGTAGATGTGTTTGCGTGAGTGTGTGTGTGTGTGTGTGTTTCTACGAGAGATGTGGCATAACAAAAGCTTTGGCAATAAGCATGGCAGCAGGCGAGGAGGCTCTGACAGCCATGGCAGCCAAATCACAGCGCCACCCCTCCGACAGCCTCCGACAGCCTCCGCCTCTATCCCCGCCTCAGCTCTCTTTGAATTGAAGTTGCAGCTGATCCATGAAAATATGTTGCATGCAGCAGCAGCAGCAGCCCGAGCACTCGAGTGCCTGATACTTACTACAGCTTGTGGCTCGTAAAAAAGTAAAGAACGAAATAAAATAACCGAAACGCACACACCCATACACACACACACACCTACACACACCTACACACACATACACAATAAATTGAGGGGCAGAAGGGGAGCCAGAGTCTGGTCAGAGATTGAATTTTGTGTTCTGCTTAAAGTGAAAACTTTCGGGTAAACAAGCGTCCCAAATGGCTTTAGGGAAAATGGTAAATGGATTTAGAGAAAAGGCTGTGTGGGTAAAGGGTTCCGAATCGGGGAAAATGCATGTGAAAACCAAGCAATGGCCGAAGGATTCTCAGTTATGGCTGAACATCAAAGGAAAGGCTAAGCAAAGTAAATGGAAAGTCGTCTGTTCTTGAGCAGAAATGATGGATAAATAGTCTCCTGGATGAGACATAGTCGGAAAATGCATCCATTTAAAGGTACATGAATATTCAGCAAAGACTGAATCCATTCATCTCTTATGTACACGTATCCTTCTCCCTTCTGCTATCCCCCATGGATCTCCCATCTCCTGTTAAAGCCTTCAACTCTTTTGGCTTTTCCTCGATGATTGGTTTGTTTGTTATTGGTGCTGCTTCTGCTTCTGCTACAGCTGCTGCTGCTGCAGATGTCTCCATTATCGATTCAGGCTTACGAATCCGTTCGCTACCGCCACACCCCGCCCCCATGCAGAGGACCGCCCTCCGCCTTTGCCAGAGGACATTTCCTTGTTGGCATGTCGATGCTGCATTTTACATTTTTACTTCGTTAACTTGATTTCCGCTGCCAAATGAATGCAGAAACGAAACGAATCACACAAAAAAAATATTCGAGAGCGAGAGCTTCAAGCCAGGAGGCCAGGACCACGACCAGAACCAGGACCTGGGCCAGGCCTCCGTCCGTTCGGAACTGTTTAAAGTTGTAGTTAAATATTTGGCCAGGAATCAGGAGTGGGGATTACAGGAGAACGGATAGCGGATAGCGGATAGAGGGTGGCGTGTCTTGAAGTGTATGTTTGAAGAATAAGCGAAATTCAATTTACGCCAAACAAAATCATAATCCATCTATCATTCATCAACAATGAGAACGGGAACGGGGAACGGAGAACGGAGAACGGGAACGGGGAACCGGGCGAACACTTGGGCGGCGCAAATGTCTGCGGCAAACGGAAGGAACTTCATAGATACGCCAGCAGCACACAGATACATTTATCTAATACGTATATGGGTGGGTGGGAGTGGGGTATGGGATGTGGGAAGTGGGAAGTGGGAAGAACCTCCTCTCTCTCATGCCAGGGGGATTTTCTTTATTTCTTTTTACATATTTTGTTACGCTTGTAAAGCTCAAATCCCCAGCGTATAAGCATTTCTACTTGAGTCGCTGCTCAGTTTAGCCCCCTGCCCCCCCTTCCACCCAATCACCCTCACCTCCCCGACCCCCTGCTGCTGCTGCTGCTGTTGCTGCTGCGCTCCCTCTCCCTCTTTCTCTCTCTCTGCAGCGCTGTGTTTGCCTTTGAATTTGACAAAATGCGTGGCTGGCAGCTGCCTGATAAGGCCAACGATGAGGCATCTCGCCAACTATTGAGAAGGCCTTAAAGGCAGCACTGCTCAACAAATGGCCAAAACCATGGTGAGTATCTCCCCTCCGCCTCGTCCCCCTCCCCTTGCTCCGCCTCTCCCCCTGCCCACTGCTTGCGGGGTAGCACATTTTACGCACTTTTCCTCCTTTGGTATTCCGATATTCCCATGGCTGACACGCCTGGAAGCAGACTGCAATCGCTTGCCTCTTCTTCGCAGGAGAATGGCCCCCGCCAACACCTGAGGGTAGCAATTGATAGAAAGAGATGGACGAATCCCAAAGAGACTCTGAGCGAAAGAGAGCGCCTCACTGGGAGCGACAGAGAGAGTGAGTGAGTGAGAGAGAGAAAGGGAAAGAGAGAGTGCAGAGCGGGCACAAGTGCGCACTGCGCAGGCGCCGCAACTTGAACTTCAGGCAAAAAGGGACAGGACAGGACAGGACAGGACTGCCGCTCTGCCGCTCTGCTGCTGCTGCTGCTGCTACTGCCGCTGCTGCTGGCACAGCACTTGACGTCGCCGTCGACCATTTGGGGGTGGCATTTCCACTCGAGTGCTTCCAATGGACGTACAACGTGCTTGCGAGTGTGTGTGTGTGTGTGTGAGGGTGTATTCGTGTATGTGTCTTGAACGGACCACAAAAACAACTGCCAGCAAGGAACTTTGTGGGCAGTAGCAGTTGGGCCGTGCGCCCGGCTGGTGCGTTCTCGCCTTCAGGCCTTCCACAGCCAAAGTAGTCCTCTTGGTCTTGGCCCTCTTCGGTCTTCGACTTGGACTTCGTCTTGGCTCTGCTCTTGCGCTGCTGTTGCTGCTGCTGCTGTTGCTGCCGCTGCTGCTGCTACTGCGGCCTCCTGATTACTCCAATTCGTGCGCGCGTGTGATAAGAAAGCGAATCGCGAACTCAGAACAGAACAGAACAGAACAGAACAGAACGGAACGGAACTTGAAGCCAAAGTATCTTATTGGAGTCAAAGTCGAAATCATTCCTTAACGTGACGCGTCTCGGTGCGGTTGTGCGCCAACAGATCCATCCAGCCAGCCTCCAAAGCTATAAGCATAAATTATTTTTTATATTTTTTGCCATCAAAAAGTGAACTTGAACCAAAACAGATTTGCGACAAAAAGAAAAAGAGATCCAACCAAACAATCCTAAACGGGATCCGACTGTGCAGCTAATGAAATGTTGAATATATTTTTTTTCTATCAAAAACACTCATTGAGGTAAGTGTACGAATAAAGTGATCAAAAGTGAGTAAAACTGAACCGTTGAATGAATTTCAAACTTGCGAAAAAAGTTCAATGTCTGTGAAACTATGAAATATTTTTTTCAAATTTTTTTTAAGTTTAGTTTCGAGAGTTATGGACATTTTTATACTTTACTGAGACTTAAAAGCAGATCTATTTTTTTAATACTGTGCCCAACGTCGATTTCCTCAACTTGGCGGCTTGAAACTTTCTGTTAAGCTGGAAAATGCTGAAATTTGAAAGACAGAAAATAGAATCTCTTCCTTCAGAGATCATACTGCTATCGAATTACAAATTACATTCAAAAGTGGTTTGCTTTATTTTTGTTAATCCTTTTATTTCCTATATCTGGCATAATTTGTTATATATTTCATTTTGGGGATCACAGAAATTCAGATATAATACAAGATACATTTCTGGTGAATTTTTGTTTTGTGCATAAGGAATTATGAAATTTAAAATCCAGAAGTTACTTCACTATTCAAAAATAATCTTTTATTCCAAAGATCATACTTCTAGCGAGTTTTAAATTCCATTTTAAGTAATTTATTATTTCTGTATTTTATTCCATTTTAAATAAATCATTTCTTTATTCAATTCAAATATCTTTTATATTTTTGAATGTATTTTTTGTGGCTCACAGCAATTCAAATACACTTCTTGTGTGATAAATATTTTTTTTAAGTGAATACTTTTAGTTTTTCGTACAACGAAGGTTTTCTCGCACATTCCCTATGGGGAATAACAGTTCTCAGCAATCTTTTTGAGCGATTTATTTAATTTCTACATGAATCCATCAAGTTTGAATGTTTCAAATTTGTACTATTCACAAGAAATATTCAAATTCACACTGGCACTGGCAAGCAAAAAAATTGTCACTGATTTGAGTTGATGGGAAAACTTCTCCCCTACATCTCGCATTGTGCCATTCCTGAGATATTTCGTGTATGATCTTTAAGCTTCGATCGTCTTACCGCCGCACACACAACCGTTTCCGTAGAGGCGACGCGCCAAAATAACATCACATCCGGCAAAAAGGAATCCAGAATCCTGGCCTACATTACGAAAACAAGAGAAAAGGACACACAGCCGGCAAAATAATTGCATAAATTAAAATCTTAATTATGCCAAGAGGCGCACCAGAGAGTCGTCGCTCTCACCTCAGCCAGATTTCACTCTCTCTCTCTCTCCAGTCGCTCTCGCTCTCTCCCTCTCTCTCTCTCCAGTCGCTCTCGCTCTATCTTTCTCTCTGTACTCTCCCCTTTTGTGACGTCATCAAATGAGCGCGGTCCAAAGTGAAAAATGAAACACAGGGCACCGCGAGACGATGAAAATTAAACGCAGGAGGAGAAAATTTGTTCTGCGGAAATGAAGGCAGCGGCGGAAATATGCAAAAATTGCGTCGACGACGACGACGATGGGCAAAAATTAATGAGCAGAGAGGGACGATGCTCCTGCTGCCTGGGAGTAACAGGAGCAGTGGCAGTAGCAGTAGCAGCAGCAGCAGCAGGACGACGGAGCAGCAGAAACGCAAGGACCTCGCTGCTGTGCTGCTTCCTGTTTCGCTCATTACTCAAATGAGAAGCGCAGGACGCGCCGTGCCATGCCATGCCGTGCCGTTGCCGTTGCCGTTGTCCTTGGCCGTGATTTGGCGGCAGCAGCCTCTGGCTCTGTGGCTCTCTGCCTCGTTGCCTCGCTGCCCCGTTTCCCCGTTTCCCCCGAGCTCTTCCTTCCATTCATTAACATAATTTTAATTTGGGTTAGTGAGACAAATGGGCGCCGTGTCGGGGCGGTTCGTTGAACCTGGAAGGATATCAGCCAGAGAGCAGGCAGCTGTTAGAACAGCATCAGAATTCGCTTTCCTCGCTCTCTGTCTGCCCCTGCGTGTCTGTCTGTGTCTCTGTCTGTGTGTGTTGTTTTTTTTCGGGTTTTTATGTTAATGAGCATCTGAGGGTAGGGAACCCCTTTCGCTTTCTATGATCTGGTTTCTCCTATTTTCATGCAAATGAGCTTTTTTACGGACTCTTACCTGAGGGTACTCCTTTTTTTCTTTTTTTTTGCACCGCCTGCATGGCAGCTGCAGGATAGGATTTAATTGCAATGCCCATCGATCACAGCGCAGCGGCTAATTTGCATATTTTTCTTTGCAAATTTTTTTCATTACGGCAAAATCTTTATGCAAATTCAAGTGCATTATTTGCAAATCATGTTGCACACGGCGGCAAACAGCTCTGCTGTCAATTACGGAATTGATTTGAGCACGGAATCTGGAGGATTGTTTGAGTGCTCGTTGTCGCTGGCCTGTCAAGAGGGGGGAGGGGGAGGGGGGGTTGTCTACTTTGCCAATTATGAGCTCAGTAGCGGCAACACTTACTAACGAGGCTGTGCCTTGGGGGATATGTCCATCGGAGTCGTGATGGAATGGCAAGCACTCGATTCGAAATTTCTGACTGAATCGTTCAGTTCTTCAGTTAATATAAAGTAAAATATAGTGATATATCTTAAATATCAGAGACAACTCTTCGGTTCAAATATTCATTTTCCTATGATTCTATACCGAATCCTCGACCTTCTGCAGACTCTCCTCAACTTTTATACAGTTCTGACAATCTTCAATATTCACTCATCAACAAATTCCTTTGAAATTTTCCCCCTGGTGGGAAGCCATCGAAATATCTTTCCCAATCTATGGGCATATCTAACCTTTCCAAAAAAAAAACTCATTCCCCAATCCAGCAATCGATTTGTCTGCCACGCATTTCGACATCAATCGCGATGTGAAATCGTTTTAGATAAGGCCCAAAAAGAGGCGAAAAAAAAGAGAGCGAAAGCCATTTATGACATGGGGACAACGACATCTACATACATCGCGGCTCTATACACGGGGTCGGGTTCGGGGTCGGGTTCGTGGTCGGGGTCGGGGTCGGGGTCCCATAGTTGAAAATCTAAAACGCTTTTTGCCGCTACCCGTTGCATCTAAATGGGGAAATTGCCACCATCTACCATCTATGTACACCCCAAAACCACACCACACCATGCCACACCGCACACCCCCGTTACACACATGGGACTGCCATTTTCTTTTGGTTTTTCGCACACACACACGCACACATGCTTACATTTTGGCAGGTTTGCGCCTGCTATGCCATTTCTTCTCGACAGGCGAGAGACACATGAGCAAATGTTTGATGGTTGCTGTACAAATACAAATACAAACAACAACCACAGATACCCACGCACACACACACACACACACACACATGTATGGCAGTGAGGGTGAATGAAAAGCAAAAAGCAAAAAAAACAGAAAAAAGAAAATATAGAAACAGGCGGCGACAAAAAGCGTGGGACACACACATGAAAGGACAGAAGAAATTGGGTGGGATTGCCGATGGAGGGGTGCGGCGTGGGGTGGTGGGGTGGTGGGGTGAGGCGAGGGTTCAGCGAGTGGGTGATGGGTGAGGGTGAGTCCCAGCTATGGCCATGGCTATGGCTATGGCTATGGCTGTGTTTCGGTCTGCGTTTTCCATATTGGCATGTGCAAAAAATAAAAAAAAATGTCTAAAAAAACTGAGAGACAGAGAAATAAACCAAATATTGTATCTGCGGCTGTCGCTGCTCTTTAGAGTAGAGACGAGACTTCTCTTCTTCAGCCCGACAGTCGCTTTTCGGGTCCTAGAGACTCCTCCTTTTGGGCTCCTTGACTCCACGTTCTCTCTGGTAATCCTTTTTAGCGTAAAAGCCAAAGGAAAAGTACATATCAAAATGTTGGAAAATAACTGACAAGAGGAGTGCAGGATCCCCCCAGCCCTCCCTCTGCCAACCCACTGACTGCTGCGCTCTGAGCAAGGACAGGCAGAAGACCCCCCTTCCCGCCCATCCATGTTTCTGTCCAACTGTCGTGGATTTTGAAGGGAATTGAATTATAGCCAGGCAGACAGACAGAGAGACAGACAGACGGACAGACAGACCGGAGAGATAGACATACATACTCGTACATGAAGTTATCCTTTCTGCTGCAGGAGGACTGCTCCAAGAGATACGTCTGCCACACCTTTCCAGCCATTTTCCGAGCAGAGAGTTCGTTGAATGTTTTCCTTTGTCAGGTGCGCCCGACAAAACCAATTTTCAAATATTTTCACTTGGCTTTCTTTCTTTTTTTTTCTTTGCTCAGAGACTCCACTCATTGGCAAAATATTTGCTTGACTAAACACACAGATACTCACGCACACACACACGCACACACACACAGACGGATAGAGAGATGTGTCTGTCTGTCAAAGTCAACAATGCATTGAGAGAGAGCCAGGCAGAAGGCAGAGAGAGAGAGTGAGTGAAAGGTTTTGGCAAATCCTTTAACAAGCCAGAACCCAGGGACCCAGTGCCAAGGGGAACAGGGGGAAGGGGTACGGGGGTACGGGGACGGGTACGGGTACAGATTATGCAAATTAACGTCGGACAAGTTTTTATTTTTGCAAATCAATAACAAGCCTCGAGTCAGTGGCAGGCAGTGTGCGGATCGGATTCGTTTCGTGCGGCAGAGTGTTGGACCAAATAAGAAAATTTGCATAAATTTCCCCCCCGCCCCTACCCCTTCCAATCATCGCTTTCCCGCATCCTTTTCCTTTTTTGCCTTTTATTAGTTCTGCAGCGCAACGTAACGCATTCGACATTTTACATTTTACATTTTTACATTCTGCAATTTTGCAATTTTTGCATCCACTGGAAACGGGACAGGGCACAGGGCACAGGGCACAGGGCACAGGGGGCAGGGGCCGGAGCAAAGGGAGGACACAATATGCAAATTAACCTCAAGTTCTGTTGCAAGTTAGGGTTGCAGCAGCACATGGGTCTCTGTGTGTGTGTGTGTGTGTGTGTGTGTGTGTGTGTGGTGAGTGGTTTGAGGGTTGATAAGCCAAAAATAGAGAGAAGAAAATCTTGTTATTGATTTTCTAATTCTAGCGGTGAAAGCAAAGTCGCCTCAGCCAAGGGGAAAAGCTTTCCGCATCGAAGTTCCTCGAGCCTTGGTACTCTCTTTGCCATCTGCCGATATCCAGAAATCTACAAATCAAATCTCCGCCCAGGATCTCACCAATTTTAATCCAATAACTCTAACCAGAATCTCCTCGCATTTTTCAACACAAAGCACAAAATTCCTAATCCAGACATCGGGGAGTGCGCTCCAAAGGAAACACTTCAGCTCCAGAGTTTCCTCAGTTTTCAGCACAAACAATTTGCTTCATTCTGGGACCCACAACGAAAACTATAACAAACAATTGTGCTGCAAAGGAAAACATTTTCAATTTTTTCCCCCCAAAGCACAAAGGAAACATTACAAGAGCTCCAGCCACAGCTCCAGCTCCAGCTCCAACTCCAGCCCCAGCTCCAGCTCGGGCTCAAGTACAGTACCCTCTCTCCATCAGCGGAATAAAATGCAAAATATTAAGCATAAAATATGTAACCCATTTCGGAGCAAGGAGGGAGGGGGGTACTTGGGACTGATGCTGATGCTGTGGCGATGCCAAAATCTAGAGGCACATTCTGGCAGATTTACTGCATATTGGCCTGGCGTCAAAAGCAGCCAAAATTGCCCGCGCGCAGGCACACACACACACACACACATACACACACAGTTGAGTGCGTCCCCAGGAACCACGAATGCCAGGACTCCACTCCCCGCCCCACAGAGCACTCCTTAACACCCATTCCCCCCCGCCCATCCTGTGTACACAATTTCTGGGAGAGAGGGAGAGACTGCGAGACTGCGAGACTGGTTCGGGTTCGGGTTCTGCTTCTGGTTCTGGTTCTGGCAGTTGGCATTGTCCTTGTTCTGGTCCTGCGCTTTCCTGAATTTATTTCCATCATTAGTTTTGGCACTTGAAGCTGGAACATAAATGTGATTTATAAAGATTTTCCTTCGCGCACACACACTCGGAGAGTGAGAGGAAAATTCAGTGGAAAAATCAATCTAAAGATGGCAGAAGATTTTCAACTGCAGAAGAAATCAAACTTTTGCGCCAGGCACCTCCTCCCACACAGCCCCCACATGCCCCCACATCCCATCCCCATTGAATATGCATTATTTTGACATTAGCATAATTTACTCTGCGCCAGGACCCTCTCATCCTGGGGATGAGATCTTCCCAACTGTCTCTGGCTGTCTGTCATTGGCACTGACTGAACGATGAGTCGAAGGAGTAGCAGGAGCAGCAGCAGGAGGAGCAGCAGGAGGAGGAGGCTCGTTCGTACATGCTTTGTAACAAATAGGATTCCATCATAATAATGTCTCCTGACTGCCTTCGCCTTTGCCTGCCCCCTTGCGCCCCTGCGCCTTCCCCCGCAACTCGATATATACTTTATAGAAAGTGTATATAGATGTGTATATAGTATATGTATATGTACTATATCCCGTGACAAATACGACAGGATTCGCAATTGCAAATATTTCAAACTCTCAAACACACGACACAGACATCCCCTGCCTCCGCCATCGTTCATCCCGAAGCTTTCGGTGTTTGGGGGTTTTCCTCGCCGCTTTCCCAGTTTTTTGGGCTTCGGGGGATTTGCTTTCCAGCTTTCTGCCACCGCTGCCACCGCTCCCCTGCTCCTCTGATGTTCAGCAAAATTGATGACTATAGTGCGTGATGTCATTTGCATGACAGTTGGGCATCCGCAAGAGGCAGCCGCACGAGGCATCCGCAAGAGGCAGCAGCTAAGCATAGCATAAAAGTATCTACGTTTCTAAGCGGTTCGTCCTTCTATGTGTTCTATGTATCTGTATCTGTATCTGTCTCTGTCTCTGTATCTGTATCTAGCTGCCATTTTATGTGTTCGTTTGCTTTTTGAATGCCTCTGGAGTTGCTTTTGGGGCGTTGTACCCTGAGAGCTCCATCGCTCACAGATACTCCAAGCAGGTAATGTATGAAATCCACTTTTCCGTCAATTAACATAGTATATGATCGTTTATCCCCTCAAGATTCCATACATTTCCATCAATTTCCACAAATTCCTCTTTTCGCTTTTCATTTCAATTAAAATTTCAATGTCAACCTCCTTCTTCCTCTCCACAGAGGCCTAAAGGAAGCAGAAAAAGTTGTGTTCTTGACCTAGAAACAAAGGCACAGGCACAAAAAACGATGACGACACCAAAAGTGTGGGAGGAAGAAGGAAGAACGACGACGACGACGACGACGTCACCAAAAAGGCCAAGAAGCCACAGTCCCAGTTCCAGTCTCAGTCCCAGACATGAAGAAGGAAAAGCGAACCAAACAAAAATTAAAATTAAAACAAGGACACAAAAAAAAGCGTCATACCCCCCACACACACACAAGCGATAGAAAGGGAGATACACAGAGAGCGAGGGCAAGAGCGGGAGAGCATGATGCGAAATAGAAACAGCCGGCAGCTGTGGGCCAGGCCAAAAGACAGAGAGACAGAGAGACAGAGAGAAGACGAAAGTGGGTTAATAAGCAAACGGCAGACGACGATGATGACGATGAGGACGAAGTGCATAATCAACAACGAGAGACCCAAGGAAAGGAAGGAGAGATGCCATGCCCTGCCCTGCCCTGCCCTGCCATGCCCTGCCCTGCCATGCCGCAACAGCGGAGGAGGTCCTCCGTGCGGCTCTGTGGGTGAGAGAACTTTACTCATTTTCATTTAGGTTCCCGGCAAACTTTTGCCGGCATCTCGTTCTCCGTCTGGCATCCTCTCTCTCTCTCTCTCTCAATCTGTGTGGGTGTGTGTGTGTGTGTGTGTGTGTGTGCAAGGACGACTCCTTGCTGTTTTTAATTTCATTGCAAAAGGAAATGAACGAACGAAGAAGGCAGAGAACGGAGAAAAACCTCAAGGAGGTTTTCGCGCGAAAATGAAGCCAAAGACACTGCCAGGCCATGTCTGAGCGCCCAAGTTGCCACACCCGCCCCCGCCACCGCCACCGCCACCCGTTGCATGAGGGGGGTGGGCCCATTCTCCCATTCTCCCATTCCACCATTCCTTGGGGCTAAATTAGCTGCAGCATCCAGCAGCAGCCGCGCGCGACATTAAAAAGTTTCCCTTGGCTGCTGCTCCGCCGAAGGAAAATCAGAAGGAAAGCAAAAGAAAATGTTCGCTGAGAAAAGTGAAATTAGGAATAAGAACCAGAAGCAGAAGCAGAGGCAGAAAAGCAAACTTTGTCTGGGGAAAAATGCAGGAAAATTAGTGGGTGCAAAAGAGAAATGAGGAAGGTCAGAGCGGAGCAGAGCAGAGAAGAAGGAAAAGCAAAGCAAATGTTGAGTAAAATGAGGAAAATGAGAGAGAGAGGGAGAGAGAGGATGCCTGTTGCTTGAAGTATCTATGAAATGTGCCTACCATAGAAAATTCCAAGAAAACCAACAGACGATTCCCCCTGGCCCGAAAAGATATTTCTCCTGATTAATCGATGATCATAAAAGCCAAGTATCTGCTCCCAATGGATAACAGATCAACTATCTATCTCTGAGATGAATGATCTACTCTGGATATATTGCAGATCGCGATCTGGATCTCCCCTCATTGGCATCCGCCCTATCGTAGCCATCGGGCAACTGCAACTCCGTTTGCATTCATTTAGCCATCAATTAACTGCCGATAATTCTCACTCTGTTTTTTTGTTTTGTATCTTTTTCTATTTTGGCGAGCGAGCAACATTGTAAGCCCAGTCAAGAGGCGAGAGCCAGTCGCCATTAATTATTCAAACCCGATTGGCGATGGCCAAACAACTTCCTTGGCCACAGGAAAGATATCAATATTAATTTGGCCAGCGAGTGGGGAAAAGAGTGAACTGTTAATTGATTTAACTCATTAAAAGAGACTGAAGCATGTCCAGTGCGGCAGGGGGAGGGGGGAGGGCAGGTGCATGCGGAACAAATGGCAATAGTTAAATGAACAGTTAGAAGCAGCCGCAAATTGCAGCGAGAGAAAGATACAAATTGCGGGAACGCACGAAAAAAAATATGCAAAAAATGCAAATTAAACGGAAACTGGGAAGAATCTTGAAGATACATACTATACTGCCAGTGGGAATAAGATACGAGCCTGGGGACACTGGGCAAACGGAAGAGTATTTAAAAGTATCTACAGATACAAGGAACAAAGTCTAAGTGCTCCTTCGGCATAAAATATTTTTAATAAAATACAAATATTTTTTTAATACAATTTTTAATACATTTTCAAAGAAATAATAATATTTGTAAGATATATGAAAGAAGTATCTAAAGTTATACGAATTAGTACTAAGACTGAGACTTTCTTAAATCTTCTTCCGAAGGTATCTGCAGATACTATGTGGCATACGTTTTATCGGAATTAATACTTGGGTATCTGCAGATACTATTTCGAACAAGATTCATGGATTTTCTCACTGAAAAATGATGCAATATCTGAATCTCCTTCAAAAAGTATCTAGATATCTAAAGAATTATCTGTATATTCCTTGAAAAAGTATCTAGAGTCATACGAAATACTATCTACGGCTCCCCAGATACTTCTTCGGTTCGCCTATGCCCCCCATGTAGTGCACCTTAATTGAAATTGCGGCAGCAACTTCTAGTTGGGTAATTAAACAGGTTCCGAATTAACATTAGGCAAAAAATTAAATAAATAAGATAAACAAACTACAGTTAGGCGCTGGCTCTGGCTCTGGCCAAACACGTCCCCGAGTGGGGTGCCGCGGCCGTTGCCGTTGCCGGTGCCGGTGGCTGTGGCGGTGCCGCACAAAATTAGCAACATGCAGCAGTCGCAGTCGCAGTCTCAGTCTCAGTCGCAGCTTTGCAGGCTCTAAAGCGAGTGAGAGACGAGCCGTGCAACATGTTGCCTGGCAGAATGCCGACGCTTATAGATAAATTTCTGTCAAAATTGCTGATTGACTTCATTAATAACCACGCGCCGAAAGAGCCAGCCCCAGCCTCAAGTTCGGCTTCAGCTCCAGCTCCGGGGAGAGCCAAGCCAACCAGTCGGCAAGGCGCTTCCAGCCATGGCTGACAGCCCAACAAGGCAGCTGCTGAAATGCAAAGCAGATGGGGCACGGCACGTTGCGGCACGGCGATGGGGAGGGAGTGCCACAAATTAATAGCAAACTTGTAGGACCTGAATGCCAGTGGCACGATTGATAAGCTGCGTGCTGCGTGGCCATGTTCAATGTCCAAATGCTGCCACAACATGTTCCGAACCGGAACCGAAACCGAAACCGCTGCAAACGGGTTAGACCCTCGGCCGTCGAGTAGGAATCAGTGCGAGAGTATTTATGTTTTTGGGATTGGCATGATGCTGAGGCTGAGGCTGAAACTGGGACTGCGACTAGCGGCTGGCGGCTGGCACTCTGCCTATGAGGAAGCGATTCGGCTCTGGCCGTTAAATGCCATTTAATTGCGTTGCAGAAAACCGTTTGCTTTTAATTGGCCAAAGCGTGGAACGGCAGGTGCCGGGCAGGGGCAGCGGCAGGGGCAAGGGGCGGTGGTGAAAGAAAAAAATACAAAATAGAAATTAAAAATTCCAAGCAGATAACTCAATAAATGTACAGATTAGTTACAAACGCAATCAATCAGCGTCAAAGGCAGGCCGAGACGGGCCAAGACGGGCCGGGACGAGCCGCACTCTAAATTAACAGACAGGCGGTTGGTAGGGGTGGAGAGGGGAGGGGAGGGGAGGCTGCTAATAATTGCAAGACGCCACATAGTGTAGTGCAACGTAGCCGTTCCTTTCAAATAGCAAATAGCAAATCGCAAATTGCAAACGTGGCAAGAGAGCATCATCCATATCCATTCAGATACAAATGTATCTGCATCGTCGTAATTTGGTTGCCTTTCACAAAAGACACATTTGACGTGGCCGAGAGACACCAGACATCGACGATGTCGACGATGTCTCAGACGATGGCGTTGACAACGGACATGGCACATGATACGAGCAGTCCCCACACAGCCCCTCCTCCCCCCATGTGTCCCCCCTGAGTCCCGCTGTGTCCCCTTTGTGCCCCCATTTGTGCGTCCAGTTGGTCATCATCTCGAACGAATCGCTTTGCATCGTATGTGCCATGCATTTTTTACGACCCGACCCGACCAGTCTGAGCCGAGCCGAGCTGAGGCTCTAGGCTCTCGCCGGCCTGAGATACATATGTATATGTATATGTACACATTTTGCGGCTTCTGCGGCGAAAGGCAAAAATTAAAATGCGCTTATAAAGCAATAAAATCCAACATAATAGTAATGGTCTGCAACGGGGTAGTAATGACCACGTAATGAAAATGTCCACAATTTTGAGAGATGTGCGAAAGATACATACATATGTGCATATGTACATCCATGGGATATGATATGATATGCAGGTGTATCTCAAATGGAAAGGGGCCTCTCTGTTGGCTGTGTGTGTGCGTGTGTGTGTGTGTGTGGATTGTGCAAGGCAGCATTGCATCACCTAGAGAGAGAGAGAGAGAGCCCCCAAAAAAGAGGAAGAAAAAAACAATTATAGAATGTATCTCACAGATTGGTTGGCTCGCAGACATATAACTCTTGCGGCTGGCTGGCTGGCTGGCTAGCTAGCTGGCTGGCATTCTGTCCACAGCCTGCCACTGTCAACGGCAATTTGCCATAACATAAAACTGCACGTTTACACTAATAGCACAGGTATCTAAAACTCGCAGCAGGTGAGCTGTAGCTGTAGCTGTAGCTGTTGCTGTATCTGTATCTGTATCTGTAGCTGTATCTGAAGCCGTATCTGAAGCGTGTGGACTGGCTCTGGCGCCTCCATGGTCAGGCCTTCACTTTTTTTACGCTGCTGCTGCTGCTGCTGCTGCTGATACGAGTACGAGTACGAGTCCGTGTCCAGTTGGCAGGCAGGCAGGCAGGCAGGCAGGCGTCTGGCGCTTGATTAAAGTTCAATGCATATGAATTAATTAAGTTTTCCCCCTCTCTTTCACTCCCTCCGCTCCGTCTCTCCCTCCCATAGAGCTTATCTGTCCAGCAGCCGCGCGCACATCCATCATCCAGTCCCCTCCCCAGAGACGTGGGCCGCGACAAAACTGGTCCACAGACAGCGACAGACACGACGGGACCCAGGAGGATCGAGCCCGAACCCGAACCCAAGCCCGAATGGACAGCCGAAACAACAACAATAACAATTAAATAATATATATATATCTACTATATATATACATGTATATTGTATTCCCACCGATCTCTTCGCCCCACCTCTTACCACGAAAATTGCATCAAAATTTCACTTCACGTTCCGCGAAAGCCATTCGGAAAGGGGCGTTACACATTTGCCGCTGTCTGGGCGTGGCCATCAGAGTGGGCCCCGAAACTTGATACATTTTAATTTAGTTGCTTTAATTAATTTTCTTCTTGCGCTGCAGCTTTTTTCATCGCGATTTCTACAGTCAGTTTAATTAATTCTTTGCTAAGTGAGAAATTGCCTCGTCCACAAGGTGGGTGGGTGGGTGTTTGGTTGGTTGGCTGTGGATTGTCTGTGTGCATCAATCAAAGTGATTGCTGAAATGGGGGTATCAAGCAATGCAACGCCCAGATCTAAGCCATTTAGAGCTGTATCTTATAGATAAACATTTTGGAATATATGGGGAATTTTCGAGCCTTCTTCGGCTCAAAGTTGGAGATATTCCTTACTGATTTGGGGCATGGGGTATGGCCATTGTTTCCATATAAATTGTCCTCTTCATTAAGCTCTCCTCCGTTTAGGCCAGCTCATAAACCACTCGGCTAATCATGATCACCATTAGGCCTGGCCGAATGTCAACACTTCAGAGCCAGCGATAAAACTGTCAATCCCCACGAAAACATAAACCTCAAACAAACAGCAGTTGCAGGCAGCAGTTCGTCAGAGAGACGTAACATCCAAGTCCGTCCAGTCCCCCCCTGCCTCCCTGCCCCCCTGCCGTCTCTCGGCCAATCCCTCTGCCTGCAGTTCTGCATCCGAAAGTTTTCTGCTGCTGCTGCTGCCAGCGATTTATGTGCGAGTTTACGTTTGCTTTTGGCATTGACTGTGGCTTTTGTGTATATGCAAACTGTCAATCAAAGACTGCACTGGACTGGCAGTAGCTCTGGCGATGCTAATCAGCTCAGCGCAGCTCAGCTCAGGACTCAGGGCAGTTTATGTACTGGACGGACGCGGGGCACAGAGTTATGGCGCCATTATGGCCAAGGAGGCAGCAGCTGCAGTCCCTGGGTATCCAAAAGGAAGGGAAGCCAGGGAGCTTCAGGGGTGGATGGGTGGATGGGGGAGGGGAGCGGCAGCAAGGGTAAGGCAAACATATTGAATATCTCTGGCTGTTGGCTCAGCGGGCGGGCAAACATTTCCCCCCAGAGAGCGGTGCTGCTGCTGCTGCTACCTTAGACACACACACACACACACACACACGCACACAAGCCAAAGCCAAAACCAAAACCAAATTGATTTACGTCTCAGCCAGACAAATGGCAAATGGCAGCCGAGAGAGAGAGAGAGAGAGAGAGGGAGAGGGAGAGAGGAAAGAAACAAACAAAAGTCTAAAACCGAAATGCAAATCATGGTGCTGGCTGGCTGGCTGGCTATATCTGTATCTGTATCCAGCAGATACACGGCAACGGCAATCAAATGCATTTATTTTGCATATAATTCAAATGATAATTTGTGTGCAGTCAAGTGGTTTTTTGTGGGCGTGAAAGAGTCGCCTTTGCTGCCTTCTCCTTCCCCCTCTCTCTCCCTCTCTCTCTCTCTCTCTCTCTCTCTCTCCAAGTGTCAACTTGTGCAGTTCTGTCAGATAAATCAATCAAGTTGATTAGTTTTTCAGCGTTCTAGTGCGGTAATTAGCGTGCCGCAGGCGGTAGACGTAGGGTGTGACCAAGTATCTATGGCACATACTTCAGATACATGTTGTACCTATAATTCAAGGTTGGCATTGCCACTTGCCATTTATGGTGAAAATTGTCTTCACTTCAGTTCCCCACCCACTCCTGCACTCAAATCGATAATCGACAAAGAGCCTCATGTATCCACAGCTAATGCAAGTAAGTATCCAAGTATCTGCCACTCTACTAACACTCTTCCTTTACCTTTCCCTTTTTCTTTTCTTTTTTCTTTTTTCTTTTTCCTTTTTGTTTTTTGTTTTTGCTTGTATCTTTTTACAGAGCCAAACGACGGGCGCCAGCTAATGTGCAAACATAAAATTTTAAGACTACCGGCGAAAGGAAGCGCCGGGGAGCGCCTGCCAGCCCAGCCAGACGCTCATTTTTGGGGGGATATTTGCCCAAAGTATTGCCAAAAAAACCAATTTCATTATTGAGCCATGGCCAATAATCTCTGGCTAGCATAATCCGTTTATGGCTCTAATTGCAGCTTAAATCACACACACACACACACACACACACGGAGTCAGGAAGTGCATTGAAAAGTATCTAAAGCGAAGCCTGTTTACCATCAGCGAGGTATAGAGTTCCTACGTGCCACTTCCAAAGTCGTAGGAACTTAATACCGTGCTCTTGGAGGGCTGTCCACCAACGAAAGCGGAGAAGTAACTGTGTTCTGTGTCAAATATAAAAGTGTATCTTATAAAGTGTATCTCAAAGTGTATCTTAAGAGTGTATCTATGTACGCATCCGTGATCTGCATCTATGACCAATATCTTGCACCCCACTAAACAATAGCATATCAAATTCCTACCCTAGTCTTACCCTTACCCTTACCCATACCCCTACCCACTTTGAGAAGGGTTCCCATCGGACAGCTCGCACGGGGGTTCAACAACCTCTTTGTCTGCATCTTAGAGATACGTACCTTCAGAAGGACCTTCCTGGGCCTGGGCCTGGGCATGGCCCTGGCCCTGGCCCTGGCCCACTCCCGACACTGAACTTCAACCCTTTCCTGGCTCGCTGCTGGCTTTTATCTGCGCGTATCTCCTGGCATTTGCATTGCAATTTTTAATTGCGAAACCGTGCGCTCCCGAAGGATGTCGAAGGATACGTTGCGCCACCCGTTACGTAATTGATAACGGTTCATTTGCTCTTGCGGATTTTCCTATCAACTTGATTAACGGTAAATGTAAAGGCTGCGCCATGGCAGGGGCAGCTGAGTGCAGCAGGGCAGCGCTTACAGCGGGGCGGAGGGAGGGAATTGGAAAACAAAGGGCGAATTTCGTGGCACTGAAGCGTTAAGTTATGAATATCCAGATGCAGATACAGGCTAGAGAATATACATAATTATGGGGTTAACAGGATCAACAGGATCAACAGGATCCTTGCAAGAGTTCCATAGACAAATAAATAGTTACATAGAAATTAACATTTTTAGAAATTTTTGTTAAGTTAATAAATAAACGTAATCGTTCACAATGACTATTAAATATCTTACTGGGAATTATTTCAAAATGAATTTGTTGACACACATTAATTCT
Organism: Drosophila helvetica; assembly: GCA_963969585.1. Lineage (NCBI taxonomy): Eukaryota > Metazoa > Arthropoda > Insecta > Diptera > Drosophilidae > Drosophila > Drosophila helvetica. The sequence goes on from OZ018401.1 coordinate 62,675,207, forward strand.
AGAAAATTGTATAGAGCTTACACCCATAAGTGAACTCCTTGGATCCTTTCCTGAAGGAATCGGCGACAATAATACCATAACAAGAATAATTCCTGTGCAATTTTAAATTACATCCATATGGAAAACATATCTGAATTATAGAATATGAGACATTTATTTGTATAGATTTTATAGAAAAAGTGTCAAATAAATATTTAAAACTCATTTAATTGAATTCAATTAATATTTCAAAAAAAAAAATAAAAATATACCCAATTTATCATAAATGTATACTTTGAAATTTTAAATTGAATCCATGTAGAAAACATATATGAATTATAGCATATAAGCAATTAAATTAAATTAAAGAATTGTATAGAAAAAGTGTGAAATGAATATTTAAAACAAATCTAACTAACTTAACATTCATCTTAAAAATAAAAATATACCTAATAATGTTATAAATTTATATTCTGAAAGCTGTTTAAAATAAACAAAAGATAAGCACGCCACCCAATGATTTTTACTCAAAACTATCTCCACTTTTGCACCACTGTGCTTTCCTTAGCCATGTTCCGAACCGTCATATTCTAATATCCTTCAAATATTCAAGGGATATTTCTGTTAGTTTTTTCATAGATGTCGCTACTCAGAAGCAAAATCCTTTTGGGCGAAAGAATTTCAAGGGTTGGCTTCGCTGCTGGCGAAATTCAATTGGAATCCAATCGCCGTTGGTTGGTAATTTCCGGGCGGGAGGGGGTTGGGTGGAGAGGGAAAGGCACGCAGCGGGCCACGCGGCAAATGAAAATCAATTAAACGGCAATGATTCTGCAGATTCGCAAATGCTGCGATTTGTAGAATGTTTATTGGATTTGGCAGCTAAAATAAACAAGCGGCAGGAGCGGGGGCAGACATCCACAGAGAGTGAGAGGGAAAGCAGAGGAAGGATGGGGAAAGTAAATGAAAATCAATGAGACTCTAGTCTGCTCCTGCAGCTCCTGCTGCTCCGCGTCTAGGTCTTGTATCTGCCACCTGCTGAGCCTTTGTCTGCCAATCAATGTGTCCAGACGCAGAAGATACTTTTACGGCTAGTGGGGGAATGGGAGGGATTAGCATCTCCGATGTCTGTCTATGGGGCATGCGGCATGGGGCATGGGCCATGGGGCACGCACATCAATTATGTTAATTTTTCACAGCAATTACAAAGCAGTTTTCAAATTAAACTATGCGCCAGTCGGGACAGTGGAGGGGGGCCGACTGACTGAGATTTTAAGACGCCTTTGGACAGTTTTATAGTCGCGACGTGTTGGGGTTTGGCTTCCATATAAAGAGACGCACAAAGAGGGAGAGGGAGAGGGAGAGGGAGAAGGAAGTGTGGGCAGTGTTATTGCTTGTTTTCCAGATAATAAAGATAAATGCTTAAAGTGGTATTTATACGTTTAACCATAGAATGAGAACCATAGAACGGGAATGGAATGCAGATTTCCTCTAGCGCAGACAGCAACCCAACGAAAACAACGAAAAAATCACAGCCTTAGCGGAGATTTTATCCATTTTTCATCGCATTTTCTAATGCAATCCAAAACAAGGACCTGGGAACAGTCCATCCTGCCGGTGGGAACAGCCACATGCCAAAAGGAAAGGCATAGCAAATACTTAGACACAAATCAGAGTCCACACAAAACATCGCCACATCGCCAGAGAGTGAGAGAGAACGAGAGCGAGAGCGAGAGAGGGGTAATAGCGATCCACTCAGAAATCACTCAACCAGTCGTCGCTCACTCGAAACATCGCACAGCGCAGGCACAATACAGAAAGTGGGCGGAGCCAAGGCACGCAACAATGAGAGCGCACCTGAGCGTAAAAAAACATCGCCAATTGAGTGAAAGGCCGAACCATTTCCCCGCTTTTCGCGTTCGTGTTCTCGCGTTGGCATTCGCGTTTCGAGTGAGTGAGTGAGTGAGTGAGTGAGTGAGTGAGTTGGCTGAAAGGGGAACGAGACTCTTCTGACCTCACGACAACCACGACCACGACCACCTTCTACTCGAGTGCCCAGAACACCGCCAACCCCCCAAACCCAAACCCCAACCCCAACCCCAACCCCAACCCCTAAGCCCGAAAAAAACCCAACCCTTAGCTTAGTTAAGTTAACCCTTGGAATGGTATGGTTGACCAGACCATGCCAGAAATGGTGTCTTGTTTGGTTCTTGTTCGCAGAACGGGTTCCTGTTTATGGTTTTGTTTATGGATGGATTCGCGTTTAAAGGGAGGAGAATTAGAATGTTTAGAAGGGGATCACACAGGTAGAGCGCACCAAGATCATATTTAGTACCCGATAATTGAAGATATTTTATTCTTTGGTATGGTTAAGGATCTTCTGTCGACCGCCCTTTGTGTTGAAGAGCTGTAAAATGCTTAGTATAGTATTTATAGATGGAAAAAGAGCCAACCAGATATACTTGAAGGTTGAAATGGTTCCCATTTAGAGTTATTTAGTATCCTCTAGGGCATCCTCCCAGAAACTGGGAGATCATTTCCGATGATATCCCATGGCTTCTGCCCATCTCCTCATTCTTTGCTGGTTGCTTTTTTGTTGTTTTGCTATCTAAAAACTTGATCGAGTTTTGATACAGTTGACTGCGCTGTCGGCTATTGCCTATCACCCTTTCGTCATCCATCCCACCATCCGTCCAACCATTCATTCCTCCAACCAACCATTCATTCATCCGACCATTCATCTATCCATCTGCCTGGCACTTTGGTGTTTCCTCTTCTAGTTTCCTCCCCCTCTCAATCAACCCTTACCTTTTGTAACCCTTTAAACGTTTGACACTTCTAGGCTGACCACACTCCACTCACTCACACTATCTCACACACACACACACACTCGAAAACACACACACATTAGCCTGGAAGAGTACTCTCTTTGGCGGGCATGACGCACTTTTACAGCGAACCTCAAACACAAAAACAAAGCTCAAAGTGCCACACGGAAAGAAAGCGCAAGCACAAATCGCTCCACTCCGAATTGCCCTGCTAAAATGTCATATTTCCGTAATATCAAAATGAAAGAATAAATAAGATATTTGATAAATATGTTGGAAATACTTTAGAGCTAACAATTTTGATATTAATTTTGATAGATCTGGGTTTCAGCTGCTTTGCTCTTTGGCGAGATGTCTTTTATCCGAAAAAGAGAGCATTTCCGATACCATACAGTCGGTCTATCTATTTTTGATCGGCACAAGCAGAGAGAAAGATATTTACATCTGGAGCTATATCATTCCCTTATCGAAATTATATTTTCTATAGCTATTTTCCAGGGGAACCTCCTTCGCAAACGATGGATCCCCAGAGGTATCTAGCCCCTTATCCACATACTCTTACTTTCTCTCTCTGTTAATCAAGCAGTAACCATTTTTCTCAGTGTATTTCTTTGCCCTTACTCTGTTGTTGCTGCTGTGCGTGGCGCGTTTTCTGTTTGTGTTTTGGAAGTGCCTCGACACACACAACCCCCCGCCAAACAAACTGCGTAACAGCCAACACGCTCACTCTCTCACACGCCACGCCACGCCACTCCACTCCACTCCTCTCCGCTCTCTCTTTCGCTGTCCACTCCACTCCACTCCACTCTCTCTCTCTCTCTCTCTCTCTCTCTCTCTCAACCCTTTCGTCTAACCAAATTGAACAAGTTTCCACAGGGGGGTGGGGAGCGGCAGAAGGCAGCGGCAGAATTATGGCACGCAGCTTTCGGCTTTGTCTTGTTTTCCTTCAAGTCTCAGGTCCGAGACCGGATCCAGGTCCAGGCCCAGGCCCAGGTCCGGGGCCCTGGTCAGAATTGATGCGTTTTTCCGCGACGCCATCGACAGTTGCCGCGTGTCGCTTGCCCCGAGAGGAAGGGAGGAAGCGCCCCCACCAGAGAGGGAGAGAGAGAGAGAGAAGTGCGGTGCGGTGCGGTGCGTGTGGTGCGTCACTGAAAGGATTGCCTTTGCCGCCAGGACAAGGACCGAAGGGAGGCCTTAATTCTGGGTATCGCTGACATGTAGCCCAACTGCCCCCTTCTCCCACCTCTCAATCTCTGAGAATGTATCTGAATCTCTGTCTGGGCTTGTGTTTACGAATATCTTTTTGTTTGTGTGCGTTTTCATGGAAATCTGTGTGGCCAAATGGGCCAAAAAGTACAATTGAAAATGAGTCATTTGAAAGGCAATTTTTTTTTTGTTTTTTTTGCTTGTTAATGGAATCTCTCGATGAGGCGACATTCCCTTGGCCAAATGAAGTGTTCCGTGCCACCCCGGAGGATTTTCCTGCATGGAAAAGGGTTTCAAGGTGAGTGGAGAATAAATACTAAATACATTTTAGCCCTGGGGTGGATACCCAGAGTGAAATGAAATTACTTTAAATTGAATTACTCAATTAACGAGACGAAAATGGCCAGAGCGGGTTGGAAAAAAGCAGTAGCTTTAATTTGGAAGAGATATCAAGATATTTAAATTATTATCCGATATTATAGTGTCCCCCCACGTGTGCCAACAGTATTCCACACATTCCTGCCCTCGAAATTGAATTAAAACTATTTCCAATGCGAAACAAAAGCCCAAACAAAAAAAACCCAATCGAATATAAAACTAAAACTTTTTAATGTCATTTTAATGAGCCGCAAAATAGGCGTGCATTCAGTTTTCGGACCAAAAGCGAATTAACTTAATTAAAGACCCAGCATTTATGCGTTTTGTTATATGTTTATATCGCATTGAAGCGTTATAAATCGATTTTAATTGCTGCAAAAACTATTTGATTTGGGCGCTGAGCGAGTGGATAATTATTACATTTTGTTCGAATGGAAATGGATGTGACAATAAAAACAGGAAATTAAACAAATCGAAACGAATTTTAATTAATTGGAATTAAAGTCCCAGCGATAGTTTTTTGGGTCTGGTGATAAATACTTTTAATCGATTTTGGCCTTTAGTTTGTTGAACTTTCCAGCAAATGGGTGGACGGGGAGGCCCTGCAGGTGTGCGGGTGTGCGGGTGTATGGGTGTGTGGGTGTATCTGTGTGTCCGCCCACCGACGTATGCCTAACTTGTAAGCCAATTAATCAAAGCAGAGGCCATCAAAATACTGCTGCAGGGCATGACACCACACCTCAACCAGATGGAGACGCCCGCCCTTCTCCGCTCCCCTCTGTTCCGCTCCGCCCCCTGTGCGAAACACAATTGCATTTTCCAAAATGGCGTCAAAAAAATGTGCAACACACACAGAAAGCAAGAAGCAGAAGCAGAAGAAGAAGATGTTGATGTAGATGTAGATGTAAAAGAAAATGAATGCCTTAATGACGGGAAAACTGCACAAATAGAAGCCGCAGCAGAAACAACTGGGAAATGCATCACATAGAAGGCGGGTGGTGGGATGAGTGGAGTGCCATTCGCAGGGGTTGAGTGGTGCCCACGTGGGGCGGGTGGAGGTGGGTGGTGGGTGGCAATTTGCACTCAGAATCTGAGTTTAATTATATCGATGGAAAAAAGCTCAGCGAACCGTTAATAAGCATTTAATTACTCATTCTGCCCAGCCATAGAGAGAGAGAGAGAGAGAGAGCAAGAGCGAGAAATGTATGACTAATAGTCAGAGTGAGATAGAGCGATAGAAAGATAGAGAGAGCGAGAGAGAGAGAGAGAAGGCGCCGCTGCCTGAGTGAGAGTAAAATCTGCCCTGCCTGGCGTTCTGCCAGCGCGCTGGCTCTGCCTCTGCCTCTGCCTTCACCTTCGCGCGCAGACGCTTGTCTTGAAAAGGGGGCGGAGTTTTTTTTTTCTTTTCTACCCACCGACACGACACGACACCCACTCAGCCAGCCAGGCCAGCCAGCCACCCACCACCCTCCCATCCCATCCCATTCCGTCCCATTCCATCCCCGCCCACTACTTAGTTCGTTTCGCTGCGTTGCCAGGCGGAAAAAAAAGAACAGAACTTTTTTCTCTGTCTCTCTCCCGCTCGTTTGCTCTCCCTCGCCCTCTGTCTCCGTCTCTGTCTGTTGCTCAGCAAATTGTAGCCATATTGGATTTTTAGCAGTATTTTTTTCTGCTGCTGCTGCTGCTTCGCTCGCTGTTTCCGCTTCTTCTTCTGCTTCTTTGCTGTTTGTTGTTGCTTTTGTTGCTGTTGTTGTTGCTGTTTGTTGTTGTTGTTGTTGCTGTTGTATTTTAGCCCTCAAATGCCGGCGGTTTCTGTGGGGAGTCGCATCCACGTTTCACCCTCATTTCGCAGGGGGTGGCATGTGGCACATCGCAAAACGTTGATTTTTCTCTTGAGTTTTTTGTATATTTTTGTTGTTTTTTTTTTTTTTTTTTTGTTGCGCCTCGCGATTTGCGCACATAAATTGTATATAGGCTGGAGGTCCTTCCTCTGAAAGCAGGAGCAGGGGTAGGAGGGCTGTGCCTCTTGGAATAGGGGTAGGCGGCTGTGCCTGTGCCCGTGCCTGTGGCAGGGCCTCTAAACGAGGGGGTGGCTGGCTGGCTATCTGGTGTGAGGGTGGTTTTTCCTGTTGTTGCTAGGTGTATCTTTTTTTCTCCCTCTGCGGTTTACGGCGGAGGATTTGCTCAATTTTCGACTCCATTTCGAAATTACAGTGAAAAAGACTCCAAAAAAAAGCATTTCCCCGCTTTAGGGAAAAACCGCGCTTCATTAGAAAAAATTGCAGTCGCTGTTGACGCCAGCTTCTCTGTCGCTGCCGCTGCCGCTGCCGCTGCTGCGGTTGATGCTGCTGGCTGCTCCATTTTTATTTTCAACTCCCGTTAATTTGCATATGTATGTCTGAGGGGGTGGGTGAGTGTGTGTGTTTGTGTGTTTGTGTGTGTGCCACTGCCACTGCCATGGCCAATGCCACCCCCTTTTTTGTGGCATGGCATGGTCCATCTCTGGCCAGGACAAGGGACAAGGGCGGAGAGGGACCACTGCCACTGCCAGTGGCAGGACCAGTGCCATTGCCAGTGCCAGTGGCAGTGGCAGTGGCAGGCTCCGTGGTTCATCCTGCCAGCCGGCCTTGTGCAGTATCACGCCAGCAGCCGCTGTTGCCAGAACCCAAGCTCCCAGCTCCCAAGTCCCAGCAGCAGCACCAGCAGCGGCACCAGCACCAGCAGTTCCCAACAGTTGCCCACAAAATAAATCTTAGTCATCAGCAGACTGGCCAGCCAGCAGCCAGCAGCCAGTGGATCAGATCTGAGTTCTGCTCTGCTCTGTTCTGTCAGTTGTCTGCTCTGTTGTGGCTCCCAGGTCCAGTTCTAGTCGTCGGTTCGGTTCCCGGTTTCCAGTCAGAGGCGGCGACACTTGCAGCAGCAGCAGCAGCAGCGGAACGACCACGACGACGACGACTTTGCAACTTGAAATTGATTTATGGCGCAAATTTTATTGTCTGGCTGTGGACTGGAAATGGTGACTGGAGCTGCGACTGGGGACTCGGGACTCGGGACTGTAGACTGGGCACTGGGTACTGGGTACTGGGTGCTGTGTCTGGTCAGAGAGATCCAACTTGTTAGCTGCTGCTAACTGTAAACAGTCCAAAGTGCCTCTGTGTTGGTTGTTTTTTTTACGTGTGTCATGAAGTTTTCCACTTTTCCACTCTTGTGTGTGGAAGTGGCATTTTTTTTGTCGTTATATCGTTATAAATATACGTTTAAAACACACACAATATAAATATCAAAACCAACAACGGAAACAACTTTCTCTTTGGACCACGAAAAAACACGTAACTAAATAAACAATAAACTGGACAAATTTCGAGATGCTTCAACAAGTAAGTTCTGCTCTTTTGATAATTATTCGCAAGCAAAACAAATACTAAATGTGTGCAAAAGTTTCGTTTTTTTTATTGTTAATGTTTATGTTGGAAACACACAAATAGATACATATATATTTTAAATGGTGAAGGAGGATTTATTGTCAAGCCTGGAAAAAATCTTAGAATTATTTAAGATTTTAATTGAATTAAATAACTAATATTAAATAATTTGTATTTAAATATTCCAAGCTGGAAACAGTCTTAAAATTATTTAAAATTTTCCAATTTAATAATTTATATTAAATAAATATGGAAATATTTCAAGCTAGATAAAGTCCCAAAATTATTTAAAATTTTAATTGAATTAAATAATTAATATTAAATAAGTACTTAAATATTCCAAGCTTGAACTAAAACTTTAATTCGATTAAATGATTAATATTAAATAAATATTTTAATATTAAAAGCTAGAACTAAAACTTTAATTGAATTAAATAAGGAATATTAAATAAATATTTAAATATGCTTATAGCAGTTATTTAGTGCAACTTAAATGTCATTAATGTGAATCTTCAATTCAAAGTCAGCTTCAAAGAATTTCCGGAGGGTTTATTCCTTCTTCCATTTCCACTAAATTGTCGTACATAGATCCAGCAAAAACTCAATCCATTTATCTCTCACATGGCGCCTGCACCTCACACTCTCTCTTCCAATGTGGCTTAGCAGCCGAAATGGTTGGGTTCTCATGCCACTTCCATGGCAGAACATTTACATATCTCTGGATGGCTTTTTTTATGATCTGATTTAATTAGTAATCGTTATTAAATTTATTTGTCTGCAATAAGCGTGTGCGGGTGCAATTATGATAATTCCACTGAGACACTTGACTGAATGGAGTGGAGTGGTGCTGCACTACATATCGTAAATGGGTTATAAAAACACTGATTTCCAGTAGCATAAAAAGTGCATTTCCATTTAAATTGAATTGAATTTATTTATATTCTTTATTAAATCTAGATTGCATTGCACGACGGCTCCTGAATGTTGCTTAATTGAATCATAACGTTAAGAGCTCATAAAATAAATATAATTTTGTTATTAATGCGGGGCGGAATATATATCGGTTTACACATTTGCAAATTATTTTCTGGTTTTTTTTCGAATCAATCGAGGAGTAAAACGTTCTGACAATCTGAATCCTGCACCTGTCTGCTTCATTTAAAATAAATACTCAAAAAAAATGCGACTGAAAGAAATCAGTGGCATTTTTAACGCTTCCACTAACTGAAACAACAGTAAATGCAATCCCTCGCTCACTCCCCTGTACCTCTGGCCGTACCTTGCAGCGTGTGTCTCTCTCACGAATATCGAATTAAAATTTCCCTCTGGCTCTGCTTCAATATTGATATTTCATCAGAGAAGCAGGGTGAGGAGAGGCAGGCAGGCAGGCAGGCAGGCTCCAAAAGCTACGTACACGAATGTACATATACATAGTCGTTCATACGTTTGTATGTATGTACATATATTCGGTGGTATGGCTGTTGGTAAAGCGCATTATGGTTTTAAGCTGGCAGACGCTTATCAAGGACCACTTAAACAACCGCCGACCCACTGAGAGAATTCCGCATTCACATCATCAACAGAGAGAGACCCCTTCCGCATCCCCATCCCCATTCCCATCCCCATCCCCATCATCCCCGTCATCTCCATCTCCTCCATCTCCTTCTCAGTCATTGTCAGTGGAGATCTACGTGCGGTTGTGGTGCCTTGTGGCTGTGGCTGTGGCTGCGGCTCTGACTGTGACTGTGACTGTGGCAGACAGAGAGGACTGACTGTAGACTGGAGTGCAGATTGGCAGCTTCGACACGACACGCTGTTGATTCTGGAAACTGGACTGACGGGCGAAACCCGAAAACCCCCCACTCCACTCCCCTCCCCTCCCCACCCCTGCCAGGCAAATGAAATGTTTCATCATTAAAACACAGCCGACAAAAAAACGACAAAAAAAGAAAAAGCGAAGACCAAGAAAATAAAAGAGGAATGAAATGTTCATTTCGTATATAAACAACAAGTGAAATGTGTTTCAGGCGGTGTATCTATATTTATGAAGCTGCAGGGAGAGGAGCTTACACACGTGTGTGTGTGTGTGTGTGTGTGTGTATCTGTGTGTGTATCTGCATCTTGCAGCTCGGCAATCGTGTATCTCTGCAGAAGAAACTGCCATAGAGCAGGCAGACATTGGCCATCTGAAAGATACACTCTATTGCCGACCACCTGCCAAGGCCTCTACCACTGTCCTGTCCTGTCCTGTGCTGTCCTGTGCTGTCCTGTCCTGTCCTGGGCTGTCCTGTGCTGTGCTGTGCTGTCCATTCATTAACTTGAATTCCAGCCTTTACTCTTTTCGTATTCCTTTGCCCTTAAGGTGGGGCTTTTACACCCACCCTCTCTTCGCTCCGGTGCTCTCCAGACAATCCTTTCAGTTCGGACATCGCTTCATCAGCAAATTTTCATCCTTTTTGGTCCTTTGGCGCTTGCTTTGTGCTCTGCCACTCTGCCACTCCGTCTTTTGCTTTTAATTTTCAGCTGATTTTTTGATTAATGCTTAAACGTTTGCGTCGTCCTTTTTCCGAGCGGCTCCTTTCTGCTATGCTCCTTTTATGCAAATCTTCAGCACTTTAATTAGAAAAAGAGAAAATAGCTCCACCTCCGACCCTCCCCCAACGCCCGTCGATGGGCGGGCATGCCGTTCATTTCCAAGTTTTCCTCATTATGCCCGAGCACTTTTTTTGGTCGTTTTTGTGTTTGTCATTTATAAATTGGAAAAGTTTTCTTAAGCAAATTATGCCCAGTATTTTCCCTGTCCCATGTCCCCTGGCCCCTGCCCTCTGCCCCCTGCCCCTGTCATTCCTTTCGTTTTGAAAAACCCTTTTTACAGCTTCCTCTTGTCCAAAAAACAAAAAAAAAGTCCAACTGCTGGCTGAGAACTTACCCTTATGGCTGCTGATAGTCCTCCTGGTCTGGTCTGGTCTGGTCTGGTCTGGTCCTGTTCTGCCCTTCGAAAAGGGGAAGAAAAATAAGCAGCAAAAAACTTAAGCAGCATTTTGTCTTTGTCTGTCTGGTGGGGGTCCGCTCCCCAATCCGATCCGCTACGAACCCTTTTTGGCTCTCAGCTGAAACGTCACATGGTCGTCGTCCCAGCCATTTCCTTTGCATTCAGATTTGTTTTTCAAGATCTCCCCAGTGGCAGAGCCCGAGCCAGAGCCAGACCCCGTTCAGCATTGAGGTAGGACCAAAGACAAAGTCAGTCAGGGGGTTCTCAAGGTCCGTGTTCGTATTCAGGTTCCCAAAGTAACCAGCAGAATCCGAGCAAGCCGAGAAGAACCCAAATGAAATGGTGACGACTTTTGCATCCGCCTTTACCTTTACCTCTACCTTAACCGCCTCTCCTCTCCTGTGCTCTCCTCTGCTGCCGGGCCCGACTGGGGCCTGGCTGGATGGTGCATTCAACTTTATGTGTCTTTGATTTATTGCTGCTGCCTGCCCCTGCCCCTGCCCCAGCCCTTGGCCTGGCTTCCTTTCGTATCTGGGGAATCTCTGGATCTGAAGCTGAATCTGAATCGGAATCTGAATGAAAGCGAAACAATGACGAGCCCTTTGCCCCTCTTCTTTCCTGTGCCTGTGCCTGTGCCTGCTTCAGCTTCAGCTTCTGCCCCTGCTTCTGCCTCTGCTTCTGCTTCTTATCCTGTTGTTATCGGTTGACCCTGTGTGTGGATATGTAGGTCTATAGGCTACGCGACTGGCAGCCTTCTGGCAGCAGGAGGGCCCCTTGGCAGGCAGCCTGGTGGCACTTTCGGTTTTTGCCGGCTAACCGCTGAGAGAGTGTTCCTTCTGTGATTCTGTGATTGCTTTACCCTTTACTTATTTTCCTTTTTCCTTTTTTTTTTGTCTTTCTTTCCTTCCTTCTTCAGCTTCTTATGATGTAATAAATATGCTGCCAGCAGCAGCAGCAGCAGCAGCAGCCCTTACCATTCCTCACAGTATCTTGTATCTCTGTGGTATCTGCATCTGTCTGTCTCTGCCACTTGCCCCTTCTGTTGTTGTTGTTGTTGCTGTTGTTGTTTGTGGAACATGTGTCCCTAAATTGCCTCTAGAGCTGAGTGGGAAAAATCTGTTGATTGGTGGGGAAAATCGTAATGAAAACCGTAGGAAAAGGGCAGGCCAGGACAATGCTGTGGTCAGCTGCTAGATTATGTCATAAAGATAGGAAACCAGGGGATCAAACAAGTGTTGCTGTGAGCGTTGCAATTAGAGGGCGTGACCTTTTGGCTTGTTAGAGCCGCAATCCCTTCCGGGCCCATCCCTATCCCATTTTACCTGCTGGCAATTCCAGTTCCTGTGCCAGCCCCCCGATCGTCAGGTGTTTGGTCGTTTCACCTTCAGTTCGAACTGATTGACATGCACTTCTGATTGATGGCAACAGCAGCAGCAACAGCAGCAGCACCACCCGCTGCAAGCACACGCAAATTGTTGCATGTTCTCATACCCACACACACCCACAATGAGCCACAATAGTCCGCCCGTGGAAACAATTGTGGGAAAACACACGCAATTTCCACTCGAGTAGGGGAAAAACTCACTCAAACACGGCTCGGCGGGGGCTGTTCCCCTCCATTATGCCCCTCTGTTTCTGTGCGTCTATGTGTGTGTGTGTGTGTGTGTTTTTGCATGTTCTGTCATGCGCAAAAACTTGAGTGGGGCAAAATGTCACGTTCGATCACCTCCATAGAGAGACCCCCTCCATCCCCCACCCCACCCCACCCCACTAATGCATATGCCAGTGTGTGGTGGCACGTAGGCGCATCCAAAAGGAAATGTCAGTCAGGGGACAATCCCACAGCAGCAGCAGCGGCAGCAGCAGCGGCTACAGGCCGTACTCCGTTCTCCGTTCTAGGGCCTGGCTAAAAATCCTTGGCCAAAACACGTGCAGAGACCCACACACACACACACACACGCACACGGACGGACGGACACAGCGGCGGAGGTGTGGTGGGTTTTCTTCGTGCCTCGTGTGGTGGTGGGCTACAAAGCCACAAAAAGCACACACACCGCAGCACAGCAACATGTTGACTGCAACAGCAGCCGCAGCAGCAGCAGCAGCAGCTGCTTGGCTCGGCACAAAAATTGCACACCAGAAAAAGAGAGAGGGAGAACCCCAGAGAGAGTGAGTGAGAGCGGGAGAGAGAGAGAGAGACAGAGAGAGACAGAGAGTGCCTCGCTTGAGCAGCAGCAGCAGCAGCAGCAGCAGCAGCAGCAGCAGCAGCGACTGCAAAAATACAAGGCCTACAAAGCTGCCGCTGCCTGCCGCTTTCTGCCGCTTTCCGAGTGTCGAGTCCGAGTCCGAGTACGAGTCCGAGTCGAGTGGCTTTTTTAGCCGCCAGTTTGCCAATTGCGGCATTCGCTATTCGGCCTCTGTGCCGCACGGGTTGCCCCCACCAACAACAAGACAAGAAAAACAGTACTTGCAACAAGAATTTCCCCCCAGCGATTCTTTGGAGAAACGCGCTCGTTTTCCCACAGAACCGAAACATTTTCCACTAGCGACGGCAAAAACAGTTTTGTTTTTTTTTTTTGACAAAGAGTGACGCCAAAAAAAAAGAAGAAGAAGAGTAAGGAAATTGCTAAATGAAAAACGATTTTCCGCCAGTGGGAGCTTTAGTGTGTGTGTGTGTGTTCATACTGGTGCTTCGGCATTTATTTCTGGGTGAGTTTTTAATTTTTTTTTTTGTTTTTTTTTAATTGAGGAAAATGTAAATTTTCCATAAAGTGGGGAAATGTGGCCGAGAAAATGTACTACGAAATGAGAGGAAGCAATTCCTGAGATATAATAAAAATATTACGTATATTTTTCAAGAACAGAAATATCTTCGAATATTTTCACGACTTTTCTTTAAAGAAATAAAGAGATTTTCGGTGGAAAAAAGGCAGGATAAAAATGTCTTTGTTCTTTTATACGTATTTTATGATCAAAAAGAATTTTAAAGACACATTTTGGAACCAATAAAGTACAATATATTCAAAAAACATATAAAAACTAGAAGAATGTTTCAATTCGGAAACAACTGCTAGGCATTAATACGATATTCAGGGATAAGTTCTCTTGAGAGTCTCAAAAGTTTTCTGCTTAGTTTTCCCCCTTATACTTTTTGTTTTAAAATATATGCCTAACAAAGATGATATATATTATAGATCTATAGATATTATTGGCCTTCGAAGTACTCAAAGTTCCCATAAGACAATCAAGCTTGGCTTTGAATTTTCCACCATTCCAAAGGAGTCTGAACCAAAGCCAAAGCCACACAGCCACAACGAAAATAATAATAAAATTAATGACAGGAGGAGCAGCTGCTGTCCCCCAAGATGAATGTCAAACGATGAATGTTCTTCCGGCTGCTGCTTTCTGCTGAAAAACTTCATCCACACATGCGCCAGCCTCAGTGCTCAGTCCGCAATCCCTGATTCAAAAGCAAAACCTGCCACATACGAGTACGAGTACGAGTACTCTGACTCTGACTCTTCCTCTTACTCGTATCTACGAGGTTTACGAACTATAATCGTCAGTTTCCTTTTGGCCAAGAGTCAAGAAGAGGTTTCCTGCACGACAACAACAGCAGCAGCAAAATTGCAATGGGCAATGGGCAATGGACGAGGGACAAGGGACAAGGGACAAGGGAAAATGGACAAGGGAATGGCGTACCTTTTGAGGAGACTCTGGACTCTGTCTAATATAATTTCATTTTGAAATAACTCAACTAAGCAAACGTGGCCAGGAGAAGTGGCTCATCAAGATGCCAAAAGCAAGTTAGAAAAACAAAATGTTTGCTCGCAGATCAGACAGACAGACAGAGAGACAGACAGAGGGACAGAGAGACGGACATCAGAGCTGTCAGGGCCACAAAAGGCCAGAAAACCAGAAAACCAGAAACTGAAACCGAAACGAAAACCAAAACCAAAACCAAACAACAGAGAAACTGCAACATGGCCCAAAAAAGAAGAGGCCAAGAAGAGGAGGAGGAGGTGGAGGAGGCCAGGAAAGGGATAAGCCGGAAAGAAACACGGAACCCAAATTAATACAATAATTGAAGCCAATTTAGTGTAATTTTCTTCCAATTTCAGTTTGTTTTGCTGTTTCTATAGCTGTATCTGTATCTGTATCTGTATTTGTATTTGTATCTGTTCCTCTTCCTCTGCCGTGTATCTGTTTCTGTCTGCTGTTGCTTGTAGTGTGTGTGTGTTTTTCCGCCTGTCTAGCCATTGACTCTTGGCCAACTATTATCGCATTTGTTAGCCAATTGGCAGCCCTTCTCCCTCGCTCTCTAATCTCCCACTGGAAAGTTAATTTTCGCCCACATGCCAGTGCCAGTGTAAGCCAGGTCTAGTCCAGTTTTAGTCGTTCGTTTAGGGCCACACCCGACCACCATTTGATTGGCTAATTAAATTAAAAGCCCAAGCCTTGACCAGCCAAACTCTGGCCTGTCGTCTGTCAGGTGAAAGTGACCGCAGAATCTCCCCGCACTCTCCACCTCTCCACCTTTCGCCCAACTCTTCTCTTCGTCACATTAACAGATTATCCATCTCTCCACTACACTCACTCCGGACCCACTCCACCTGCACCTCTACGAGTATCTTCCTCTGTCCACCGCCGTCTGCGGATCGTTAAAGCCCCACCTGGCCGGGAATTTAGGGGCTTATTTTTTTTTAAGCTGTGTGTTGACTGCCCCATGAAAATCAAGCATCAAATTTATGTGCCCCGTAAGTCGTTAACGTTTTCGACGTCCAAAATCCAAATCCATGCAACAACAGAAATCCATGCCTCTGGGGAGTGTTGTGCGAGCCCAAGGGGGCGGGCATAAAAGCTGTCCATAAAAATCAACAAAAAATAAAACTTTGTTCCGGCCAATGATTTTTGAAAATGCATGCAAAATATTTGCCAAAAAAAAGAAGCAGGAAAAGCTTCGTTTTTAATTAAACTTTCA
This sequence comes from Drosophila helvetica, assembly GCA_963969585.1. Taxonomy (NCBI): domain Eukaryota; kingdom Metazoa; phylum Arthropoda; class Insecta; order Diptera; family Drosophilidae; genus Drosophila; species Drosophila helvetica. The sequence goes on from OZ018401.1 coordinate 62,690,990, forward strand.
TTTAATTTTCCAAAAACTTTTCAAAGCCTTTGGCGAGAACCATTAAAAAAAGGAGAAAAGAAAAGCCCAAGGCCTAAAGGTTTTCATTTGCGAGCAAATGTATCTACAGCTAAAAGGATCCTGATTTGGGTATAAAAGTGTCTCTAAATTGTTGATTTTGGATTTTTGTTTTTCCCTGCTGATGTTTTGTAAATGTGTAATTTGAAAAACATCACCGCAAACTGTCAAAATGCTCTGACATTTACAAATTATTTCGCTGGCAGCGTTTTCTATCTGCATCTGTGGCACCACTCTGTGGCACCACCACATCAGCGAACGACCGTTTTGACGCTTTGCGAATGCGAATGCGAATCCGAATCCGAAATGGAAGCCGTCGCCGTTAATTTGCGTCAACGGGCTAATAAAGTTTTTGGCATTTTCGTGCAGGTTTTACCCCTCTCTCTCTCTCTCTCTCTCTCTCTCTCACTCTCTCTGTCTCTGTCTGTCTCTCGTAGTTCAGTCATTAATTTCGGATTTCGTTTTTTTGGCATTTGCAGCGTATCTGTAGCATGTGCCTGCATGTACATATCTGCATCTGGCAGAGCCAATTTGGCCCATGCAAATGATATGAGACACAGCAAAAAGATACACGAAAGTAACTGAGGCTGACATTTCAATAGCCACAACAAGCAACGAACTTCCGTTCGAGTATCTACGAGTACGAGTACGAGTACGAATACAAGTACGGGTATGCCCCTGTGCCCCTCTCCGCCGCCTTCAGATTTTCTGCTGTTAATTGCATTTGATTGAGCACCTGAGCAGCCGGCAACAAAGTATCAATGAACTCCATCCAGAAGATGGCAAGTAGAGGCGGCAGTGGAGGTATTCCCATAGCTGGGGGCTGTGCAACCGAATAAGTGAGGATCCGTTGCACAAGGTGCAAATTCCCAGAGACCCGAGATTGCCGCAGCCAGTGCTACCTGTGTGCCTAGTGCCTAGCCTCTACCCACAGCTGCCTCTTCCTCTGGCTCTGACTCTTCCTCTGACTCTTCCTCTGACTCTCCCTCTGCCAGAAGAAGACCCTCTTTTATGGTCTCTGCCCTGCGGCTGCGTGTCTAGGAGTGGCCGCCGCCTAATAGCTGAAGAATATCGGGTCTCCGTCGGTGAGGGGGAGGAGGAGGGGGGAAAAATGAATTATGATTTGACGGTAGGCATTTAATGGATGGCCATGGATCTCCGACTCTTCTCTCCACAGACAGCCACAGCCACAGCCATAGCCATAGCCACAAAACAGAAATTCTTGTTTGGCGCCAACATATTGACAGCTGCTCCATGCATATACTCGTACTCGTGCACTGGCTCTGTCTATCTGTGTATCTTTTTGTGTGTGAAGTTATTCCGTTCGGACAGGTGAATGCTATTTAGTTAGAATGCCATCGGATCGTATCGCATCGCATCGCATCGCATCGTATAGGTTCGGTTCGGTTCGGTTCGGCTGAAGCCTTTGTCTGCCGTTTGGGCCTCTTCTAATTGAATTTCGCTTTGCACCACGACACCACACCGTTGCCCATTGTCTGGCTGGCCAGGGCCATGGAAGGTGAAAGGCAGCGGCCCAGGAGCCGTCGCCGCTGCCGCCGGCGCTGCCTTTGAAAAAGTCAAAGGAGCGATCCTTAGAGTGTGCCTCTGTGCCGCTCTGCCCCTCTGCCCCTCTGCCCCTCTCTCTATCTCTCTGTCTATAAAGGTGCCATTGAAAAGCATTCGAAATTGGAGCATGACAGCCTCGTTGCAGCCTGAGCCTCAAGTTTGAGGCTTTTGATGGATTGGTGTTGCTTTTGTGGTTGACTTTTGAGGATCGCGGTTGATGGATAGTGAAAGGATAGTTAGGGGACTGCGGTTGATGTGGGCTAGGGGCAGATGATTCCAGCTATCGATGGTGGCTTAGCACTTAAAAGATACTGTATCTTTGAGTAGACAGAATGTCGGAATGGGTATCTTCTGCTGTGCGATTGTTTCTCTCTATCTTTTTTCATTTTTAATGTATCTTTCACTCAACTGTTGACTTCTAGCTGTATCTTTTACGCTGTTTTGCATTCATAGTTGTATCTTCTACTCTATTTTGCACTTATAGTTGTATCTTTTACTCTATATTGCAGTTATAGTTGTATCTTGTACTCTGCATTACATCTATTCCATCTCTTGTTGGATCATTACCGCTGTACTTCATTTCTAGTTGTATCTTTCGCCCTATAAGGCACTCCTAGTGGTATCTTTTACTCCATATTGCATATATGGCATCTCCAGCTGTATCTTCCACTCTGTATTCCCTTCCCCAGCTGTATCTTGGGCATCCTTCAGCTGGTGCCCAAGCCCTCTACCGAGACACTTGCCTCGACGGCCCACACAATTGACAACAAACTGTGTGTGCTGTGCGCTGGGCGTTGCAGCCAAAAGCCGACTCCGTTGCACGCCCACTGGCTCAAGCCACTCTGCTCTCCTCAGCTCTGCTCTGCACTGCTCTGCTCTGCACTGCTCTGGAGCTCTTTGGTGCGGTGGAGAGAAGACAATGCCAATGCATAAATTTCAAGAACAACAACCCAAACAGTGTCTTGGCGGAAGATGAAGGGGGCAGCGCCCAAGAAGCGAAAAACTCATTAGGCGCATCGCCTACGAAAACATAAATGCAATGCAATAATATTCGATGGAATTACGAGGCTAATAACATAAATTCAGACTCGGAAAAGGAGCAGGGAAGGAGTGAGGGCTAACCTTTAGCCGGTCGAGCCAGTCGCCAGTCGCCTGCGTCTGTATCTGTATCTATGAGATACGCATTGCGTAAAAGTTCATTATAATAAAAAATAAGCGTTGAGCAGCGAGGCGGCCCCAAAAAGGAGTTTCGCAGGCCTACGGACCCGGGCTTATCATAAATTATGGCCCAGAAATATGCGTAGAGCCGATGTCATAAACATAAACTAAGCGAATTAATTGAGAGACAGAGACAGAGACAGAGAGAGAGAGAGAGAGAGAGTAGGAGAGATACAGCGATAGAACGGCTCATAAAGCCTACAAATTATGCGTTTTTAAGTCCCATATATGTTGCACCTGCACGGACCACATCTACTGCCTCGTCTGTTCGGTATTAGAGTAGCATTTGGCCAAGACAAAACTACCTGAACCAGATAGAGATAAAGATGGAATTGGAATTGGAACACGAACGGGGACTGGGACGGGGACTGGCTCTGGCTCTGGGACTGGAGTGGAGTGGAAGATAGAGAAGAGAAAAGTAGGCCGCCTTTAAAACCTAATTGAGTTTTGAGAGTCGTTACACTTCATCGCAATCGCAATGGGAGTAAATTAAACTGTCATTAGTTTTACCCTTTGGCACTTTTGTCGCCGTCATCGTGAATGGCCATCCACATCCACATCCCAATCCCGATCCCAAGTTCTCTTTCGGGCCAACAAAACAGTTGTTGAGGAGTGCTAGAGGAACCTGTGAAGTGGCGCGTTTGTTTCTGCGTACTTTTTGTACGTCTATCTGTCTGTCTCTCCGTCTCTTCTCTCTGTCTCTCAGTCCGTCTGTCTCCTCTGCACAGCCCGTAATAATTTTGTAGGTTTTACGAGTGCCGCCAAGACAATTAGGCATTTGTTATGTGTGCCTCTTTTTCTGTGCCTCTTTCTGTTGTGGGCATTTTGTTTAGCGGCTTTTGACGCTTTGATGTGCGCAACTGAACACAACAAAAAAAAACCTACAGATATACCCGTAAGATCGCGCGCGCCCGCAACGAATCTAACGCCTTTTCAAACGCGGTTCTCCATCGCTTTGTTGTTGGCTTTTTTTCTTTTTTTTTTTTGTAACTTCTGCTGGGTTGCTGTGTGTGCCCCACAGATTGAAGATTTATTTTTCCATTATGGTATGGTATGGTATGGTATGGTATGGTATGGCATCGTTGTGGGTGTCGGATGCCCTCATACAAGCCATTGGGCCAACAGAGCAAACAAAAAGTTTTTGGGGGGCTTTGCAGCGGTTTTAACAGCGCGCGCGGTTTTCGCAGTCCCCTCGCAGCTGCTTTTGGCTTCGGCTCGGGAAGGAATGGGTCATACAACGTATTGGTCAGATCATAGACTCGATTTAGCTTACATAACGCGATTGTGCTGCAATCCACACTCCACAAAGCAGTTTTAACAGCTGCCATTTAAGCGGTTTTAACAGCGCCTTAAACATTGTTTTGAGCCGTTTTAGCAGCGTGCATAAAAAGAGAGAAAATGTTCGAGCAGTTGAATGGAAAAAATTGAATAAAGAACGTGTGGGTTGATAAGTCAATTACAGGTCTAGCCTTGAAGAAACTCCCGAGCGACTTTTGCCGGAAGCCAAGCGACATTTGAAGCGGCTTTACCAGCGCGCACAAGCCAAATGCTACGCGATTTTAACAGCTTTGAAGCGATTTCAAACCCAATTGAATTACTCTGACGCGACTAAAACCGCAATTAAATTAAAACGTTTTCAAATTGAAATTTCATAGATTTCAATAAAGCTGAAATCCAGAAATAAATGTTTGGCTCAGTTCTATTCGTTACACCTGCCATTGATACATATTTCGCAGCACTATCCGAAAGAAACCCAAAGCAAAAATGTTCATTAATGAATATATTTCTTATTTTTGAGCAAATTGTTATATTTCGAATAAGTTATATGTTTTATTAAATGAAAATCATAAACGACAAGTCATTAAATAACGCCAAAATGGAAGAATAATGTTAATGTTCCCCCAGCAGATCAATCCCCAGAGAAGAATACCCGTACCGATCCTCACTAAGGCTATAAAAAATACAAATAAAAAGAGAAGAAAAAACTATACAACAAGTTGATGAGATCCGCAGTGTTTCTATAGTTTATACTCTTGACTTTTGTTGCTAATGATTCACATGCCTGATTGTTGCTATTGCTATGGCTATTGCCGTTAATGACTTGACAGTAAAGTGGCCTACACACAATTTATGGCCAAAACGAAAAACGAAACTTGTCCGCCTACAATTTTTGTGAGTTTCCTTTCAGTTTGAGTTTTGCTGCTGCTGTTTCTATATCGTTTCGTTTCGTGTTTTTTCCTTCATTTTTTTTTTCGCTTTTAATTGAAACATTTTTGACCATATTTTCTTAATGATCTGACATGACATGGCGTCTGTTTTGTGTTTCGGTGTTTCAGTGTTTCGGTGTTTCACTGGTTGTTGCCTCACAACGCGGCATTATAAATTCAAAAGTAATTTTCACTAATTTAAGCACAGCCAACTATCCAAATCAGATGTGTGTATATATAGCCGTCTATATATCGTTGATCGTTGACTCTGTGACATTTGAATTGCTGCGATCTTTGCGATCGTTTTTCTTCTGTTGTTCTTCTTCTGTGACATATATCTATCTCCCCATATGATTATTATAATTTGTTCATTATGTTGCTACCCCCACCACCACCACCACCCCCACCCCCACCATTATGTTGCCCCCTAGGTGCTTATGTGCTGCTCTGCTGGCCCTCTTTCTTTCCGCTGGTTTATGGCTGCAGTTGCCATGGCAAACGCCAACGCCTTTGGGCCACAAAAGCTGCAAATGTTGGCCACATTCCCCCCACCATTACTGTTGCCTGTTGCCCGTTGCCCGTTGCCTGGGTCGGGGCCGGGGCCGCAGCCGGAGCCGCAGCCGCAGCCGGGGCACTTGTCGTAAAAAAATGTGTTGAAAATGCTTTTTTATGACACGAAATGAGCCGCAGCCATAAAATTGAGCCAAAAGCCAAAGCCCAAGCCACAGCCAAAACCAAAGCCATGCCACCATAATGATGTGCTGTGCTCTGCCGATGCCTTCTGGGGGCTGGTTGGTCTGGCCCTCTCTCCACAGATCGTTCAGTGTCTTGCCAGCTGGCTGTGCAGGGGGAGAGGATGTGGAGCGAGGGGACTGAGATCATAATGTCTGGTTAGAGAGAGAGAGGTTCTTCTTTAGCTTTCGAGCACAAAGGAGACCCTTTTTTAAGGTTTCAGCAAGACTCTTTCTAGCTGGAAGTTCTTGGAACCTTTAGGTTTTATTTGACTCTTGAACTATTGGCAATGGAATCGAAGCGTATTCTGTACCTAGCATCTATCTTTCTATAATAGATATATCCGTTAAGGGATCAGTTTCCGATACAAGACCTGCAAGACTTATGTATTGAATCTGCAGCTTCCCAGCAACCCAGCGAGCCAGCGAGCCAGCCTCCAAAGCTTCAATTCTTCGCATTCTCATACCGATTCCCCTTCCCATTCCCATTTAGTAGCTCTGTGAAGCTGCGGATCAGCTTTATATAATACCCCACTAATTGAGCTGATTTATGCACCGACTGCTGCTGGCGTTTGCTGTGGCTTTTTCGAGTGCCTTTTTGATTCATTTGAATTTTTGTAGTTTTTCCATAATTTTTTTGTGTTCGGCATTCAATTTCAGACCATTTTTTTTTTCCAATATGTATCCGAGTATCTGTATCTGTGGTTGCTAATTTCGTTTGGCTGGGGCTGTCGCATATCTGCTGCTGCTGTGTCCACACTTGTGCTATTATTTATTTATGTATGCGGGGGGAGGGAGGGTGACGGAGGGGCAGAGGGGCAGAGGGGCAGAGGGGCAGAGGGAGCAGGAACAGATTGCGGAGGCCATGATTTATGCCTGGCACATTTTATGGCCATTTTGTTGGTAATTTATTAACAAGCTTGTTAACAACAGTCGGCGCATCGGCTGTGTATGCAGATAGCAGCCAAAAAATTCAAGACGATGCCCCAACCCCGCGCAACCCCCTTTCGAAAAAGGTTAAAGGCCAAAACGGCAGCCCAGACAGACGAAGCGGACAGCAGGTGGCTTTAACGACCGCAATCATGACCATACGACGATGACGATGACGATGATGATGATGTTGGTCAAAAACTGTTGGCCAAAGTCATGTCCATATTTATAGAAAGTTGTGCCACACACACACACACACACAAACACACACACACTGCCACACGAGAGGAAGAAACTTTTGAAGGAAAAACTTTGACATGCAGGCAGCACCCATGCCATGCCGTTCCCCCTCCCTGGCCACAGATCCATAGATATCCACTCGTGTGTACCTCTTAGCCATCTCCAAACATGATTTTCTGTTTGCCAAAGCGCGTGGCAGTAGCCAAAGTGGTCAAGTGGTTGAAGCCGCTGCCCTGCCGCTTGCCTGCCCGCCCGCCTGCCCGCCCGTTAGCTGTTGCTCAAATATTCTAAATATTTGCTAAATAATAGAGAAGACTTCGGCGTAAACATTGGCGAAACGGGGGAAGAGTTTTTTGCCCCAAAAGCTAATGGCAGTGGCTTTGCTTTTGGCCCCCGGCCCCCTACCCCCTACCCCGCCCCACTATTTGCGCTGTAAAGTGTACCCAACTGACGGATAGACCAACAGACGGATAGACAGAAAGCAAACATATCTACACATACGATACGAGTAGGGATATGATGGGTATATCTATAGGCATTGGGCATTGGGCATTGGGCGTCCACTTGACGGCCATTGGCGGGGGGCCGCGGCATGTCTTTGAGAGTGGCAAATGGGAAAAGGGCTGGAACTTTAGGTGATGGATAATTTAAAGGAAGAAAACTGGCATCACAGCTGGAAAAACCCATTTCTTCGGGGAAGTGAAGTCACCAACGCTCAGGCATATATCAAGGATTCTGAGAGGGCTCTTCTGCATTCAGATGCATTTCAGAGGATGGATACTCCAAGTATTCAAATGCCCAATCGATTTCCATCGATACTCCGGGCTCTGGGACGCCAGTCTCCAGCCACAGCAGCTCCAGCTCTCCATCGTGGCAGTGGGGGCAGGGGTGGCAGGGGTGCCAGTGGTGGCAGCACTCCAGCAGTGGCACCGCCAAGTTGTCAACTTAATTTACAGCTAACATGTGAGCTACAAGTTCGCGGCGATTGAGCAGGCGATAAAAAGTATTAATTTCATAGAGCGATGGCGTATGCGAATGCAATTAACATAAACTGTAGACAGAGAGCGCGCGAAACGGAGAACAGATCGTGGATCGGATCGTGTGGCCATATAGGAAGAAAAAAAAATTAAATAAAATAAAATAAAATAAAAAATGCTTATAAATATGCAAAACAGTATCGATTACAGAAAAACTCTTTCGAATACGAATACAAATGCGAATGCGAATGCGATTGCAGAGATACATATCTCGCAGATCTATCCATATATCTATCCATCGAGTAATTCCACTTATTCTTTGATCGATCGCCAGAGATCGCTCTGCAACCTGTTGGATAGCCAGCCCTCCTGGCCCCCTCCAGACTGATTAGCATAATTGGTAATGAGTTTTTATTTTTATTTTCTCTGCTTTTTTTTTTTTTTTTGTGCGAAATGCCACTAAGGCCATAAAAACCAAAAGCCTGTTAACGGCAAAGTGCATAGGGGATATGGGATATGGGACTGGTCTCCGGTTATGACTGTGGCGAATCGATTATTTTTTATTATTTTTATGGCCATTGCTGATCGTTCGGGAAGTTAAGATCACCCCGAAAAATAAATGCCTTTAATTGTATTAAAATTTTGGAATTAATTTCGCTTTTGAGCGTTGCCCAAAGTTCAATAAATAATAATGGCAGTGGAAACCAGTTCGAGAGCGAAATCGTTTTGATGCGATGAGCAAGTGCTCCAAAGAACAAGGCATATGGGTAGACCCTTAGAATACCCAAAAAAGAAAGAAACAATTTATTAAAATTATATTCCTAAAATTGATAGAAATAATTGTGAATATGTCTAAAATATGCCATCGATTGATCTTATAGGTAAAAGGCGAAAACAAATATTTTATTTCTGGCTATAAAAGGATCCGATTGCAACGATATTCAGTAATCTCATAGATATGATCCATTCTTTGGGATTCTGCGTTTGTGGTTTTCTTCTCTGAGATCTCGAACGAAGATTCATGAATATATATGCATATATGATGTAGTTTACTTCTGGCTGTTGCATGCGTCGCCTCTCATTCAACATACCCCTGGCGCCCCTTTCAGTACTGGGTAGCCCGAAAAATATATGACCCAAGAGGAGCGCCAAAAAGCGCCAAGGAAAAAAAGGCACAGAACAATCGGTATACAATTTTCCATAAATCGTGATAGTTCAATAAAAGTAAATTAAATGTGTGTTCTCGGGCAACGACTTTTGCCGAGTTGTGTCTCAATTTGCGGGCCACTGAACGTGGATCCCGATGCCGATTCCGATCCCCTTGATGAGGTGCCGCGCTCAGACATGGCCCGGGGACAGATACGCGGAAGCTGCCACTTCTGCCACACTGGCTGCTCTTCCTGCAACACACGCACTTGCACACACGCACACACGCACACAAGAGAACACAACTTTCTACCTTTTGCCGTGCTGCGCCCTCCAGGCCTCTCTGATGATGGCCCAAAAGGAAAAGAAAAAAAAACTCAAGAATTTCCAACTGGTTTTTTGTTGTTGTGCAGACCCTTGGCCGGCTTTTGGCCGCCGCACCTTGGGGCGCAAATGAAATGCAAATGTTGTTCGGGGGCTTATCAGCGAATCTATTGACTGAAAATTTGCCACAGATAAGAGGGCGGCAGACAGGGGAAAGGCCTATTAAGCCATAAAACGCATGCAAATGAAGGCGTTGAAATGCACAAAACGACGGCAAAGAGAATACACACGACGTATATCCGAAAGGAAGAGAGGCATTCATTCGGGGCTGGGCTGGGACTGGGACTGGGACTGACTCTGGGACTGGGGCTGGGCTGGTCACTCACTTAGCCAGAAGTTAAAGGGCGCAAAAACTAACGCGCTTTCAGATACAGATAAAAGGCCGGCTCGGACTGAAGAGAGCGAGAGAGAGAGTGGTAGAGGTGTGGTGGGGAGGGGAGGGGAGGGGCCAGCAGCTGTCTGTTTGGCCCGACTTTAGACCCGGGGGTAGCTTCAACAAGGCTAACGGCTGGACTGGCAATTAATTATGCCCGAAAAGTCTCTACCCCTCTCTCCCTCACTCTCACTCACTCTTTCTCCACTATCTATTTGCTTGACTCTTTTCCCCCCAACCCCCCGTGGCCTGTCGTCTGTCATTTTGGGTCCGGGGCATATGTTTATTTGCTTAATTTACTTAATGACACACATACACATGCACATCTAGCGGGGAGGAGGCACGAGCACAGAAGTCTTTTCGTGTGAGGTCATCCAAGGCGTCGGTCCGTCCGTCCGTCCGTCCGTCCGTCCGTCTGTTTGTCTAATAAATAACATTATTAATTACCAGTGCAATTAACCATAAGTACGAGATCCAGGCCGGGCCAGGCCAGGCCAGGCCTCCGCCGATGCACCCTCTGGACGGAGACGGAGACGGAGATACAGATATACGCATACAAGTGCACCACGATATATGTATGGATGGATGGATGACCCAAATTCTCTCATTCATTGAGTGATATATGGCATGCATTAATCATGGTTTATGTTTATTAGTTTGTTTATGCAAATGGGGGGAGCCTCTCTGAAAACTGATCCCCAAAACTGAGAGAGAGAGAGAGAGAATATTTACGATGAACATAATACGATTTTATGTTTATTTTATGTGGAGGATCATCTGATATTTCTTCTTATTTTTATTTATGTCTAAAGCGAAGAAGAATCATAATTAAACAAATTGGAAGAAAAGAGATCATCCTTAGGCTAAATAACTTTTGATTAATTTCTGTTAAAATGTGATATTTATAGCTAGAGATTTCGAGCGGGGAAATGCATCTCTCTTGGCTACGAAATTCCCCAAAGATAAGCAGATATTTTCATTGAAATTTCTTGAAACTTTCCACAGAATCTTCGCCTCTAGAACGAGCCATTAATCTTGGCTGCGTTTGTCCTCCACTCCTTCCGTTGCCTGCCGCTTGCCTGCTTATTTGCTTAAATATGGAGACTGTCAAGAGCAGGAGAAAATTACAGAGCAGAAACTAGAGAAAACTTGCACTAGAAGGAGGGGGTGGGGGGAGGGGAGGGGTTGGGTGTGCCTTTCCCCGTTTTTAGTTTTCAGTCTGTGGAGAGTCGTGTCACAGCGTTTAATCTTTATTAATTACAGTGAAATAATAAGTAGATCCCTCTGTCTGCCCCTGTCTCCCTCACGCCTCATGCCACACGCCTCATGCCGCATGCCGCATGCCTCACGCCTCATGCTGCTCCTATGACAGTGTCAGACGCACCACCAACCTGATTAATGCCAGGGCTAAGAGCAGCGCCAAAATACAAGCCAAAACATGCCACAAGCACAGCCAAACGGGGCAACTTTTGGTCTGGAATCCAGAGCAGAGCTCTACGCTCCGCTGAGGTTTTCCCATCTTCTGTGCCACATTCATCAACGCGTTGGGGCATACTCGTGTACAACGCCCCAAAAGAAAAAAGGGGGCACACACACACAAATACACACACACACAGCGGGAGAGACACAAGGAAAAACCAAAATTAGATGGCCGGGCACCATTTGATCCTTTTTTGTTGTTGCTGTTGTGTTTTTTCATGTTTTTAATGGGGTAAGGCTGCCACGCCTAATTACGTGCCACATCTAATCAGGATTGGTGTGGGGTTGGGGTTGATGTTGATGTTGGGGTTGGAGTTGGAGTTGGGGTCAAAGAGGTCACAGGAGAGGAGAAACAGGAGATGCGACGAGCAGCTGTCGGAACGTGAACCTTGCGGCTTGTCACTCACTCGAAAGGCTGTTCAAATATTTAAACAGAATCCGTTTGGATATTTGCACATGAACTTAGCCGCGACTTAGGCAACAGAATCCATTCGAAATGCGAAGGACATTCCGTTGCCGTTGCCGTTGCCGTGATTAAATATGCGCATAACTGCTGATAATCATCGACGAATCAATATGCTGACAATTTTCTCACGCATCCACGAAGCAGCAGCCGCAGCAGCAGCAGCAGTAGATACACTCAGATACAGATATGCAAATGAGATGCATCCCAAAAACAGAGAGACACAGACAGGACCTCATCCTCATCATCATCCTCTTCAGAGGCAGCGGCAGCGGCAGCAGCAGCAGCAGCTCGAGCGGCTGAAGTCAATGAGCGGAGGGAGGGTGAGGGTATTCGTGGCGGGTCATTTGTTCCCTGTGAACCCTTTCTGGGATTTGTAATTTGAATGTTAAATAGCAGCCAGCCAGCCAGCCAGCCAGCAGGCTCTCTCTCCCTCTCTCTCTCTCTCTGTAAATTGTATTTACTGCTGAATTAATTTCTCCAAAAAAACGAAAGGATTTGCCGCCTGTTTGCTCAGGGTTTCCTTTTCAATTCGCTTCCCTTTGCTGCCCTTTCAAGCAAAAATCTATTAAGAAAAAGATTTCAATATTTTTCTTTTTTTTTTTATCATGATTTCTTTGATTATTTCGGAGTCTCTCCTTTTGAAAGCGTCTCGTCGCTGGCGTAATGGCAATTGACAGGCGCAGTCATATGTAAATCTTAGGGCGTGGCCCCGGCCCCGGCCACGGCCCCTGCCCCGTATCGAACGTTCGGGCCAGGGACAGGGACAGCGACAGCTGCTGGCAGGGATCTCCGATTTCAGAAAATACAGGCGAATGCAGGAACGCCGAAAAACTTGTTTTCTGATGGGAAAGTTTTTCCCAAAAAGCAATCTGTAAATCTTCTCAAAGGAAACCAAAAAGAAAAAATAATAAAGAAATAAGGAAAAGGATTTACTTTTTCCGCTTTAAGTCTTGATGGCATTGCGGGAATAATATTTCCAGGTGTTCAAACAGCCAAATGACAGGGCAAAGTGCCTGCCTGCTGAATTGCAGCAATAATATTGCAATCGACATCGATATGTGGCACATTTGATTTGCATAATGCTGCACAAGCACAGAAACACAGAAGGAAGACCCCACCCCAATGCGGACACAAAGAACTAGCAAAATATTGAGTCCCAGAGGACCAGGGATAGGTACCACACACACACACACACAGACAGACACGTACAGGCGGAGCCGCTTAAGCCGCTGCCGCACCCCTCTGTCTCCTGTCTCCTGTCTGTCTGTTTGGGTTTTCTGCAAATTCATCGATAATTGGCAATTTGAAATGGCAACAGCAACAAATGCAGGAAGGAAGCCAAGACAAGGGTTGCTTTCGCACACACCCATATTGACTTTTGGCACATTTGAAGAGAGGATACAGGACCCCGAACCCCGCACCCCGCACCCCGAACACCGAACCCCGACTCGTGTCAAACATTCGCGAAAACTCGGGTCGGATCGGGTCGGGGCGGGGCGGGTCGGATCGGGTCTCCGTTTTCGCACAATAGATAATGACTTAATGACACTTTAATTGTAAACAAGTTAATACTCTGCCATTGTGTGGCCCATCACAACCAATTATCGCATCGATTCGAACCCCTGCAAAAACGGTGGCTCGCAATTACTGTCGGATATTGCCAAAAAAGAAACCAAACCAGATAAAAACAAAGCTGAAAATATAATTGTGTCTGGGTGCTTGATGCAGTTGATGAAAGGACTTTCTTTCATCTCCACTTGGACATTGGAAATGAAGTTTTTCCCAGCATATACTCAATGTTTTCTCTTCTCTCTCTCTCTTTCTATTTGCAGGAAGGGGAAAACAAGGAAGGACCAACCGCTGCTGCCGCCTGCTGCCTGCTGCTTCTGCCTCGGCTACTGGTAAGCAACTTTGAAAACTTGGCCAAAAAAGGCAGCAGAAACAGAAACAGAAACAGAAACTACTTGAAAAACAAACATATTGCAACTTTTACTTTGAATCTTTTGGATTGGGCCACGGAATGGGGGTGCGGGGACTGGGGACTGGGCTCCAGATTGGTCTTGGTCTTAGTCTTGGGCTGGAGCTTGGGCTTGGGCTTGGGCTTGGGCTCAGGGTCTTGCGGCACAGTCGTAGTCTTTTGGGCCTGAGAGGTCGGTTCGCTTTCAAGTTTCGTTTTTTGACAGCTGCTGTCAAATGTTGAAAGGCAGCCCCCAGCTCCAATCCCCACAACCCAACAACAACAATAACAACAACAACAACAGCACCAATCTAAAACAAAACCAACAAAAAAACACGAGTCGAAAGGAGAGTTGAAGTTGAATCAGAGCCAGAATCAGAATCAGAACCAGAAACAGAAACAGAACCAGCCTTAGCCCCTAGCCCTAGGCCTTAGCCAAAAACACACACACACACACACATACGAGAGTATATGTTTATGTCGTACACCTTACGGTAGGCAGGCAGGCAGGCAGGCAGCAGGGTCTATGCTCCTGAAAGATAGAGAGAGAGAGAGAGAGAAAGGAAGGGAAACAGCAACAGAAACAGAAACAATGAAAACATTTTTATAGTTTTCATGCACGAAGTCCACGAAATGAAAAATTCTACAAAAATTAAACTGACATTTAAATTGATAGTTCAAGAGATGCACACGACAGATACGGCAGCCACCGAGTGTAGTGCTGCCCCTCCCCTCACACATGACTCTCCGCCTCTCTGTGTGTGTGTGTGTGTGTGTGTGCATTTGTATCTGTATCTCTGACGCATAGTTTTTTGCGGCTTGAGCTGCTGCTGCTGCTGCTGCTGCTGCTTCTGCTGCTTCTGATGATGATGTAGACCCAAAGCAATGCTCACGATGCTGCTGCTGATAACAAAAGCTAGAGAAAATGCTAAAAATGCTAGAAAATATTTGTTATTAGAACCGCTGGTGGGCAAATGCAGTTTGTTTGGCGAAGATGTGGCGAGAGGTCTATAGATAGAAATGACAAGCGGTGGGCGATGATGATTTAATCAGTGGCCATGAGCACACGATTCACTCGGAGCTTCACTGCCTTTTTGGCCTTGCACTGCTTGTCGCCTGGTAGTCCTTGTCACAGGTCAAGACCAAGCGATTGGCAAAGGAAACAAAATTGGGAAATTAGAAAAACGCTTTAGGGGCGGACTAGGAGGTGCAAGCGGTGGCAGAGCCACAGCAAAGTTCGGCTGCAGATCGGCCTTCCTTCCCTTCGGAACGACGCTCGCTGTTAGCGCTCGCTGCTAAGTTAACAGGCCTCTGTTAGCGGCTACAGAGGTAACTTTGCGTGACGTCACGTGTTTTTTCCATGAGGCCTGGGCCTGGCCTGGCAAATGCCTATAACAATTCGCCATGCTTAAATTAAAAGAAAATACCCAAAAAATATAAAAATAAAATATGAACAAATATTACTTAAGGCGCTAAAAATAATGCCCTTTCTGAAGATCCTTCAAGCCGCTGACATATAACAATTGTGAGAACACCACAGCAGTACAGTACTCGAAATAATTATTCCAGCCATGGCTGCCATAATTCTTGGTAATAATACAAATGCATTCAATATACATTCAAACCAAAACCAGATGTTCCAAGAGCCCGATTGGAGCGTTGTGCCGCCATCTAAGAGATATGATCATACTTAAGGATTTCTCAAAAGTTTTGTATCTGCATGAGCAACAATTGCATACTATACCATCCACCATCCACACAAACCAATGAACATTTGCATCTACTGCAACACCATCCACATCCACATCGACAACGGGCAGCAGGCGGCAGGCAGCCTCCGCTCCGCACCACACCCCACCACACCGCACCACACACTCCACTCCACTCTACTCCACTCTACTCCACCCAATGACAATGTTGTCAAGTGTGTCCGTTGTCGTGTGCGTGTCCGCTATCACCCCAAGTGCCGCTGATGGAGATACAAAGATACAGATACTCTGTATGCCCGGGGCATGGGGGCAATAACAACATCAACATCAACATCACTGCGCCAGTGCCAGTGGCAGCGCGGCAGTGGCAGCGTGGCAGTGGCAGTGTGGCAGGGAAAATATATAATATATATATGTACATATATATTCTACTGCAGAGCATAGATTGGGCCGCGGCGCTAATCTTATAATTAGCATTCCTGGCAGATAACAACAACAAGAACAGAGTCAGTGACAGGCAGTGACCGAAAGGCGGAGAACGGAGTGGGGCGGGAGGCGGGAGGGATCGAGAGGGATCATGAGGGAGAGGGGTCGGCGGGGGGAGGGGGCACTGCCTAGTGCCTGATGCCTGATGCCTGGGGCTGTTGACTGCCGTTTGCCGACTTGCTTTCGGACTACAAATAACAAACAAGTTGCAACCTCTCTCTCCCTCTCCTGCCACACAACACTTGACTGTTAATCGCGTTGCATGATAACTGCACATTAATTAAAAAAAAAATATATAGACAGAAAGAAAGAAAGAAGGAAGGAAGGAAGGCAGGGAGAGGGTGGGAAACTGAAGGAAAATTACAGATACAAGTAATACATTTATGAAACGAAACGAAACTCGAAACGAACGACCGCAGGCCCGAAAGCCCGAAAGCCCGAAAGAGTGCTAATTGAATTATTTGCAACACAGAGCTTGCCTCTCGCCTGCTTCTAGTTTTCGTTGCACATTTAATTGCCGCCGGCCAGCGGGACCCGGCCCCCCCCCCTGCCATGCCACAAGCTGCCCCCTCCCTCTGTCTCTGTTCCCTGGAAACCCCTGCTCCGGCAGCATATGGCTTACGCTTCCAGGAAGACCCACAAATGCCATGCCAGACAAAAGCAAGAGACTCCATTCTAACGGTATCACAAAAACCCCAAAAAAAGACAAAAAACAAAATAACCCACGACAGAACCCAAGTTCAATTTCTTTTCGTTTCGTTTCGTTTCGTTTTTTTTTTTTTTGGGGACAATTCATAAACCGAAACACACAGAAAAAGCTCTCGGTTTTCAATTGCTTTCTGGTAATCCGAGAGGAGCAGCAGCAGCAGCAGCAGCCCCCTCTCTCGGGGGTTATATTAGGCCTTGATGCGGGCTTAAGGACACAACACACACACGCACACACACACACACACACAGAACGGAGAGGTCCCAAAAAAACAAAAACATATTAGTTTTCAGCAGCAGACATCCCATACGCTCGTACAAAAGATACAAGTACACAGACAGAGAGGTGGACAGAGAGGGGGACAGAGAGGGGGACAGAGCGAGAGCGAGCGAGAGGGACAGACACTGCTCAAGTATCTGCAAGTGCACGCAATGTGCTGTATCCCTCCTTGTATCCCGTATCTGTTCGGACCCATGCAACTCTGCCCTGCCCAGGGGCGGATTCAGACATTTCAACAGCATGTCGCTTCATTTAAGTTTTTTGCATCAATGCACTCGTGACAATTTGTCATAAAAAACACACACAAAAAACGAGAAACAAGACAACAAGGAATGATTGCCCACAGCCAAGGCCCAACCAGAAACTGGCCAACTGTCTAACTGGGGAACGCACATTCATGTGAGGAGTTGCATATACTTTCCTGGGGGAACGAGCACTCCAGCATCAAAATGGGTTGCCAGTTCCAGTGACAGAAGGGAGAGGCTTGAGGATTTCATGGCTCCGTGCATCGGATGCTCCAGAGATATTCCACTTAAGGGCCAGGACAAGTTGGGGCTTGCAAAAGAAAGGCCTCTAATGGGCGTCGGGGTCACCAATTTGACTGTATGCCCGTTTTCGGGGTCACCAATTCAATTTGAACTGAAAGTGCAAGATCTCTAAGACCTTTAAGATCTTTATAGGTGGATCTGTTCATCTTTTTCTATCGTTGGAAGTCATTTCCTCAGTTGGGTGTCTTTCTTTATTGTTCTTGTGCTTCCCCCCGAGGGCTCTCATTAGCCAGCCATCTTTCTCGCCATCTGGGATCTTAGCTCTGTCGATTATTAATGTTTTGCATACACTTAAGCGACTAAATAAAGGCCTAATTAAGAGAATTTAAAGCTCATCTTTGGGTTTAATCGTCTGGAGCCAGCGGTTATGGGAAGCATGTGTATGCGGGGAGGCGCCCCATGGAGGCAGTCCACAACCAGAACCAGATGAGCCATTTAAATGTCTGTTTTGTGATCACTTAAACGCCAACAGCCAAAACTTATGCATATTTATACTTATAATTCATTCACTTCTCTAATATTCAGATTTTATGATGCATAATGCAGGCGGGCGGAAGGGGCGGCAGCCCCCATGTGGAAGGTGGATTTTTATTACCAATAATTTTGAAATTTGTTGCCTTGCTTTTGCCACTGCCACTGCTGCTTCTGCCACTGCTGCTTCTGCCGCTGCTGCGGCTGCTGCTGCTGCGTTGGGACGGGTGCAAGCAACTTGTTATAAATATAAACTTTGGATACTTATGAACGTGTATATATCCATATATACCTATATACAGATATAGTTATATGTATCTGGATGAGCGTGTTCTCTCCCTCTGTCTGTGTGTGTGTGTGTGTGCAAGTGAATTGATTGTAAAGCTGCTGCCTTCGTCCGACCGAGCGACGCGATTATTTACGGTTTATTTTCAACACTTCAAAAATAAACGCAAAACACACACAGTCTCTCGCTAGTAGGGGGCGGGGGGGAGGGACTCTGAAAGGGGCGGATTTTGAGAGGGGCGCAAAAGCGCAACATGAATTTCTCTCCTGTTCGGGCGCCTACCCTAGGATCTAAGGGCTTGATGATTCCTCAAAGATGTTGGCAGCGCACAAAAAGAAAGTACTTTCGATCGGCATATATCTAGCATCCGAATAAACCAGAAAATACCTCTCCGTTGTGCTACAGAGCTTGGCAAAAACCAATTACAATCGATCCTCCACAAACTGTGTCTCCAACAGCAGCAATCCCATCCTCAAGGGTATCCAGTGCTTCGATCAGCAGGAGCTTTGCCTGCGCTGCTTGGTTTTATTTTAAAACACAAAAATATTGCATACTAATTTTAATACATAACACGCGGACGACTTTGAAGGCAGAGAGAGAAGGAGAGAGAGGGAGAGAAAGATCCACAGCGGATCCAAAAATACCATCAGCGGAGAGGGGCGTTCGGAAAGAGTATGGAAGGGGGAGGGGGTGGGAAGCAGGGCTAAAAGTGTCAAGCGAGCATTTTTTGGCAGGTGGAAAGGCAACGACAAGTGCCTCCTGCTGCTGCTGCTGCTCGGAGGAGGAGGAGGAGGAGGCGGAGAAAGATGCAGTGGACGTGGACTGCTGCATTCATATTTCAATATTTTCGGTAGGCCACGGCTAAATATAGATCCGAAGAGCAGAAGGGGAGCCAACAGATACAGCGGGAAAGCGAAAAGATACAGTGGGAAAGTGTGAGAGGCAGCGGCGCAGGCGGAGACAGAGGCACGCACGTTGCATAGAAAATAAAACACTGAAAAATTAATTTCCACATAATTTTTATGAGGCAATTACTCATCGACACTCTCCCTCTCTCTCTCTCTCTCTCTCTGCTTGCCCCTCCTCCAGGCCACGAAAATGTATTTTTAAATTTCAATACAAAAAAAAAGGAAGAAGAAAGGAGAACCAGAAACAAAAAGCAAAAATTGAATCAATGGAACATTGCGTATGCGTAATTTTAATAATAACTCATTGATAGGAAGAGCTCCTTGCTCCCCTTCTTCTCCTCCCCCACTCCGGCGGGACCATTTGCTTGACCCAAGCCCTGCTCACAGACAGTGCGTTTCGTAACTGTCAAGTGCTGGAGAAATGATATCAAATATTGAAGTTTTTAGGTTTTTTTTTCGATAAATAATGGAATGAAATATCAAAAATGTTAGCGTTTGCATACAATATGTGTGCGTATACCCTTGAAACGCACTGTCTCCGTGGAGTGGTCAGCCCCTGCCCCCGCCCAACCCACATGCATATTATTCCCATCATTACACCCCGAACCCAACCAGCCCCGCCCCTGAACTGGCCTCTAAAATGCGGAATCGAAATCGAAATATGCCTTAAACTAGGGATATTATTTTCTACATTTATTATTTTCTTTTTTTTGTATTCGTCGGAAATGCTTTTAAAGCGATAATTGCTGGCATGGCACTACTTGTTTTTCTTTCTGTTCTGTTCTGTCCTTTCTTTGGGTTTTCCCGCTTTTCCCCGCTTTCCACTGTCAAATTATACAACATTTATCATCAATTATCGCAGAGTATTCGGTGGAGTCGTCGTGGGGTTGTAGGTTGAAGAGTGATTACGCTGGGTTCGGTTCTCTATGAGGCACGCAACACACAGATGCACGAGTACGAGTACGTGTATGTGTGTGTGAGTGTGTGAGTGTGTGTGTGTTGCATGATGTGTGTACGTGTGTGACGACATCGTGTCATGAAATTGAATAAGCAAATGACGTGCTGAATGCCAGTTGCAAACTGAAAATGTCCAACATGACGGATCCCAAAAGAACCCATTCCAATCCACTCCATTCCACATTCAATGTGGCATTCACCTCCACACTGGCCCTAACCACAAAACGCAGTTTAAATGGAAACTATATTCCGGTGCCCCCTGCCCCCTGCCCCCCGCTTGCCCCGCTTACCCCGCTTAACCCTCTTGGATCTTTTCTATATGACATTTCATGCCAAAATTGTAGACAATTGTCAATTGTAACAACTACACACCCCTTTTTCCCTTTTTCCCTTTTTCCCATTTCCCTTTTCCCTTTCGTATGTTTAGTCTCTTTTTTTTGTTTTTGTATTTTTCGTTTTGTTCAGGTTCCCCTCTCTCGGACCCTCTCCCGACCACATGCTAAACGAATGTTGACAAACAATTATTATTTTATTATTATTTGTTTGTCTGTTGTCTGTGGAAAGTGCCCCTCTACCACACTGCCGCACTGCCGCTCTCTGGCTATCACTATCTCTCTGCTTGCCTCTGCCTCTGCCTCTACCTCTGCCCCTGCCTCTGCCACTGCCTCTGCTCTGGTTCTGTCCGTCTATCTATCAGTCAGTCTGTCTGTCTGTCCGTCTGTCCGTCTGCCTGTCTCTCTGTCTGTCACTCAGTTAGTTTGCATGACTTTCCACACTCACAGATACAGCTACAGCTACAGATACAGATACAACGTCACATATGGCAACGTCAGTTGCCGTCTAACCGTCTGCCTGGGCTTCTGCCTGGTGCGCGTTCTGGCCCGGGTCTCTCCGCTCCACAGTTTGTTTGTTGACTTTTCCTCTAACTGATATTTGTTAAACCATTCATGTTTTGTCGTTTGATGATTTTATTATCCATTTCTGCAGCAGAATAACACCATGCCACATGCAACAACAACAAACTTTCGCAGCGCATAGAAATTAGCCCTAAAAAAAAAAGTAACATTTTTCGTTTGTGCCACCGAAAATTGTGGCAAAATGGAGTTAATGGAGTTCTCTCGCGTCTGCTCCGTTCCGACTGATTGTTTTGGATTAAATGGCTGTCAGATCGGGAGGCGAGTGACAGGCGGATGACGGAAGGCGGGACAGGGAAGGAGAAGGGGAGTATCTAGGGGCAGTTAGGTGTTGCCTCCAAATAGAGAAAGAGCATTGGCTGGCTGTTAATTCAGTTATATTTGATACTAGAAGGTTTCAGATGATTCCTGCAAGTAAATCCAGATACAGATACAATACAGGAGTATCTTCTGGCTTTATGGAGCAAAACAACAGCTGATAAATGTATCTGTTGAGGGGTATTTAGTAGCAGTAGATACTTTGAAGGGTTATCTATGAAAATATCCATTAAAATATGATTTCTGTGAGAGAATCTCGCTGCAGATACATTATACGAGTATCTATTGGCCTTCTGGAGCAAAGATACAGCTAATAAATGTATCTGTTGAGTGGCACTTGCTATCTTTCGGAGTAAAACCTAGCTCGAACGACAAGGAAATCATTTCAAACATGTATCTGTGATCTAATCGCAGTATCTTTCCACCATTTGGATCTGGAAAATAAAATTCTATGCACTGGCACACAGTTCTCTGGCTCTGGCTCTGCGTCTGCCTCTGCCTCTGGATCGGCCTCCGCTTCTCACTCTCCCGGGTCCGAAGCATAACTAATAACTTAATTCGATTCGTGGAAATGTCGAGGGGCTGGGGAGAGGGATTCTCGAGAGACAGCACACATTTCCACAGCCACATTGGGGCGTATCTAAACACAGAAATCTAAAGCTTAATGGCTCATTAAAGCGGCTAGAGGAAGAGCGAGATGGGGAGACCCATCCGTTTGTATCTTTTGATTACAAATTTATTGTGGGGTAATATGAATAAAAATGAAAACGAAACATTCCCCATGCAGCAGAGAGCGAGGCCTGCTAATTATGCATGCCACATATGCAGCGCCTGCGATGCGTTCGCATTAGAAAAAAAGCAACAGGCTGCAGCTGCTTATGCAATCCAATGCAGCGCTCAACAGCAGCAACAACAGCAACAACAGCAACAACAGCAACACAGGCAACAACAACGAACAACGAAAAAATTATAATAATAATGCAGCAACAAAATAAGAAGAGAGGCAAAAGATACAAATGCGAGTACGTACGTATCCGTACGAGAGCGTTGCAATAATGGCAATGCGCGGCAGCAGAGGCAGCAGAGGCAGCGGAGGCACCGAGGCACGCAGTTGGCCTACGAAATGAGCATTTCACATCGTGTGAATTTTAATTAAAGCCACACAGATACAGCAACAGCAACATCAACCGCTACGGCTACGGCTACACACAGAGCTGCACAGATACAGATACAAACAAAAGTTAGAGACGCACTCTCCCGCCTCTGCTGCTGCTGCTGCCACTGCCACACTGCTGCTGCTGCCACACTGCTGCCACTCACCGTGCTTACTGCTTAATTAAATGCAACATATGCCGCTAATTAAATTTATGTGCCCGTCGCAAACTTTGATTATCAAAAATTATTTATGCAAAATCTCAGTCTGACAGGAAATACCTGCAACCAGCGAAAACCAGCAAGTGCAACAGGCAGCCGCTAGTGGCAACAGGCGATGCATGGCCCGATAAGCCCACAAACAGCAGCAGCAGCAGCAACATAACAACAAAGCTCGGCTTAATTTAATTGTACATAGTTTTCGGTTGCATATTCAATTATGTATGTTGCAGGTTGAGGCTGCTGCTGCTGCTGCTGCTACTCTCGGTTTAATGAGCAGACTGTTGGAAGACTTTTCAGATAGAGTGTTGAGTGTTGGCTTTGCTGTGTGCTGAGTGCTGAGTGCTTATCAAATCATAATGTCATTCGAAAGTCTCCGCTCGCTTGAGTGATTCATCAAAGGGAGGCTTGGGGAAATAGAGCTTAGATACAGCTGCAGATACGATTATTGTTGCACAGCTGAGGCACTGCTTTGCAGATTGAAGGCACTGCTTTTGAGCTGAGGCCCCATGCGCTTCTGTTAAGATCTCTGCACTGCTTTCGAGCTTGATTCTACTGCTAATGCACTGCTTTCGAGCTTGATTCTACTGCTAATGCACTGCTTTGCAGATCGAAGTCCACTGCTTTTCAATGTAATTGCCTGCACTGCTTGGTCAACCATTAAGGCCACATATTTGCATGTGCCAATCAATATGAAAATACATAATACAAAAATTATGCAATTAATAATTAAATATTAATAATATTAATAATTAAATAATTAAATTAATAATTAAATCCTGCATGCCCAGATGCATACATGTACATACATACATGTATGACTATGCATCTGTGAGATACATTATCTAGCTATCTTTAAATTTGCACCCAAATTCCTCAATGGAACGGCAACGACACTTTCTATGAATGACCAACAACTTTCTGCTTGCATTTCGGTGCACATTTTGCACTTTTGCAATGCATTAGATACACACACACACACACACACACATACACCTATACTATATGTGGCTATATGTATGTGTATCTATAGATATAGTACGAATCGAGCAATGCAAGCGAGTGTGTGGCAAACACTTGCACTATGCGCATAATCGACCAAGGAAACCTCTTACATATTTATTTATTGTGCCAAGGCAACACACAAGCCGCAAAATGAGCAAAAAGCGTAAAATGTTGTGTCGCGATGAGTCATTACACTGAGCGAAACGCAAGGTTACTCATTCTTGACTCGAAAAGTGTGTAAATGGAATCATTTCGGCTGGAAATGCAATCGAAATGCCATGGATCCAGGAACTGTTTTAGCTTCAAACGAAAGCCACTGATTTTTGAAGATTTTCACAACTGCAAAGAACAATCAATCGCCTAACTGAATTTTCTTTCAGTGCCAAAGGGGGAGGGGGGTCCAAGTATTCAGGGGGGAGTTTCTGTCTCTGTCTCTGTCCGAACCGAACCGAAGCTGATGTCTTTATATGTGGAAAATGCACTCAAAGTGTTGGGGCATTCCACTCTGCCTCTGCCTCTGCCTCTGCCTCTGCCCCTCCGCACCACTCCATCCATCGGCGTATTTAATTCATTAAATCAAAATTAATGTTTATTTACGCGCAATTTTGCAGCATGCCACAGAGGCAGCCGCACAGAGCCGCATAGAGAGTCGCAGAGCCAAAAGTATTGGCAACGGAGCATAAATTAAAATATATTACCTACAGCACTGGCAGCGCCAACTTCAACTTGTTTAAAATTAGCTTGCAACTGCAACAAGCTCATTATGAGCAGCACACCATCATCATCATCATCATCATAATTAGCAGAGCTACTTTTAGTGGCAGTTGGAAAATCGCTTCGTTGGCCGTAATTTAATTAGTTTTCCTTGCGGCTAGAAATTCAATATTGTTGATGGCTTCGCCATTTGACACATGATTGACGGCAGAAACTGGCTAAAACTGTATCTCGCAGATACCCACTACACACACACACACACACACACACACACACACACACACACTTGAGCAGAGCTGAGAGCCAGAGCCAAACGGGTTTTAATTTGGTGGGAAAATCGCTCTTAGCTCAAACACATACAATTTTGATAAGAGATCTGCACAAGAAATCAAGCAAGATCTTTGTACCCTTTCGGTTGGGAAATCGTTCAGATTTGTATGGCCTTTTCAGCGGAAAATGATTGCGATTTGTATGCATTTTCCAGCGTTTGCACTTTGGATTGTTCAAATGCAATTTCAAAGTGTATCTAGGACTTCGGTCAGTGCCTGCAATCCGGCTTCCTTTTCTATCTGGTTTCCAAATAGATTTCAAGCACCACAATTAACCGATAAGGCCACTCGCGACTCGAGCGACAGAGCGCGATAGGAAAATTAAAAACGTTTTAACAGCGATTCCGCAGCCTGATAAGCGCCGATCGGCAATCGGGGAAGAGGCAATCCGGAGAGAGCCCGAACAAGCTCGTACTAAATGTAGTAACAAGCGCGACAACAGAACTACGCCACTAAGCGAGTATCTCAATCTAAAGCAGGGCGGGGCGGGGGCTGGGGCGGGGACTGGGGGCAGATACAGTATCTGCAGTACAACTGTTCGTTTCGGTTTGGGTTTGGGTTTGCGTTTGGGTTGGTTTTGTGTTTGGTTTTTTGTGAAATTATTTTTAATGAAATGTTGTGTCATTAGACAGACAGATGAGGGGCGCGTCTGGTCAGCGATTAGCCCTGCCTTCGCCTGCCCCTTCCCCCGCCCCACCTCCCGAACTCCCAGCACTGCTCTCCTGGCACCCGTGCAGGGAGGGCCCTTTGTTGGCTTTGTTAATTTAGCTAAAAGTCCATTAAATGTTATAGTTCCTACGGCTGCAACTATTAACGTAATTGTTTACCGGACACAGCGAGAGAGGGAGAGCGGGAGATAGGCAGAGCGGGAGAGCGAGAGAGAGCGAGAGAGAGCGAGAGGAGAGCTCTCCTTTTTGCAGGCGACGACCATCAATAGCCGTAATTATTATGATGTGTGACATGCAGTCCAATTCCAAGTCCAGACCAAGTCCACTCCGAGTCCGGTCCGCGTCCAGGCTGGAGAGTCATTATCATTATGTACAGGGAGCGGTGGGGGGACACCGAACGGTTGTCCTTGATGGGGAGGGGGGGAAACCTGATTTCAGGGCAAATGGCAGCTATGCCCATTTCTTGAGCAGAGTTTCGCGAGAGATATTCCCAAGAAAAGAAAAGAAAAGAAAAGAAAAACCAGTGGAATGATTTGCCTAATCAAATGTTGGGTTCCAGCGCCCAGAGGAATGCATTTTGGGTTAGTTTTATGGTCTCTGTGGGTCAGTTCGCCTTGAACCAGGAAGTCCATCGACTGGCCTGGCCCCCTGCCAGGTATTGGCCGTTTCACAAGGCTGCAGGTTCATCGACTCACAGAAGATAAACTCCCCAGAGCCAATAAAAATCCCCTGTCGCATCTGCCCCGCCTGGCCCCCTGGCCCCATGCCCCATGCCACTTGTCAACGCCATCAAATGGCAAAAGGCAAAGGCAATAAGGAGGAGGAGGAATGGGAGGAGGAGGAGCAGGAGGAGGTGCAGCAGCAGCAGCAGCAGCAGCAGCAGCTCAGCAGTTTGCCTCACTTTATTTTTATTGCATTTTAGCAACGCTTACATTTGAACAATCAATTCAACTCTTCCTCTTTTGGTGCAGCCCAGACCCCCCCTCACCCCCCCACCCGCACGCCCAAGACCATGCCACAGAGATGCGCGCTCCGAGCCCCGCACCTCTAAATGCCTCACTTTACTTAGCAAACTGATTTTTATCATCGTTTGGCCGTCGCGTCGTTTTATGAGCATCATCAAAAACTAATAAAAACTCAATGCGTTCTTTATTTGCAGGCAGTCGAAGCCAAATGGAAGTCTGACAGAGAGGAGAGCCCATAGAGCCGCAGCCACAGAGCCAGAGCCAGAGCCAGAGGCAGAGGCAAGCGGTAGAGGCAGAGGCAAGCGGCACATGCGGCACAGGAGAAGGCACAGGAGAAGGCAGCCGGAGAGGAGAGTAGAAGGCAGGCTGGCTGGCAGTTGCCACAAAGGCAACATGTTGCACATGCACTCGCCAAAAGCAATTTGCATACAAATGTTGCCAAGGCACTTCACAGAGAGTGCGGGGAGGGGGAGGGGAGGGGAGGAGTGCACCACACAATCACAAATCGCGCTGCCAGAGATGAGGCACGGCCCCTGCCTCCAAAGCGGAAGAGGGTAAAAGCCGCTTCATAATTTGATATTAAACATGCACGCGCTTCTCCCTCCCCCCCCCCCCCCCACCTCTCTCTCTCTACCACTCTCTCTCTCTCTCTCTCTTTCGCTCATATGTAGAACTTGTAAATTTGCAAATTGCTAAAATGCATGACAGCAACAAAAGGAAGAGGGAAATGCAGCAGCAGCGGCAGCAGCGGCAGCAGCAGTGCAACAGTGCAACAGTGCAGCAGCAGCGGCAGCAGAAGGGTTGGGGCAGCTGTTGCCTTGTGCCCGCCGCCAGGCACTGCGTGAATTTGCATTTACATGAAGGAAAGGAACGGAACCCCAGAGCTGGAGTCAGTGGCAGAGGCAGAGGCAAGGAAGCAGCCTCAGACCCCAAAAAAAAAAAGCACCGATGCCATACCTCCGAAAACTCTGCTCAATTGACTTTCAATTGCAAAGCAAACACAACACACACACACACACACACACACCAGAAGAGAAGAGAAGACAAAAGGCAACAAAAACCAAACCAAACCAAACCCCTTTTTCTCTCTCTCTTTCTCTCTCTCTCTCTCTGACAAATGTATTTATTTTCAATTTTATTTTCAATCTGCCTTTTGTCCGTCCCCGTCATATGATTGACATGCTCGATTGATCCACAATCCATTGGCACGGTCCGACCGGACTGCAGGGAGTGTGGGAGTGGGAGTGGGAGTGGGGGTGGGGGTTTTTTTTTTGGTGGCAAGTGTTTACGTTGCCTTTGCAGTTTTGTTAATACTGCACTTGGGGCCGGATTTCGAGTGGCGTGGCGCGGTTTCGCGGAGAAGTCGCTGCTCGAGGCCTCTTCAAAGCGGAATCGAAATCGGAATCGGAATCGGAATCGCTTCAACGATTCCCAGGGCTTTAATAAGCTCCACAAGAAAAAAAAACAAACTCTTTCTATATCGGATTTACACGAAGCACGCAATTAGAGGGATACATACGTACATATGTACGTATGCATTAAGGAATATATATATATAGGTATATGTGTAGGTATAAATCATATTTATGAGACATTTCCCTTCGAAGGCGAAACAAACCCCCAACAAAACATCTGAATGTTAAGTAGGCACGCAATGTGGAAAGTCAGCCA
Organism: Drosophila helvetica; assembly: GCA_963969585.1. Classification (NCBI taxonomy): domain Eukaryota; kingdom Metazoa; phylum Arthropoda; class Insecta; order Diptera; family Drosophilidae; genus Drosophila; species Drosophila helvetica. Next base: position 62,719,026 of record OZ018401.1, read on the forward strand.
CGCATGGCAGGCAGGAGAGAGAGAGAGAGAGGGACTGGCTGGCTGGCTGGCTGGAAAGGGGGGGAAAATGCGTCAACTAAGACCTCACTTTAGTCAGTAGCTCTCCTGGAAACTAAAACTGGTGAAAACTTAGAACTTTCCATGGCTTAAGAATTGTATTCTAAAATAGAGCAAAATATTCCAAGATATTAGTTCGAATCTTGAAATACCCTGAACCCTATATAACCTTTCTCTTTTGATCATTTTCACTGGAATTTTCAGTAGAATTTCCCCGTAATATGACCGCCCCCTCTCGGGCCTAATCCCTCTTGGAACTTAACGTTTTTCCGCGTATTTTTCCGCCTCTTCTTCTCACAATTTCCACTCGCTCTCCACGAAACAATAATCAATAAGTAATGCGCCACAAGAACAACAGGAAAGAAGAGCGAAAGCAAGAGTCACCCTGCTCTCATTCTCTCACTCTTTCCCACCCACTGATACGTGTGTGTGTGTGTGCGTGTGTGTGTGTAACAATTTTCTCTGCTTGTTCCGTTTTCCGCTTTTTGTTGCTTTCTGGGTAGTTCATAACTTTTCTCTCCCATATTCCCACATGTCTGTGTCCTGGGCCTCGGCCTGTGGTGGTTTCTTGGCCCAGTAGTACTCATGACAGCCATGTTTGTCCTTCACACACACACACACACACACACATGCACAAGCACCCCCTCACACATGATTGTAGGCGTCGCCGTGCGGCGGCACCCCCCCACCCCCCCAAAAAAAACGAAAAACACCACAAAAAAACAGGGAAAAAGAACTGTGCCAAAAAGTTTGAGGCAGCCCAAAAAGTTGTGCCTGCTGTTTGGCCGTCTGGCTGGCTGTCTGCTGCTGACATACATCTTTCAGCGATAGATAAGGTGAATGCGTGGCAAGTGTGAATATGAATATGAATACGAGTGCTACTCGTGGGTGTAGGTGTAGGTGTCAGTGTGAGTGAAAATGAGTGTTTGAGTTGTGAAAAACGATGCAGATCGAGCACTCCCCCATGCCCAAATCAGGGCTCGGTTTTAGGTTGGTTTTCAACTGATTTATAGACAGAAATATCATTGAAATTCATGGATAAACCTCGACAAAAATATAGCCCATGCCCCGAAAATAGGGCGTGGCCTGTGTGTAGGCCCCAAAAAGATTTATTTGAATGAAACGAAGGGAAAAATTATAATTTTGGTTTTTTTTTGGTTGTGGTTTGGGGCTGGGGTTTGATTATGAAAAGAACTGTTGATGTGTCGGGGCCTCTCCATAAATCTATGGGCCCTGTCAAGGTGTACGTTCCGTGTGTGGCTCTCAAGTGGCAGTCATAAATTTCAAATTTATGTTCACATCTCTCTCCTCCTCTCTCTCTCTCTCTCTCTCTCTCTCTGTCGTTTTCTTTTGGTCAAGAGAACCTGCCACAAAAGGCGGGAACCCGAGCCCGTACCCGTACCCGTATCCGTACCCGTACCCGAGCCCCTGCCAAAGAAAGAACTTTGCTTGTTAATTAAATGCCGATTGCATCATCGCCTCTCTCTGTGTCACCCATCCATCCCTCCCCTCCCCTCTCCTCTTGTCTTCTGCCCATCTTCCCCATTTCAATGTACATATGTAGGCATGTATGTATGTACGTTGTACATATCTTCCCTCCTGCCTATCAAAGAGCTATGACTGCGCAGAAATCGCTCTGTTGTTGTCGCTAATCGCTGCTCCGTGTACCGCGCGGACATGGACATGCCGCATTTGTCTTTGTCTTTGTCTTTGACACATTTTTCTTATGAATTTTCCTGCATGTACATTTTTGTCTTACTCTGCAATACCCTGTACTTGTAGGGGTGCAGAGAGAACTGTATTTCCACTGTCAGAGATGGAGTGAAAAAGCAATAAAAATATAAAAATCAAATACAAATTTCTTTGGCAGCATTTCCTTCAAATAAGATTGCCTAATTTTCTACATATGTATATGTAGATCCCTTTGAGTGGGTATTTCACAGGTCGTATGTACACAAATGTACCCAAAACTATTTGTTTCTTCTGCCCTTCCCCCCCACTCCATTTCGTGTTTCAATATTTTCCTGTTCTGCTGCTTGTAGCGGCATTTGTTGGACATGTTTTTGTACTTTTGGAGCCATACGATACCGATCCGCCTCGGATGGCACACGTTTTTTTTTTTTCTGTTTTTTGTATGCAGATATTCTGGGCTTAAACCGTTAAAAAAAATCTTCCCATGCAAATGGCTCATTAAACCCCACACACACACACACACACCCAGAGAGAGAGAGAGAGAGAGAGAGAGAGGGAGGGAGAAAAAAAAATAAACCAAAAGTTGACCTTCAAAAAACGCACCGAAATCAAATGGCAACTCAACCAAGCGAAAATCAGAGGAGAAGAAAAAACTGAAAAAAAAAAACTGAAAAAAACTGAAAAAAAAAAACATTAACAAAAGCAGAAGCAGAAGCTGCTTGGAAACAGGTTGTTGCCGTCCCTGTCCCACGCTTTTGTTGGCCGCCTTTTGTTATTGTTAACGTTTTATGATGCCTTTTTTCAAGCGGAAAGCAACACAAAAGCCCCAGCCCCGTCCCCAGCCCCGGCCCCAGCCCCAGTCCCAGACCCAGCAGAGTCAAGAGCCTTTCGTATAGCCCCAAAAATAAACACAAATTTGATATTCGATTGCACTTTGCGATTATTTATGAACAACGCGATGCATAAACAAGTTGCTCGGACGGGAAAAAAGAGGGGATCTACGAGTAGATCTGCCACTCGTAGATGCTCTTGCAAATGTATACCTAATAATCTGATTATCTGGGAAAAATACTCTCTTCCTTCTGTAGAGCTCTTTCAGATGAGTTTGGGCTGCATTTGCATGGAAAACTTGCTCTGAAATCGCACATGCCCCACCCACTTGCAGAGTATAAGTTATTCCGCATTTTGGTAGATTTTTGACCCTGCACTGACTGCAGCAGCAGCCGCAGCCGCAGCAGCAGACACGTGCCACAAATCGTCAACGAAAGGGGGCAATCGCTGCGCGTTTTCAGGTGCTAATCGCACGACAAGCTATATAAAAAACAAAAAAGAAAAGAAGAAAAACAACAGCAACAAAGGCAGCGCCAAATATGTGACGGTTGTCGCGCCAAAGTTCTAATCAGAGACAGAAATGGACATTGGCTTGAAACGATGACGAATTCGAATTCGAATATGAATACATATGAATCCGATCTGTGCTGCTGCTCTCTTCCAACGAATAGAATAGAATCTTATCTGCATGTCGATGGGTGCTTTATAGATATACATATGTATATGTATGTTGATTGTACCATCTGAAAGATCTAGTTGTATCTTTGGGCACCTATTTTCTCGTTTCTGCTGTGCTCTCAGATACTTTTTCTGCTTTCAGTTGCATTTCCTTTGATTTGATTTCTCTTCACCCCTTTTATGCTGTTTCGCTGTTCTGTTTGCTGTTCCCCTGCCCACCTTCTGCCTATTCATTGGCTTCCAATGTTCCCCAGAATCTTTCCTCCAGATTCCTCTTCGTCTCTGTATCTGCCCCAAGAGACGGCCTTCAGGTCTTCGTCTTACGGTAAAAGCGCGCTTTTCTGGATAAATACTTTGTATCTGAAAGATACATACATCACGCCGTAAACAGATCGTCGAACTTCGCAGCGCCGACTTTTCTGGTTCGTTTTGTATCTTTCTCTTTGCTGTTTTAGCTGGCAGCTGCCGTTGGCCTTGAAATCCGCAGTCTTCTTTTTTTTGGTCAACTTTTTAATTGTTTCATTAATTAAAAGCCTCTTTTTTTGTTTGTGATATTAATTGAGTTGGCAACGCGGCGGCAGCGGCAGCGGCGGCGGCAGCAGCAGAGGCGCCCACGCAGAGTGCAAGAGCAGCAGCGTCGGCGTCGGCAGCAGCGTCAGCAGCGCAGCGGCAGAAACAGCTTTCACCGCTCGGCTGGCGACAGGGCGACAAAGCTACAAAAACGAAACACACCACGGCAACAATCTCGCAGTTAAACGGCAAGAAAAAGGTATGGACAGCGAGGAACAACGGGCCCAGCAACATTTCGAGACCCCAGGCGCCTCACCTCAGTGGGTTTGATCAACAATATGCCATGAATGTTGACAAGCCCTGGAAACATTCGCAGCATGTTGCGAATCGGGGTGGATTTTGCCTTCGTGGTGAAACTCAGAATATTCGTTTTGCTTTACACATTTTGCTTCTCCTTGAAGGGCTGGAAATTTCAGTCCTAAGAACAAAAGCCAAAATGTATGAAACCATCTGCATTTGCTGCGCCGTTCTGCCTGTTGCCCATGCCGTTTTTCTGCCTTGCCGGCAACATGCAACATGTTGCCTGGCGACATGAGTCCGGCAAACCTGAACCTGAAAGTCTTGGAGGAAAACGAAGCAGCGGCAGCAGACTGAAATGTATCTCACAAATCGAACAATGTATCTCACAAACTGAACTCGGCCGCGGAACCGTCAACAACATCAGCTCGTCGAATTTTCTTCCGAATTCAAAAAAGTCCGTTGAATTAGTCCGTTGAATTAGCTCCAACGCGCCGCTACTAGCGCTTATAAACGCTCCGTGTGCTCCGACCGACTCTTCTCTTCGCGTGACTTCGACTTCGACAAAACATTTCGTAAACTGCAAATTGTTTTAAAATTTGCGCCTTCCTGTGCTAAATCGAAAACAATTTTCGTGTTAAAAAAGAACAAAACGAAGGAAAATTTGAAAAATCAAATGAAATAAACATTGCGGAAAACCCGAAATAATTTTTTTTTTTTTTTCTAAAATCAGTTTTGAATTAAGAAAAAGATTGAAACGAAAATAAAACCCTTTGAAAATCCAAAGAATATTTGCCACAAAACAAGAAAAATCATTCAACAAGAAATATAAAGGCAGTCATTTCGATTCGAATTTTTTTGTAAATTTTTTTAAAAATAATGGATGTTCATTTGAGAATTATTTCAATTCAATGAAACGACGAACACAAATCGCGCAAAAAACGCGCTTGCAAATAAACAGAAAAACAGAAAAGAAAACGCAGAGAAAACGCTGACAGGGCAGCAGACGGCGACAGCCGTGAAAACGATCATCATCATCATCTAGAGTTCCCCGCAGCTAGAATTCCGCGCCAGACCCCGCTGCTGCCGAGAAGTCTCCCCAAAACAACAAACAAAAAAAGAGTTGGAATTTTTGAAGCTGGTATGTGGCGTGGTTTTTTTTAAATATTTTTTTTTGCTGTTTCTGCCGCGTTTCAAGTTTTATGCCCCGTTTGGGGCGGATATGCGGCAAGGGCGGAGGACGGAGAACGGAGAACGGCGAACGGAGAACGGAGGAGAAGATGTGTGTATTTTTTTACCTGGTTATTGCCATCAGCGAGGTATAGAGTTCCTACGTTCATATTATAAACTCGTAGGAACTTCATACCGTGCTCTTGGAAGACCAAAAACCAACGAAAAACAACTAAAAAGCGTTTTAAAACGCTTGAAAAATCTGCAGCGCAGAGCCTGCATTCAAAAATTGACAAAAAGTGAAAGAAAATTATATACAATACCTAAATAAATGTTAAGCAATCCTTAAATATGTTAAGAATCGTTGAAAATGTTTAATCGGAGAATTTTTTTATTTGTGATGTTTTTTCATCAAGTGCGGTTTAAAACGCAGCAGAGACGCGCAAGAAACGCGTCAAACGGCCAAAAACGCACCAGAAACGCTACAAAAACGGTAGCTGACGTTTCAATATCTGTCGTTGTTCTTTTTTTTTTTTTGATTCAGAATTTCCGTGTCTCAGCAATCGAAGAAGAACTTTACAGCTATCGTGTTCAACTTTTCCAAGAGAAATACCTCTTTTTTTTTTGTAAAGCTTACCGAAACCCAAGCATCAGATACAGATACATTACCCGATAAGATATGGGAGCCAGGGTTCCTGGGAGAATGGTTCTCGGAATGACGAAGGGGCCGAGCCACTTGAGGAGTGTATTGTCATAAATTAACGAATGTTAAACGCTAATCTTAACTAAAACATCAATTTCAATTAATTGCCACAAGTGCAGATAGCGCTCGTATCGTTCCATACGAAACTGTATCTGTATCTGTATCTATAAATGTATTTGAAACCCTAACCCTTGGACGGGCTCTGGTAATTGGTCTCTCTCTCTCTCTCTCTGTCTCTCTCTCTCTGTCTCTGGAATGGCAAATGGCAATTCTGTTGGCTGTTTGGCTGATTGGTTGTGCTTTTAATTGGAGAAGTTGGAGGTTGCCTTGCTAGAGAGTGCTCGTGGATAATCGGCAAATAAATGCCTTATCTGATGTATCCACGGGCTAAGAAATTCTTATACTCGCTTTCAATCACTTTGAAAGATCCATTCCGTTATAATTTTGAAATTACCTACCAAAGTATGATTTATTCCACTTTGACGTTTTTAATTTTTCTAAAAGGAAAATTGCAATATTATTAGGGTGAAAATATGCCTGAAAGTTCTACATATTATAGAGAAAATCATATCCAGAAACATCTGCTAATTACTAGAAACTTGTTACCGTCATTTGGGGCTGCAAAAGTCAAACAATTTTGGTTAGAGATGCAAGAAAATGTTAACGCAGGGAAAACCCTGACTTCCTGATAGCCATTCCAAGGTGTATTCTTCTTAAAGCTACAATCGTCTGGGCATTTCCGAAAGACCTTCAACTGTTTGGGCTGTTTCGTGGAACAAACTGACATTCCGCAGACAAACGAAACCCCGAAAACAACTTCCCGATGATGCACACAATCTACTCGTACCTCCTCTATAATCATCATCATGGACAGCAGAAAGAGCAGAAAGAGCAGCAGCCGCAGCAGCAGCAGCCACGCCACAGACCTTCCATGCCCCCCAATCGCTGCAGGGCGGGGGGGCACGCACTCTGGACAAGAGATATCTGCTGCGAGGAGTAGATATGGAGACCCATATAGATACAATATACTCGTTCTGCCATTGCAGAAAATGCCAAACTGTGTGGAACCGAAACCAATTCCGAGGTCTCTTCACTGAGCGCTCTCTCTCTCTCCCTGTCTCCCTGTCTCTCTGTCTCTCTCGCTCTCGCTCTCGATTACTGCTGTTGCGGCCGGGCCTGATAGTAGGAGAAGTGCATACAATTTTTTATTTCTTTGCTATGGCCGATAAGCGGAGGGCGAATATAAAAAATAATAACGCCTGACAGCGCCGCACAGGCCACACACCACATCGCGCCACAATGATAATTTTATCAGCAGCGTCAGAAGAGAGGGAACAAAAAAATTAAATATATATTTACTTTATCGTGCGAAATGGGGAGTGGAATGGTATGGCATGGCATGGCATGGCATGGAATGGAGCGGAGCAGGGCGGAGGGTTTCCTTATGGCAGTGAAAATGTGCAGCAGAGCAGCCTCGTCAGCAGCATTGCATTGCCTCTGTCAGTGGCAAGAGCCAGCCAGATCGGGCCGGGCCGGGCAGGGCCGGGCCAGAACTCAGGCACAACATTCACATGCCATGCAACATGCGGGGCAACATTTCTGGTCTTGGACATTGCAATATTTTGTTGCTCTGTTCATTTCAGCGCTTTAAATTCCTTTTGGGTTCCTGTTGCTGTGGCTCTGCATCTGCCACTGCCTCTGCCCCTGCCACTGCCTCTGCCACTGCCTCTGCTGTTGCAGCAGTTAATTTAATTTCAGCTCATAAATCAAAACTGTGCCGCGCAAAATGTTTGCTTTTGACGCGCTGTTTTTGTCGCCAGCAGAACAGATTCCCAGGCCACGGGGAGAATGGACAACTGGAACTGACAGAGGAGGCAGTAGCAGCAGCAGCAGCAGCAGCGGCAGCAGGAGGAGGAGGAGGAGGAGGCGGCGGTGGAGCAGACGACGAGGCGGAACAACCGCCTGATGTTTGACAAACAATGGACACAAAATGTGGGGCCCCACATTGTACATTTTGGCCAATTGCTGGGCAGGAAATAATAATGTTAGGGATTTGGTAAGATAGAGGAAAAGCAGAGCAACGAAAAGTAAGCAAGGCAGGAAAAACAAGGCCAAGCAAAGCACAGCTTGAAAAGCACCAGAGAAAGCAGAGGAGAAATCCTCTAAAGAAATCCAAATGAAACACCGATTATGGAATGTAGTTCTGAGATTGTGAAATAAGGAAATGCCTCCATAAATGTCCTGTCAAGCCCACAGATAGATTACAAATACAAATACAGAAAGAATACAGACACACATAAAGCCTACAACCATTCATTAAGCTGTAATTATAAATGAAAATGTTAAACGAAGGGCTAAAAATCCCCAGGTTCGGTTTAAAACGCCTGAAAAACGCAGGCGAAACGCAGGCAAAACGCGCCTGAAACGCGTGCCAGCGCGCTCAATTGCAAAATCTTTGCTTGACTGATTGAAACATATTTTTGTATGCAACAACACAAAGAAAAAATGCACAAAAAACACACAATATTTCTATTTATTTTGCGCCAGAAAACCACACATTTTCGTGGAAATTTAAACATTTAAACATTAATTTTAAGGTGTATTTTATATTTATAGAAATATATATTATTTATGGAATATTTTGTACAAAAAGAAACACAAACTGAAAGTATATTTATGTATAGTTTATAAGGCTGTGGGAAAGCACAGCGAAATCTGTTAAAATAGATTGAAAAAAGCTGTTATTTGAGTTAATAAAAATCCCATTTTTTTGGGCTAGCAAAAGTTCTTTTGTTTACTTTTAATTATGTAGAAAATGGAAGCAGTTGATGTATAACTTTTCTCAGCAGAAAACCCTAATTTATTCATTGACTGATGGCTGAGTTCTCTCTCTCTCTCGTCAAACACACACAGAGACCTCTCTCTCTCTCTCTCTCTTCTCCAGTTCGTTCTCCTCCTCGTATGTCTCTCCCACTGGAGCCCTTCCCATGTTAGCCAAGCCCCAAAAACAGTCCCCAGTCCACAGTATATTCAGTATCCAGTACCCCACGTCGAGGGGGCACTCAAAAGCGTGACAGTAAATAGTAAACTAAATGACAAGTACCTCACAATAGTCAGAGATACGATAGCCAGGGGATAGCCCAGGTCCAGGCCCAGGCCCAGCACACAGCAACACAGCACAGAAAAAGCCGAGAGATGGGCGACACAGATACACGTGCTGTGTGGCACACACACAGAGAGAGAAATAATAGATGGAAAACTAGCTGTAGGAAAACTGCTGGAAACTGGGTGTGTACTAAATGTACTTGTGCCAAAATGTTAACCCTATAAGCCATGAAGCTCGTTAAATGCCAATCGCATTGACACGACTCCAAACTGCTGACTAAGCCATCGATGGGGGTTGGGGATGGGGGATGGGTGATGGCTGAGCTGATGGGGGGGACGGTCGACTGTCGACTGACACTCGGACCACTCCGACGACGATTGCGATAGCGAAAGGGGAACGCGCGCGGCAGAGCGGACAAAGCAAACAAAACTCTTGCTTGGGGATACAGTGGGTGGGGTAGGTGTAGAGCCTTGGAGGCAGCGATTTCCATAAAAGAAAGTTTTTGGCTAGAACTATATTCGGGGGCACCTATCGCAATACGAGTATACGATGGACGAAAGATGGAAAACAATCCAAGTATCTCAAGGTATCTTTCGCTGAGCTTCCATTGGAAAACTAAGAAGAACTCAGCAAGAATCTAGCCACATATGAGATGGAAGGTTGTCAACAATCCACAAAGAACAGAGATGTTTCTTAGATGATTTCTCTAAAAGTGGGTCCTCCCAAAGGTCCCAAACGATCTAATCCCCAAAAGAAGAATCTTGTTAAGCAAACTTTAAATAATTCTATAATAGTTCCAATTTGTAGAAACTCTTAGGAAAACCTTTCATATTGAATGAATATTATTTCCATATTCTGTATCTTTCCTGTGCACACAAATGGAAACAACATCAGTTAAGAGTCCCCTGTGCCTGTGCCTGTCCCTCTCCCTGTCCCTGTGGGATGATCTCATTTGATATAGCACTCTACTCACCCTTCTCCCTCCCCCCCTGCCCGGAGCATTTAACAGACTGTTTTGTCAGTATTTTTGCTGTACTAAATATTAATCCCCGTTCCACGGGGGACCCAGCCCTAGAACGATAACCACTTCTCGGACCCAACCCAGTTTTCGAGAGCCAGAGGGAAGGCACAGCTAAGGCTGACCCATATCGGTGCAAAATATGCTAATTATCAAGAGGGTTGTCTCTGTCTCTGTCTCTGTCTCTAGCTCTGTCACTGTCACTGACTCTGACTCTGGCTCTGACTCTACAGATACAGATACAGATACACATATACATATACTCGTACGACTGTCAGCACTCTCGGCGGCGGTCAAGGCTGGGAGATCTAAAGGTTAGGTCCCACACCCCATACACCCCACACACCCCTTTTAAAGGTTTAAGGTATACCTCTCATTTATGGTCATATACCACATACAGATAGATGGATGGATGGATGGATGGATGGATGGATGGATGGATAGATACACAAATCTAATAAATCAGCCACGTGCATTCACGAGTGATTCAGCGAGAGCGAGACAGCAAAAGAGAGAGAGAGAGAGAGAGAGAGAGAGAGAGAGGGAGAGAGAGTCGTATAGTCGTGCCATAGATTTGTTGTACAATTAACGCTGACGTCAGCCGTGGAAATTATCTACAAGAAACAATTTTGCAATCGATTAAGTTTAGTTATAGTACGTACCGATGCCGTGGGGCCCTGACTCTTGTCACGTCGGAAGTTGACTCACATCGAAGATCGTTACAGCAGCAGCAGCAGCGGCAGCAGCAGCGGCAGCAGGAAATGCTGGTTGCCCCACGATCTAGAAACTAGTTTTAGCCCCACAAACCCACACACAGGCGAGTATTGTATGGCATCGAGTGGAACGACACTCTAAACAAATCATTTAAATCATTTGTTATTCATTGAAATGTATTAATTTTTGAGTTCAGGTCTCAAGTCGAAACATTGTATCTGCCAGATACATGCATTGTATCTGTATCTGTATCTGTTTCTGTTCTTATTTCTTTGAGTTATCGCTTGGGGTCTCCACATTATTTCACTGTCGGATTTGCGTGGCATTGTTTGTTTCCCCCCCCCCCCCCCACACACCCCCAAAAACCAAACCAAACCAAAAACCCCACCAAAAGCCGATTTTCAACGATAGATACGCGCGACTCTAACGGTGGACATAAGCTTTGATGGATTTTGACATAAATATGAGGCTGGAATGCGAGTGTGTGTGCTGGCCATGTTTGGCATGGCCAAAAGGAGAGCTTATCAGAGACAGAGCCAGAGACAGAGAGAGAGAGGGAGAAAGAGACCCCATATAAGCATACGATCCGATCCGATCGAACCAAACCGATCCGATCCGATCCGATGGATTGGCAGCCAAACTGACGACAAACGACAGACGACAGACGATAGATAGACAGGCAAGAAAATAAAAACACTGCCCGGTCTATGTATGGGGCGGCTGCGGCTGCGGCTCTACACTGGCCACAATTTATGCTAATCCCATGAGCCATAATTTGTATTTTGTATTTTGTAGTGTAGTGTGGTTTTTGGCCATTTGGCAAGGCGGAGAGCGCGTGTTGAGCATTCCCAAGCAGCAGAAGAGTCTCCAGTATCGAGTCTCTGGCAGCAGCCATGTCCATCCCATTGCGTTTAAATGATTCATTTACATAAATATTTTTATGATTTGCCAAACGAACGGGGAACGGGGAAAGGGGAACGGGGAACGGGGAGCGAGGAACGAGCGACCAAGCGACTACGTGGAGGAGATCTGGCCAGCTGCCCAGAGTCTCTCCAGTTGCGCCCCTTTTTCAGCAGGCTTTTTCGGTTCTCGGTTCTGGCCACGTGCCGCAGCGGGCTAAGAGAGAGAGAGAGAACTAGTTCAAGCAACTGTAAAACGGCCAACCTCTATGGGCCTCTACACTGCCGGTTCGGTGTCATCAACCTCAAACGTCTTTTGTCTCTGGCAAATGAGAGAAGAGGAGCCCACAGCACACCGAGCACACCGAGCACACCGAGCACACCGAGCACACAGATGACGACAGACAGGCTTAGTCGCAGGCGGAACAGCAGAACAGCAGCAGGAACTGCCTGGCAGAGCAGTCAGGGCAGCCAGGGCAGCCAGGGCTGGCAGGGCAGGCAGGACGTGAGCCACATGTGACTCCTCAAATGCTCAAATGCTCAAATGCCAATGAACCCCGTCCTGAGACAGAACCAGGAAGTAAAGTAAAGTTTCTACTGGCAACAGGTGTGTGCAGCCACTCATCGAATGGATAAGCTCTCTCTCTCTCTCTCTCTGTGTCCGGGTGTCTGGGTGTCTGTGGCATTCCCCAAACGCAAGATTTGAGAATATGAATGCCCCCTCTGTCGCCTGACATTTAGATAGGTAAACGATCGACCAACGATTATCTGCAATCTTTAAAGTAATATCCATAATGGTATTTGAATAAATTACGACTGTGGCTCTGTCTCTGTCTCTGTATCTGGCTCTTTTATCTCTGGCTTTAATTACAGCTCCGAGAGCTATGATATCGGAACTTTATGTCCCATAAGGGCATGCAAAAAGCAGCTTTCAGTTTTCCCATTAACCGCAGATACATTCTTGTTTTAATGAGGCACTGAATCTGGTTCTTTGGCGGATAACGAAGGGAAACTCTGCCCTCTCCCCTCGCCCCATTGATGCCCGCTTGTACCTATGCTACACTTTTGGTACCCTGTAATGCAGTGAGTGCATGGAATGCTGGAGAAGACTTGTCATTCCATGCCAAATTCTTGCACTGTTGCTCTCTTTTTCTTTGGCTTTCCAATATTCTTTCATCCTCAAATGCAGAATCATAAAGAATGCTCATATGGGGGCAATCGCTGGATTTGTATATCCCTTCGATATATAGAAGCAAGTTACAGGGTATTGGAGTGCTGCAGCCTGTGTGTCTCTGTCTTTTCTGTAATCCCTTGATCGTTCAATCTCAATTGATTGGAACTTGTATTTGAATTAGTTATAACATTTATTTGAAATACTCAAATTTCAGAATACATTCAAAAACGCATTTACAGTTCTTATCTCCGTTGTTTTTCTTTTTTCTTTTTTTCGTATAATTAATTCTTCCATTAATAATTAATACTTTCGTTGGACATTTGCTTTTGTTGCTTTATCTTTAAGATAAGTTAATGGTGACTCCCCCCGGCCATCCCAGAGGCCACCACACAGCACTCTTCCCACAGCTCCGCCACTAAGCGATCCACCGATCCACCGATCCCCCGTTTCCCCGCTTCCCCGTTCCCTCAATCCTCAATCCCCAATGGCTCTGTATCTCTGTAGTTGTTGTCGTTTGCCAGTTAATCTTCAGCTACTCAACCCTTTTTATGCAAATTCAACAAAAAAAGAAAAGAAGAAAAAAATACAGAATATATATGTGGTACGAGTATACTATATATGAGTAAAATGCTGTATAAATTTCTATAAAGCGAGGGGCCTCATATGTGGAGGAGACTTGTAGATAAATTTGCATATTTCAGTCGTTCATAATCCAAGTCTTTCCTTAAGTTGAAGTCTGAGATGGAGACTCTCCTCCGAAGGGGGCCAAAAAGGGGGTACCAGGGGGCAGAGCCAGAGCCCGAGCCCGAGCCAGAGCCAGCCAAGCGGCAAACACTTTTGAGAGGCGTCGAACCATTTGAAATGCCACACCTAACGAAAATTTTGGTCTTTTTCCATAGTTTTTTTCTGTTTTTTTCTGTATTTTTGCGCCTACTACCATGTTTGTTGTTTATTCTAGAGTTTTTTTTTTATTATTTTTTTTATTTTGTTGGGTGCCTCATTATATTTTCTTATGTGGCACTCGGCCCACGATGTGCCCTACAGTTTTCCCTACAGAGCCCTCTCGGTTCCACTCTCATTAGCATTTTCGTTGAGTATTTAATTTGATTTTATTGAATTTGATATCAAGTTGACAAGTTGTTGGACCACTTAGCAGTATAACAGAACAGATCAGCACGGAACAGCACGGAACAGAGAGGAAACTACAGCGGAATCGATGACTTAATGTTTCCAGTTTTTCGATTTTCAAATTTGTTTTCAATTTTTTGTTATTTTCTCAGTTTCTTTCCAGACACGTGTCTGGGAAAGTTCTCGTCGATGATATAGTGCCTGCTGTCTGCATCATCGCACCAAAACCAAAACCAAAAACCAAAAACGGTTTGTCATAAAAAATGTTCACAATTTTATTTTGAAAAGTTTCAAATTAATTTCATGATTAAGGCCTTAGATCCTTATCTATGCTAAAACCAAGAGCCATCGCAAAATGTGACTCAGGAGACGGATGACTGCGAAGAGAGCACAAAGAGGAGAGGAGAGGAGTGGAGAGGAGTGGCGAGGAGAGGAGGGGGAGGAGAGGAGGGGAAATCCATACTAATTAATTGTTCAATCAGATAACACTCGACTATAGAGACATTTCACAAGCAAATATTTAAAGAAAAGAAATTAATAAAAAATAAAAAGAAACAGCAACACTTGCGATTGTATTTGTTGTTTCTGTCTCAGATTCATTCGATTCGTTGGCGGATTCATTTAATTTATGGCTGGCGTTGGCTAATTTTGGCAGACACTGTGCCGAAAGCTCCATGGTAACAGTGGGGCGCAGAAAAAGGGTGAATGGAGGGGTCTATGGAGGTCACCGTTAGTGTTGGATCTGAGATGAGGTAAGGCCTGCTATCGAAAGAGAGTTTCCCTGTGGATCTTGGGCGAAATGAATCAGAGAAAGCCAAATGATTGTAATTTATATTCAAAGATCAGAAAAACGATTATAGAGATCGTCATGGGAAAGTCCTCGTCGGATTGCATTTCTTTTTAAGTTCTGAAATAGAATAGAACTCAAGGAATGAGAAAGAGAAGAGATTACATATATTAGTAAAGATCTTTTGTACTTTTTCGATAAAATAGGATCGAAGTATCCATTCATGATATAAGTAATGGAATTTGAGATTCTAGTATTTTCCCATATACTATATCTTCCTCTCCTGTCTTTATTTTCTTCAGCAGAAATATTAACTTTTATTCAACAAAGAGTGTTGTGTCCAATAACCCCCATTTGGTGCGGTTCCACTCGTTCTTCCACCGTTCTCTCTCTCTCTCTCTCTCTCTCTCTCTCTGTGTGTGTGTGTGTGCCCCCATCCTAAAATATAACCGGAAGATTTTGTTGGCAATATGAACGCACTAAATCACTACGGCAAGGCGCATAGAAACAACATGACAACAAAATGAACACTTCAACAAAAATTTGAACAGCCAAGAAATACAGCAAACAGAAAACAGCGAAATAAATTCGCCAACAAACGAAAACATTATTCATTGAAATGTCTATAAAGACAGCAGGAGGAAAAAAAACACAAAAAACAACAACAACAATAACAAAAAACACACCAAAGTAAAAAGTATTATAGTATTATAGAAAAAAAATGGAATAAAAATGAAATTAATAAATACATGTACAAACACATATGAAAATGTCTATGTATGCATGTATAAGATAACAGACATATATGTATATGTATATGTATGTATTCGTAGGCATGTGTGTGTGTGCAGCGACGCGGCGACAAGAGAGTTAGTTTTTTTGAAAGGCAAATTGATTATAAATTATGACGCTGCTGCCAGTGGACTGACAACAAAAATTTCAGATTCAAGCAATTATGATTTATGGCTGTGCCTGTGTGTATCTGTGTGTATAATGAGGATGCGATACCTTGACATGTTCGCACAGAATCGGACAGATAGTCGTACAATACCGAAGACCAGTCAAGAAACCTGTCGGCCAAAAGCCACACCACAATACCATGCCCAGTATTCGGAACGTGATCTGCCGCCCCATGCCGCCCAAATGCATCCCAAATACTCGTAGTATTCGTAGTATTCGAGAGCCAGGTGTTCCAACAGCCCAACGACACTTTTGGTTAAACTCATCCGGCAATCGGATAGACTTGATCATTCCTTTATGATTAGGCATCTGCATTTTCCTCGTATCTGTAAATCGTATTGTGAATGCCACAGAATTTCGAGTTGCACGGGGCATTCTCTTTTAGTACAGGGTAATACAAATATCTAAGCGCTGCTAATAAATCCCATGGAAATAGCTCAGTATTTTTGCCATTTTGTCCATATATTCATCCACTAAGCAAGCTTAATCAGCAGAAAAAAATGGGAGAGGAGAGGGGACTGCCATCAATCATTGGACCAACAAAATTAGTCACTCTTTTTGTTGTTGTTTCAGAGCTTCTTTTTTTGGTTGTTCAAGGCAGTCGCAGTCGGAGTCGCATTCGCCTTGGGGTCTCTCTCTCTCCCTCTCTCTCTCTCTCTGCTTTTTTTGGCAAACTTTTAAACCTGCCCCCGCACTCAACCACGACATGATCGTACATACGTACATACATACATACGCGTATATGTACGGGTGTTTTTTTTTTTTTAATGTATATTTAATAGACCATTTTACAAGCTAACTCTACAAATGAGAGGCTGTGAAATCATCATGAAGGTCAGGTTCAAATTATTTAACACACTAAAAAAACAATATTTAATGGACGAAACTTGATGTTCGGTGGAATGGTTTTTTTTTTATTTATTTATAATTTTCTTTTTTTTGTTAGATGAAAGATGATCTATAGCATGAGTACAACCAGAAAGGGGGAGAGAGAAAAGTCGTATGACAGGAGAGTCACCCTTTACGGCTAAGCTACTCTGTGTTAGGGAGAGTACGCGCGATAGTGGAGTTTTTCCTTCATTCTGGCTATAATAATGAACCGATTGGAATAGGATTCTGTAATCCGATAGATAAGATATTTCCCTATGACTCTGTGCTTACGGATTTCTCCTCCACCCATAAAAACAATAATAATCGTTTCGATTAAATAAGTAATTGTTAAAAAAATGTATTGAAATATTAAAAAATATGGCCTTTGATGATTCCATTATTCTGAAAATATATACATATATAACCTAGATATAGGCGTGGAAGATTTGCCTTCCCGCCGGAATGGTTTCAGTGCTTATATTCTTTGTATAAACTTTTATTGAACATGTCATTTGGCAGTTGAAGAGCTCAACGAATATAATTTCTTAGATATTATGAAATTATTTATGTATCATTTCTGTGTGTCCGTACGCTGCCTGCTCTTTGGTTTAATAGTTCCAAATCGACGTTGCAGCTGTTGCTTCTTAGTTTTAGCCAAGAATGTCACGTCCATATATACTCGTAGCAAAAAAACTAAATTTTAAATCAAAAAGACAGAAAAAGCAGAAAGAAATATGAAATGAACACAATATGAATATGAATACGTGCCGTGCCGTGCCGTGCCCCTAGCAGCTGTTGATAACATCGGTACGGTTCTAAACGTTTTATGTTTTATATATAATAATCATCAAGAAATCCAAAATGATTTATTTGGCCGAGGGCACACGGGCACTGTTCGCTCTCTTTCTCTCTCATTTTTTTCTTGATTTATTTCCTATGCTCAGTGCCAAAGAGGAAAATGCATTAACAAGGTCCAGCAAAATGTTGAGAATTTGCCAGCCAAAAAATGTTTCAAAAGAGTTTCGTCAGAGTTTAAAGAATGGAAGCGCTTGAAGACCATTAAACTGTCGACAGTCTGGCAGTCGGGCAGTCGGAATGGAATGCAATTTAACCAACACAAACCCCACCGCCCCAACCGCTACCCCCTGCCACCACGAAATGCCTCAACAATTTGCAGCATTTTCTTTTGCTAATTAAAACACTCAAATCCATTTAGCAGCTCAGTGGAGAGGGACCAGAGCCCAAGCCATAGCCAGAGCCAGAGCCCGAGCTCTGCCCCTTAAGCCGATTAGCGCATCGAATTCCAAGTCGAATGAATGACAGAGAGAGAGAGAGAGACAGACAGACACACAGACAGACAGACAGGGCCATGGCATGACAATGTTATCAAATATCAATAAAATGAGTGCAATACGAGCACTAGCATAAGATCCCTCTCTTGCTCTCTCCGTCCCGCTCTGACGCTCTCTGAATCTCCTTCTATAAATAGCCATGGAAGGCAACAATGTTGCACAGATTACTAGATCGTTGCCAGTTCATTGGATGCGAGAGAGAGAGAAAGAGAGAAAAGGTGAAACAGCCTCAATCGAGTAAAGAGGTTACCTCTGGAAATCAGACAATTTGTTTTATGATTTTGATGGAAGTCAAGTCTATTATGCAGCTCCATAGATTCTCACGATTGCCTGTGGGTTTCAGAGATGTGATTTTAATCAGAGATAAAACCACAGAGTTCGTATATCTCTTACCGTAGCTCTTAAACTACGAAAAACCAGAGAACAGCCCCATAGAACACTCCCAAATGGAGAATGATGATTACTCCTCCCATACTTTCTCTCCAAGTTTCGACAGTTGTAAATACTTCTAGTGTTCTATCCCTCAGCTTTCTCCAAATTGCATTGAAAATCCAACCCAAAATATCTCTATATTCCTATATCTTCGTTTGCAAAGAACCGTCTTTCGGGCTGCAGAACCTATCCCCAGCCCCCTTCAAGGTCTGATGTTTTACTACCAATTCCAAAAGTGCACAGGAGGGTGAATGGGGGGATGGGGGGCGGGTTGTTTTACTGTACCCACTTATTATCACATGATAGATTGCTGCCGTTACTCTGAGGGCACTGCCGTTATTTGCACTCAAGTTTACATTTTTACAACGGCCAAAACATTTAAGCCAAAAATCAACATATGCCAGCAACTGGCGACGGGCGACGGACGACGGACAAAAGAGTCATAAAGTGAGTCAAAGAAAGGCTGTGGGCGGGGCCATGGAGGGATAGCGGGGAGTAATTGCAACTAGTGATTTTCGCGCATGTTTCATAGTTTTCATAGGTGGTTCGAGTCGCCCCCAAAATGTTGTTGTTTGTTGTTTGTTGTTGCTGTTGTCGCCTGTCGCCTGTCGTTGTCATTATGTGTACTCAATGCCTGGATACCCCTGCTATTTGTGACGCCCGAAAAGGGTATGATGCGCTGCACGATGAAGGATGTAACAGCCACTAAGGAACATCCTTACAACCAAATTAATTTTGAAAAATTTAACATTTCATATTAGAAATTAATTGCTATTCTAAGAAATACATTTTGTTTAGAAAATATAAATCTATTCTTTTTTTTATTAAATTTAATAATTTATAGCTTTAATATTTTATAAATTTAAAAAAAAAAAAAATTAATAAATATATGCTTAGAGTAATCAATTATTAAGAAGTATATTGTAATTTATTTTATAAATTAAACTATTTATTAAATTTTAATTTTTTATTAGGATATTAATTTTAATTTTTTTAAGTTAAAAAATGATGATAGAATTAGTAAATTTTTATGTTAAATCTAGTGGTACCAAAAAGTGTGCATCTTCTAAGCTGTTCAAATGTTGTGGCATCTACATTTCAATGATTCGATACTGAAACTTCCAAAATTGATAGTTGAGGTCTTTGTCTACTTGGAGACCAAAAATCATCATAATCGGTTCATTATAGGCACCAATCGGGGCTCAATACGGAATATATATTCGAAAACAAAGAGGTATGCTCTAGTTGTAGCATCGCCTCCACCAAACCTCTGACGTGTTGTCCAGCGACTGCATTTGGGGAGAGATGAGGTGCAGTGCAGTAAGCAAGAGAGAGAGAGAGAGAGAGGGAGAGGGAGAGGGAGAGAGCGAAGACGTGAGTGAGTGCATGCCCTGTCTCGTGCAATTTTCAAATCAATTTTGTTTGCTTTTTATGCAGAAAGAGAGAAGGCGAGGAGAGGAGAGGAGATGAGGGAGAGCGGGAACGACACGACACACACGCACGGGCCCAGGCCACTTTCCACTTTCCACACTCCTGTCACCTGTACCCCTCCCCTCCTGTACCGCCATTCAGGCACTCAGTTCTCCATTCTTCGTTCTCCGTTCGTTTTAGTTCGGCTCCGTACACCTCTCGCTCCCGCTCTCCCTCTCGCTCTCCCTCTCGTGTCGTCTCGTCTCTATCGGTGTGTTTAACAACATTTTTATGGTTTGGCACACACCCTAAGACAGGCGAGCGACAAACAAACAAACAAACAAACCAACAAAGAAAACAAGCAACCGAACGACAGCACAGGGCTTTCGGCGGAAAGTGCATCGCGTCGCATCCCAGAGAGCAGCCAAGCAGCCAAGCAGCCATGGGTGCATGATGTGTGTGTGTGTGTGTGTGTTTGTGTGTGGGTTCCGTGGGTTGTTTGGCCTAACTGTAAATTATACATTTCATAATTTTCGCTACATATTTCATGATAATCGCATGTAATTGCGCTTTATCTACACCTTTCCATCCAGCCATCCATCCAGCCATCCCTACCGACGAAAGTTTACCCAGACCAAACCCCTTCGGCTGGCTTGTTTGCACCTTCAACGTGCAACAACATTTCGGGGTGCGCTTCAATGGGTTCGATATACATTCTCTGATATCAAATTATGCGAACAAACGGTAAACATAAGTACCTCTACCACTACCCCAACCTCAACCTCTACCTCTACCTTTCCTCTCTCTTACAATTACTATATTTTTCGGGCGCTTACAAGAACCGGGGGTCCTTCCTGGTCCTGGTCCTGGTCCTGGTCTTGGTCCTGGTTCTGGGCCTGGCCTGGTCAGCAACCCCAATAAGCTCTGCCACTGGGGTTCCCTGCCTTCCTGCCTTCTTCGCAAAATGTGCCGACATGTAGCTAATGCACTTTTTTGCCCCCCCTCTCCCCCCTACCAGACATTGCCACTGCTACTGTGTGTGAGTGTGTGAGTGTGTGTGTGTGTTGTGATAACAACTCACGCGATTATCAATTTGACACCCAAAACATTGTGAAGTGGATGGAAATGGACATGGACGAGGTCTGTGGCCACTGCACTCAGCGAACGGAACACTGGCACGACACAGTGGCAAAAACACGGCAACAGAATGTTCTTTTTGGCTTCAACAAACACACACACTCACACACAGACGCACACACACACAGACGCACACAACCGCAGAGTGAAAGATCAAGCCAAGAGAGCTGTAGCTGTAGCTGTAGGAGTAGCGGTGTGGTCTGGTCTGGTCTGGTCGGGTGCCTTCCGCTAATATAGCAATTATGCACTGAGCGAAATATGCTGCGCCCGAAATTAGCATAATTATCGAATGTCAGCGGCTGGGGTGATCGTGTCGATGTGTTCGTGTTGAAGAGCAAGATAGGGGCCGATGATGGATCGTCCGACAGGCTATTTAGTTGGGAGAAATGTGCATTTAAAAATGAATCATGGGTTTTTCAAGGGGCTTTTCCGACTGAATCATAGTCTTCAATGACTGATCATTGTTTCAGGGAACTTTATGGACACATCAGAGCATCATCTTCTATGGGAGTTTCTTCCTTCGGTCTCAACTTTTACTCATTTGCATAATTTCGAGTGTAAAAAACGAAAGAAAAGAAAAAATGAAGAAATTTCACGAAAAATCATTTTCCACAAAGTGAAAGATAACATGTGATAGTGCCAGAGAGTGTGTGAGAGGGAGATGGGTAGCTTAATTATGCTGTCAAAGTGGCTTAAAAAAGACTTTCATCTTTCACCAGACAGATCCACAGACCCACAGACCGGAGGCGGGGGGCCGGGGGACGGGGGCCGAGACGAGTACCAAGGCCCAGGGTCCAGAGCTAAGCGCAAGAAAAACGAAAATAAATTCGAATGTATAATCGCTTAATTACATTTGACATGACATCTCTGACAGAGTGGCAAATAAAATGTACCTATACGTGTGCGTGTGTGTGTGTGTGTGTTTGGATACAAGATCAAGTGGCATTCGAAATGCAGCAGCCACCAATAATTATAACAACATTCGTACAACATTTCTTCGTTTGAGATAGAAGAAGTCAGGCCAAGAGATTTTTCCTTTCATCAACAAAATATGTGTGCAGCTAGGAAAATGTATCCACTGAGAGTTGTGGCCTATTTATCCAGAGGTATTCAGAGAATCATGAATAAAAGCTACATATAGAAGAGTTACTGACACTGCACCTTTTATTTTGATCCGCCTGACATTGGCTCTGAAGTAGAAATGGATCTCTTTTGTTTTAAACCATTATCCCATACTGTATTCAAGTTTATTTTATTGCAGACAAATAATTGAAGAATACGGGAGAACTAATTTTAAGTTAAAGATATCGAATAAACCAAACAAATTCAGAATGTATACGAATTTCATTACGTATACTCCTGGTCAGTCTATAAGCACAACTGATAAATCATACTCAACATTTTGAAAGTTGATAAATATATATATATATATTATCAAAAACAGGATAAACTTTTATTGGCAATTTAAAAAAAAATTATTTTTTAGTTATTACAATTAATTTATATGATAATAATAAATAAAGTGAATATAACAAATATTTTGTTATAATATTTTTGGCGTTAGAAAAAATAGAAATGGTAGACTTAAAGCTGGGAAAAACTGTTCTTTAGATTAACTTTTAATTTGAAAATTTATTTGTAGGGTTGAATCAATTGATTGGCATTCGGACTTATCGTTCCTTAATATATCAAAGATCGCTTTTTTTACTCATAGAAACAAATTCTTTTCTTTAAGATCCCGCAAGGGTTGAAAAGGCCTTTTCGTCAGTGGAATGTTCGAAAATACATAGAACGATGAAGCTGATTTAAAGCGAAATTGGGATTATTCCAGAACTTTGTATCAGAGCGCATGTTTAACGTTTGACAGCTATGGAGGTAACATTTTCACAGAGATTAAAATTTGTCAAATAAAGAAATTCCTATTCTGGACACTCATTCGCGGCATGGGACTACAGGATCCGTAGATAACGGGGGGGGATTTTCAAGCAAGATCTTCTGCTTTTCCCCCCCCTAACAATTCCTTTTGGAGTTAATTAAATGGCAAAAAAAAGGGGGACAGAGAGTGTGAGAGGGGAGTGTGCTTTTGGGTAAGCAATTCGCGCAGGCGCTTACAAGAGACGAACAAAAAAAAAACTAAACTAAAAAAAAACTACAAATAAAATGCATAAAATGCTGAATAAAAAAACAACAAAACAACAACAAAAACAAGAAGGAATACGAAAACAAAAGGCGGCCATGTTGCGGCCAACCGCAGAGTTATTATTATTTTTTTATATTTTTTATTTAAATGTGCATTGCGGCGCACACACACACACACACACACACACACACAAACGCACACTCTAGTACGATAAGTATACGAAAGAGACCCATCCCCTCTCTCTCTCTCTCTCTTTCTGGGCAGTTAAAATCGACAGTTGGCTGGGCCTCAGAGCACCCCTTCCCCTTCCCCTGACCATCCCATTCCCCTGCTTCCCTTTCGCGACATGTTGTCATCAACCCTTTCGCTGCTGCTGCTGTTGCTGCTGCTGCTGCTGCTGCGGCTGCCTCTGCGGCGGCGTCATAATTAATAAGAGAAATCCCTTTTCAATTTGACGGAGTGCATTTGTCATTGCATT
Source organism: Drosophila helvetica (assembly GCA_963969585.1). Classification (NCBI taxonomy): domain Eukaryota; kingdom Metazoa; phylum Arthropoda; class Insecta; order Diptera; family Drosophilidae; genus Drosophila; species Drosophila helvetica. The sequence goes on from OZ018401.1 coordinate 62,742,569, forward strand.
TAATTTGCAGAGTACGGGACGCCAGGACGGGACGAGGACGAGGACCCAGGACCCGGACATGGCACTCCGGAAGTTGGCAAACGCTCTGCGGTGGTCCCAGGGATCCTTTCATTTCGTTTCGTTTCGTTTCGTCTGGTGTCAAGTAGGGGCTGGTCCCCGTAACCGTTTCTCCCCCGTCTCCACTCCTTTTTCCTGTATTTTCTCCATTTTTTTTTCTCTTTTTAATGTTCACACGAAACATTATTTAAATGCCTTCTCTCCTGTCTGTAGAGAGAGTGAGAGGGGGAGACCGCTTGAGTAGGCAGGAGCAGGAGCAGGAGCTGGAGTCGACTCTCGTTAGGGATTCGAGCCAAATGAAATGCGTTAATTGATTTTCGGTCAAAGGAAGGGTTTTTCTCTTTTTCTTTTCGGAGAGGAAACAGTTGGCTAATAGTCCTTTAAGTGGTGCCAACCGTGAAAAGTAAAGGATGTCCAGTCTTAGAGTGGAAATTCCTTTCAAATTTCATTTTGGAAAGAGTTTTCCGTTGTTCACAGAAGATTTTCTATTACTGACGAGTCCAAAGAGTGCTCAAAAGTATTCAAATTATTACAAAATCAGTGACGGAAAGCTATATCCCTGGGTATCCCTAGATATATCATTGCCATTGCCGCAAAGCCCATGCATTTCGGCCATCAATCTCCATCACAACTTGTATCTAGTATCTGCATCTGCATCTGTATCTGTGTACATAAATCTACCATTCGACCATCCTCTGCCCCTCTGCCCCTCCGCCGAAAACTGTTTTGCATTGCCAGAGGCCTACTTAACGTTGCATTTGGGCCTCAAGGGCATTGCCAAACGAACTGCCACTTGCCACATACTCTGCCGCTCTGCCCCACCGCACCCCACCCCATCGCGGCCAGCTCCCCAACTCCTTTCTGCGGCAGCGGAAACGGATGCACAGCCAAAGCCAAAGCCAAAAGCTAAAGTTGTTTGTATTTTAAATTGGCAGCGCGCTTTTGCACATCCGTTAGCGAGATGCAAGATTAGAGAGGGGTGAAGGTGGGGAGTGGAGTGGAGTGGAGTGTAGAGGAGTGGAGTGGGCTGAGGCCCGCTTACGGGCCAATAATTGATTGCCTAACCGATTGGCTCCAGCAGCAGCAGCAGCAGCAGCAGCAGCAGCATCCAGGGGCAGCTTCAGAGCGAAATGCGCAAGCAACAGAAGGCAGCAGGCAGCAGGCAGCAGGTGGAAGCAGGCGACTCCCCCTCCAACCCACCTCCCCTGCAATCCTTATAGGTATCATCAATAGCACAGATGAGATTTCGCCCGTGCCCGGGCCCGTGCCCGCCCCGAAATGTTTGCGTATTAAATTTGCATGGAAATCTGTCTATATTGACCGAGAATGGGCCAATGCAAATGTTTGCCAGGCCAAATGAATGGACAGTGTAAGAGTGGACAGTGTACACTGTCCAGCGGATAGAGCATGCATGCTGTATGCCGCATGCTGCCCCTGTGGTGCAATGGCCAGTGGCTCTAGGCAGAGAGAGTGAGAGAGGGAGAGAGAGAGAGATCTCGGGGGCATTGCACCCCGGCAACGGAACGGGCCGATGGGCCCGATGGGCAATGCTCTTTGGGCATTTTTAATACGCGTTTGCTGCCCGTTTGCCGTTGCCGTTGCCGTTGCCGCTCGCCGTTCGCCGTTTGCATTTGCCAAATGTTATCAGTGTGTGGAATGGCTTCGACAACATCATCATCATCATCATCCAACAGTAGCACCAGCAGCACCAGCAGCAGCAGCACCAGTGGCCAATGGCCTCTGCCTCTCTGTCTCTCTGCTGTTATCGATGCGTTTCTGCTATCAGCGTCCCGTACGGCGCGCCGTACAGTTGTGTGCGGCAGGCCCCAGGGCGTGTCTGTGCCGCGCCACTTAGAACGGGCTATGGGGGCAAAAGCAAACATTTTACTTGAGCAACATTTGTTGCAAGCTCACTTTTCTCTTACTCCTTTTTCCCCTGCTGTCAGCAAATAGAAGTACTCCCCGCACTCCGCACTCCGCACTCCGTTCGGGGAGGAGTGACACATGGACAGAGGATGGTCAGTCCAGTCCAGTCCAGTCCAGTCGTCGCTGCTGTCGTGTCATCAAGCGTCAGACATTGCACAAACAGTTTCCAAATTGATTATTTGCTGCTGCAAATTAAAATTAAGTCATTAAGTCTGTCAAATGGACAGCCAGCCGCCGAGGCAAAAGAAAAGCACACAGAACAGAACAGAACAGAAAGGATGTGGCACATCACAGCAGACGCAATGGATGTTGCAAGCTGCGAGCTGCGAGTTGCAAGTTGAATGCTTGAATGCTTGAATGGACGGGGCTCGGGCTGGGGCTGGGGCATGTGTGTTAATTAACTTTCAGAATGCTTTTTGGGGGCCAGAGAGGGGCTTTCGATGCACTTGACCATGGACGGGAAAAGGATGTGCCCCTGGAGGCCCCCGTTGTCCCATTCATTCCTGGGTCATTCCACTCCACTGACCTCCACTGAAAACTTATTGTTTTCTACAGAAATTACATACACATATAAGCCATAAGATATTTTTTAGTAAAATAAGAACTTAAGACCCCTTTAAATTCCATCTAGAAGTATCATTTCTAGAACTATGAATGTCGCATTAAAATATTGAAATGCCCTCGCTCCATCGATAATCAATAAATATATTAACTAAATCATCGACTGGTGGCTGGATTGTCTTATCAATAAATATGAATTATAGTTGGCCTTGCATTTTGCAGCTGCCTCCATCTCGGGAAAACAATAGAATGCGACGACATAGAGAAAGATAGATAGATAGATAGATAGATAGATCGTTGGATGGATGGATGGCTGATGACTTCCTCATTGACCCCACAGCTTGAACCCCCAACACGTGCTTATCAATTGGCTGCACCCGTTTGGGCCCCGCTCCCTTCTCTGTGCGGCAGTGACACATTAAACAAAACACAAATTTATTCATTTTTCATTTTTTGTTGTTTTTTTTCATTTGTAATTTTCTATTTATTTTAATTGATGACTTAATGGGCTGCAAAAACTCGAAACAATTGCCATTGCAATCATTAAAACAAAATCGACGAATGAGGCAGCCAGCAGCAGCCGCCTCCAGTCGTTACTGCATGCCACAGACCAGACCCTTGGCCTCGGCTTCTGCCTCAGCCCCACTCTGGAACGAAGGGGGGCACGGCCAGCGACTGATAAGCGCTTTTAATGATTGCAGGAAAAGCGCCCAGAAATCTACAGAAACAATGAATGGGAGAAAGAATTGCAGTTTCTGCTAGGGATCGAATTAATGGGGTATATTTATCTTGAACTTAAACCTTAACAAGGGAATCCCCTATTGCATTCCTCATTTATCCCTCAGTTTTATTGATTTTATTTGCTTCCTTTTTATTCCTCTATTTTTATTCAATTTCATAATTTTTCGGTTAACATTTGCAAGGTTTCGGCTTTCATTTATTGCGTGTTTTCCTTGATTTCCATACAATTTTTCGCCTGCCAATCACTTTCTTTGTAGCGTTCCACATTGCATGCTCTCTCTCTCTCTCTCTCTCTCCTTGTTTCCAATGGAAATTTTGTTCTCAATTTAGCCTGAAAAACCACACGCAAATTTGAATGCAATGAGCAATTAAATTGTGCGTACACAGAAGCTTCAAATTTATAAAACCCCTTGGCGCACATTCGAGCCGTTGCCAGATCTCTGACAGAGCTCCCCTCCTCGCCCTGAGAGCTCTAGTTGCATGCCCCCGATGGAGACAACAACAGAACCAGGGACCAGGGGCAGAACAAGGAAAACATGGAGCCAGCCCATACGATGACTGATGAACAGACCGACTGGACTCTGCGACTCTGAACTCTGAACCGGAACTGGGGGAGTGGACAGTGGACATCCGCATCCGCAACGCTCCGCCCCGCTCCGCCCCGCCCCGCCTTCCAGGAAGAGGAGGCCAGCCCTGTGCTGGCCGCAAAAGTAGACAGGGTGCAAGGGTGAAATTCAATTACATGTTTGTGGCATGCCGCAATGCTCAATAATGCAGTTAATATTGACAGCAGCTCTGGGCGGAGAGAGAGAGATAGAGAAGGGGCAGGGCAGAGAATTCGAGGCTGTGCCACGAACAGAAAATGTCAGAGTTTGTCTCTCCATCTCCATCTCTCTCTCTCTCTCTCTCTCTCTCCGACCAAACACACGGTCTGCTGCATCTAATTCAATTTTGCGAAAACCCCAAAATTCTGTTGACGCAACTGCGTTGAGGCCCCCTTGCCCCTGCGAAAGGGTTGCCCCTGGGCCAGGATCAGTGACTGCCCCACCACAGCAGATTACAGGAGGGGGCGGCTGGATGGGCGGGGGAGGAGCAACAAAGTGTTTATAAGTTTTCGGTTGTTGTTTCTGTGTTTTGGGCAAGAGGTAGGAGTGGGTGTAGGGGTGGGGGGTGGTGGGTGGTGGGTGGGTGCTACGTGTGTCCTGTGTCCCGTGGCCCGTGTCCATGCTGTGGTCCGAAATGGAATTTTGTTAGCTAATTGAATTTCGAGTTGCAACTCATTTGCCCATGAGGTCGGATCGCGGAGTACGGGGGCAAGGTGGCATGGCACATTGATTGCCATGTGGCTGTGGCTGTGGTTGTTGTTGTTGTTGCGCTTGTTGTTGGTTTGGCTTTTGGCCATTTAATTGCTGTTTTAATTTTGGCCAAAACAACATCAGAAACAGCAGCCGTAAGCCATAAGAAATCGCTTTTTTGGGGACAAAGAGTTTTTGTGCGTTGTTTTTGCCATCGAAAAAATACAAAAAAAAAACACAAAAAAAAACAGTCGGATAATGTTGATTAATGCAACAAAAACGCCCACAGGGCATACAAAAAAAAGTAGATGCTGATCGAAGCCAAAAAAAAACATTAAATAAAAAAACCAAAACAAGAAAGTTTAAGTCGACTTTTGGTGGGGATGGGAGAAATGAACACCCTGTAACACAGAATAAATTCTGATTAAACTTGAGGTTTTGCCATTGATTTATTCATTCTAAAAATATTTTAATATTTCTAGTGCAGAGTGCACAAAGAAGAAAGCAAAAAAGGGATTTAGTAACCATATTATTTAAAACAAAAATTTATAAAAATATAAAGAGATAAGATAAAACAAAGCTCAAAATATTCACATTAAAATGTAAAATAAAATATCATAATACATATACATAAGTACATATAATACCCCTGCCAACCACTGGCTCACTCGCTTCGTTCCTTTGCGCCGATGTGAGTAAAATATGGCACGACGATCCAAAATATTTATATGTAATAGAGAGACAATATAAGCCATTCAGGATATTAATGTTCAGTGTCAAAGGTAAATCGTACCTATGTATAAATAATATATAGAAATAATACCAAAAGAAAGGTATTGAAGATCTAATCTAATCTAAATATATAACCTTTCCCATAAGATATTTGAATTTGATTTTTATTTTCAATTTTTATTATAAAAATCAGATATAAGTTTTATTTTTAATTTTTATTTTAAGAATTGCTCAATGATTTTTATGTTTAATTTGTATTATACAATTGAAAATAACAGTTATTTCAGATTAACTTGTATCATACAAATTTTAACTCTTACGATCCCTAATAAATATACATTCCTAATCCTGTAGCCCTAGGATAGAACTTGGTACTTTATTTTGAACTATATATCCTATATCGGCTACAGGTAGGTGTAATGAAATCTTAAGAAATTTATAGGCTATAGGCTTAATTCGAAATCCATATACCCTACACCATAGGGTACCATTTCGTGCATTTTCTGCGTATCGTCCTGTCAGTATTATTTTTCAAAAGTCTTTTACAAATTGTTGCCACACAAGAATGCATATATGTATAATTAAATGTTTGGACATACTTATGGGTATATATATTTATCGGAGATTTTTACAATAAAGGGTACCGGTCGATATGATTAGCAATATTGTGGGAGAACAAATCGAATTGAAGATCAATCATAAAGACAGAAACTACGCAGAAAAGTGGAAAGCAGCCCAGTCCCGTTCCGTTATTCCCTGGTTAGTATTTGCTGAGAGCAAAGTACTGTTGTTGCCGAAACAAAGAGAGAGAGAGAAATATCGGAAAGGGAACTAATTGCTGAGAGGAGATAGGCAATTAACTAAAGCGATTGCGAGAGCAAGCATTGCGTGAGACGAGAGGAACAAAGCTTTCGTAGAGAGAGGGAGAGAACGAAGAACAAGAGATAAGACAATTTCATGGCTGCACTGCACTGCAGCGCTGCAGTCAGAAAAAATACCAACAAAAAAAAACCAAGGTTTGTCTTTCGATTTGAAATTTGAATATTCCCCAAAGGCAGGAAATCTTCTTCCGAAGAAAACTCCCAAGAAAACATAATCCTAGAAAGCACAAAATCAAAATACAGGGACAGAAAAAATATGAAAAAAAATACATGCTGAAAAAAAAAATTGATTTAAATACGCGTGACATGCGCCTGACTTTTGCACTCTGCGCGCACGCTGCCGCGTTAAGGGAAAAAACAAAAAAAAACAAACAAAACAAAAAAACTTGGCCAAAAAAAAATGAATAATAAAATAGGGAAAACCGCAAGCCACTGCCAGCGGGATCTCCCTCCCTCCCGCTGCTGTTGCTGCGGCTGCGGCTGCTGCCACGCCTCCTTTTGTGCCAGTATGCTCCTACACATCCTACACAACACTCCCCTTCCCCGCGCACCCCGCCAGACCCCAGACAGTCGCAGAGCTTAGTAGAGCTTTGCTTTTTGGGCACACACACACACACACGAACACACTGCTGCTCCGTATCGTGTGATTATTTTGGAGTTTTTTATATTTTATATATTGTTTATTGTTGTTTTTTTTTTCCTCGGCAACAGCCGCATGATTCATGCTGTGATTTCCTGCACAAAAAAAAAAAAAAAAAAACAAAAAATGAAAACAAAAATCGCGCTTGCCTTCAGTCTTCAGTCTCGGGATTCAGCCTCAGCCTCAGACTCGGAGGCAGCCTCAGATTCAGCTTTGGCTCTGGCTCTCTGGCCAAACAGCAAACAACAAAATTGACGTGACTATGACATGACGCGATGATATACCCTTTTCGATTTGGGGTAACACACTTCCGAAGAGATCTTTGAAATGCAGGAAAAATAAGCATTTTCCACTTTGGAAAGTATAAAATCTCAAAACCCAAGGAATTTGCGACTTTGAGGCATATTTTTAGTGAAAACTATGACTTAGATCCTTCTGTACATATATGTATGTGTGTATTATATATCCTAATATTTAATTTTATCCCAAATATAGCCACCGATTGCTCACAAATTAAGGTTTTGGTAGAGAAAGTAGTAAACGATTGTAGATCGTTCTCTAAGTGTACTTAGAACATCCACAATGATCATATTTCTATTGCTGATGCTTTTAGTGGGTATTATTATATTTTTTGGATTTTAAAGCTGCAGAAAAGACAGCGCTTTCCCACTCCAACACAACACAAGCTTGTGTTCTTCAAGATTAGCATTAGATCCCTGGTTTTTCCTATGGCTATCGCCATCAATGGATGATTTCCACAGGTAATAGCATCCCAAGCCCAACAGATTCTACAGATCATTCGGTTAGTGTATCAAAGATAGCCGTTGCTCTCTCTCTCTCTCTCTGTGAAGTCTCTGTTTTGCGGCTGATGTTTGCCCGCTTGGGCATTATTATTTGCAATTGCCATAGCCGCTTTGGTGCTGGAGCTGGAGCTGGAGCCTGGCTGGGGCTTTGCCCCTCGTTCTAGTTGCTATTGCTGCTGCTGATTGCCATTGTCTGCCGAAAAAGCAGGCTCCAACTTCAGATACAGCAACTGCAAAAAAATAAATACAACAGCAAAAATAAGGAAAAATAAATGTATAAAAAAGTCCAGCATACAGCATACAGCAACAGCAATCGCTCGCTCCGTCTACGTCTACGTCTCTGTCTCTGTTGCTGTCTCTGTTGCTGTCTCTGTTGTTGTCTCTGTTGCTGTTGCTGTTGCTGTCGCTGTTGATTGTGTTGCTGCTGCTGCTGCTGCTGCTGCTCGCTTTGATTGAAGCCTTTCACTCCATGCAAGGCAATTGTCGTTGTTGTGATTGTGATTGTTGCCTGTTGCTTTTCTTGCTTTTCGTTTTTGTAGTTTTATTATTGAAATTACTAGCAACAGCAACAGCAACAGTAGAAGCAGCAGCAGCAGCAGCAGCAGCAGCAGAAAATGCCACCAGCATCACTCACTTCTTTTAGCCACTAAACATAACTTAATGTCTATGAAACAATTAACGAAATGCTGAACAACAAAAAAACAACAGCAACTTGAAATTGATGTCAATATAAATGGCAAAGCCTTCCACTATATTTCTCTTTTCCCATTGATCCGATCCGATCCGATGCGATCCGATGCGATCCGTCCGTCCGTCCGTTGAAGAGCGGTATTGATGACGCTGATTGCTGACTTGGCCGACACGTTGCTGGTCTTTGACGTTTCTCTGGCTGTTGCTGGTCTTTCTGCAAAATGATTGCAACGAATTACACAGGCAACAACAACAGCATGCAGCATGCAGCAGCAGCATGCAGCAGCAGCAGCAGCAGGAAAAACCTTTCATAAAAACAATGCCAAATGCTGACAACGAATCAATGTAAGTACCAGACTCCGAAACCAACTCCGAGTCGACTCTCCACCAGAAAAAAGACACACAGAAAACTACAACAACAAAAAAAAACACCAACCGACGGCACATTAAACATGCATCCTGTCTGTTGTTGGCCCAAGGTTGCAAGTTGCCCGTTGCCTGTTGCCTGCTGGCTCCAACTCCGACTCGTATCGTATCTGTGCCCCAGTCGCCAGTGCCTTTGCTCTATGGGATGTTGCTGCCACCAACGCCGACGCGAAGAAGCAGGTGTTACCAACAATTACTTTGCACACGGCTGTGGCTCTGTGGCTCTGCGGCTCTGTGGCTCTGGCTGCTCCCTCGCTGAAGATGAAGACAAAACACAGGAAAAACAAAAAAAAAAAAAACTAGTTGCCGCTGCTGCCGCCAGTTGTTGTTTACAACTAGACAATGTACCCCAATCGCTCCACCCCCCGCTCCCCCCGCTCCCCCCGCTGCCCCAACTGCAGAGCCCCAATCTCCAACTGCAAGTCGCCGTCCCTCTCTCCCGCTCTCTGCGGCGGATGCTGGCGCATATTAAGCGCAAACTATTAAAAATAAATCATGACACAGTATCAAGATCAACGACGGACTCGAGACTCTTGGCTCTTGGCTCTCGGCTCTCGGCTCTCGGGATGTTGCATGGCACTCTGTGGCACAAACAAGCGCCGTGCGGCGGCTTTTTGCATGCTGACCATTGCGGCCGGATTGGTGGCTAGTAGGAGGTTGGCCAATAATGTCATTGCTGCTGCTGCTGCTGCTGCGGCTGCTGCAAGACAGGAGTGGACTATGTGGAGCAGTTGTTAAAAGGACAAACAAAGGGACAAATGATTGCTGCTGCTGCTGCCGCTGCTCCCTGCAACTGCAACATGTGGCAGAGTACAGATAGTTAAACAGAGATTATTGCAGTAGCTGCTGCTGCCCCCGAAGGAAGGAAGGAAGGAAGGGAGGACGGAGGGACGCACGGCAGGGTTCGATGATTCTTCCTGCTGCTGCTGCTGCTGTTGCAACCGTCCAATAATGAAGGAAATGCTCAACTAGAGGAAAACCCAATCAGATCAGATAGATACAACTGTTTGTTGCACGGATATTAGTGTCACATTTAACAGTTTTTGGCTGCCAGCAACATTCTGCCGCTGCTGCTGCCGCTGCTGCTGCCGCTGCTGCTGCTGTTGCATATCCGGCTGCTGCCCACAACTGCAACAGCAACGGCAACGGCAACAGCAGGAATTGTTTGCGCGGCATTTAACTGCCAAATCAGCGTTTACTTATTGCCACAAATACCCGTAGCATGCTGCAGCCGTTGCCGGCCACTGCCGGCCACTGCCAGCCACATGCAACAAGCAACAGGCAACAGGCAACAAGCGCGCTGTGGCAAGAACACAAAAAGAATTTATGGTTTCCCTATTACGGCTTTGACATGTATTGGTAGAATTATTTTTAGATTTATTGATTACGCGTCGCGTCGCGTCGTTCGTCGTCGCGAGGCCATGCGGCAGGCAGGCAGGCAGGCAGGCAATTGTTGCTGCCACAGCCAGAGCCACTCCTGCCACTGCCACTGCCACTGCCACTGCCATTGCCTTTGCTGCTTGCTGCTGCCTGTAATCGCTTTGGCTCTATTAAAAACAACAAAACGTTTATGCCCCCACCTCCCTACCCTCACCCCACCCCCTCCCTGTATGCCTTCTGGCGCTCTCTCTCGGACGGATGTGTGGGCAAAAGACTGGACTCTGTGGCTGCTGCTGCTGCTGCTGCTGCTTCTGTCATGCTGTTGCTGCTTCACGCAGATGCGTGGTTCGCTACTGTTGCTGCCACTTACATATGCCTCTCGACTCCCTGACAGGCGTTTAATATAAGGAAAATGCTGATCGGGGAGGCGCCCTAATGGGGTCTCCGTCCCCGTCTCCGTCTCCGTCTCTGGGCAAAACCGGCTACGGCTACGCCGAAAGATACTCTCTCACATTAGCTTGGGATTCTGTCTGTCCGTCTGTCTCTCCGTCTCTCCGTCTGTCTGTCCTTTGCAAACATTTTACGATCTCAATTAAATGTCAAATGGAAATGCCAGCAAAAATTGCTATTTATGCGACGAACAGCAACAATTCCTCTCCTCCTGTCGCCTCCCCCCCGCCTGGCCCCTGCACCACTACAAAACGAATCAACGATAATTTCTAGGGAAATAAAATCAAATAGAAATCCAAAACAGAAACGTATCTGCCAGATAGACCTCCAGTTCGGAGTGGTCTTTGGCTCGAATCTGCGTCGGGGTACGGGGCACTGGCTGCTGACTGCTGGCTGCTAGCTGCTGGCTGCTGGCCTCTCTGTGGCAAGCCGCCGCTGCCGCTGCTGCCGCCGCCACGTTTAATATCACATTTTGATCATGACAATTTCTTTGCCATGTTTATGCAACGTTGCCTGCATTCAATTGACAATCTCAGAGGAGGCGGCAGGAGATCAGCCAGGGGCGGGGACGAGGCTGTGTGGAGGTCGGTGGTCGGTGGTCGGTACCGGCGGCTGTGAAATTCGATATTTATGCAGCAGGTTTTTCTTTTTTTTGCTGCAGCATTTTATGCTTATCAAAATTGTTCAAGAGTCCGTATTAAGTTTCACGCACAACCCAAACGGCTGCTGCTGCCGCTGCTGCTGGCCTGGCCTGCCCTGGCCTGTAGCTCTATATGCGGGCTCCAAAATCGAAAAGAAAAAGAAAAGGAAACAGAAAAGAAGAAAAAACAAAACCGATTCGAAACGAAACGAAACGAAACGACGGAAAAAAGTGCACCAAATGCATGACAATTAAACGATTGCCAGAGCCAAAGGAGGAGAGCAGCCATGGCGGTACGGGAATGGGGCACATACTCCTAAAGGGAGGGGACAATCCTTAAAATGTTTGCTAAAGCACGATACGCGGTGCACATCTCTTTCTATGAAAACAAAGGCCAGGGCTGTGGCTGTGGCTGCTGCTGCTGCTTCTGCTTCTGCTGCTGCTTCTGGGGTGTGTCCAGGCCGACACAATGTTTACTTTACAATTCAATTGAAAGTTATTCAACTCACGAACTACTTAAGACTCCACTCTGACTGCAAAAAGCAAGCGAACAAATGCAGCAGCAGCGGCAAAAAGAAGCGACAATGCGACGCTGGGAAAGCGATTGCCACTGCAACTGCAACTGCAACAGCATTAACGGGCATATTGCACACGTACAACAGCAGCAGAAGCAGCAGCAGAAGCAACAGTTGCCGTTGCAGTAGCAACATTTGTTGGTTGTAAGGTTAAGGCACTTCCCGACTCCACTCCACTCCACTCCACAGCGATCCGGGCAGGCAGGCAGGCAGCCAGCCAGTACTTGTATCTGTATCTGTGTTTTGATCATTTGTAAAGCGCAATACGACAAATATTGTGGGGCAGTCTCTCGATGCCAGAACCGCAGGGTGAAACACTCTTTCCCCCAGAAGCATCTTTCAGGATTATAAGCCCAGGAAAGTGTGAATATCCTGTGGATATTCGAATACCCAGAAACCAACAGAAAGATACATTTATTCCATATTCTCGTGCACTTGCTGCCTATTTCTTGGCTGTATGATGGATAGAACAATGTTTTTATTGTTATTATTTATACAAATAGTTCTCTATCTCTTCTGGGAATATCCTTTATGGCTGAGGGTAAGGGTATTCCTCTAAAGAAAAGACGCACAACAATCGATTTGTGTGCTGCTGCTGCAGGCGATTGTTGCAACTATGCGACTATTCGACTGTGCAACTGTGCGACGTGCCAATGCAAAAGGTTCAGAAAAGGGTCTCCCACATGTCCATAGATATAGATAGACTATATGTCTGTATGTATGTATGCCCGGCCTGATCTCGTGCTTGGCCCCGTTTGTTACCGCCAAATGTTGTTGGCTGTCCATCAGATGCATACGAAATGTACTTTAGAAACCCACCAAGGAAATGCAGAGTCAAAAGGAATTTAGTTGCAGCAGCAGCCGCAGCCGCAGCAGCAGCAGCAGCAACAAATGGCCGACTGAAGTTTACAGTTTTCCAGACAGAGGAAAATGTCATTGTATGATAATGAGTCCAAGAGTTGTGCAGTCGGAGATGGAGATGGAGAAGGAGATGGAGATGGAGTCGCTCTTGCTGCCGCTTGAATGAATGATAAAATATACTTTAAATGGTCGTCGCTTCGTTTCGTTTCGACTGTCTGTCTGGCTGTCTCTCTGTCTGCTAGCTAGCGGTTGTTTCTGTTGCTGTTTTGTTAACTGGTTCACATCATTTGCAGACTCCACTGCACTGTACTCCCCCCTCTGCTCTCTGCATCTCTAGATGATCTCCTGCTTGGCTGCTTCAGAGTTTGTCAAACGTTTTTCTTTTGGGGTCTCTCTGGGGTTCAACCAATGACGTGCCTCCCCTCTACTCCTGGTTTTTCCGAGACGCGTGTTGCGCATGGCCAAGTGGCTTTGAACTTTTGAACCCACACCCCCCGCCCCCCTCCCCCTTGAGATTGTCTATGGTAGATTGCAGTTGCAGATTGAAGTTGTGTTTTTTGTGTTTTTTTTGTGGTGGGTTGGGGGGCTCAGAGACTCTGCGCTGTGTTTCCTAAGTACCACATAATTTGACAGGAAACGAGGCGAGTGATTGGCCAAGAGTCTTGCCAGTAGATTGGTAAAAAGATTGCCTCCTCCTCCCCATCCTCCTCCTACCCCCATGGATCATAAATTAATTATTCCCTCCTTTTGGGAGTTGTTTAATGGCTTTGCGCCCAGACCAAAAGCCAAAATTGTACATCAAAGACGCGGCGGCATGCCACCTTTAATTGCAGTTCCCATCAGGCACTCTCCCCCTCCCCACCCCTCCCCACCCCACCCCACCACCGCTCCTTCCGACCACTCTATGGGATACATAAATTATAATGAAATATTCTAATTTGCGGCACATTTAAGAGCCCCTAAAAAGCGCGGGAACTTTTCGTTTGTCCCGTTTTCCTTTTTTTCCGTAGTTTTCCTGCATTTTCCACTTTTCCTTAATTTTTCATTATTTTCTCTGCCATAAAGCGCCGCATTATATACGAAAATAGAAGGAAACGCCGAAGAAAAGCTACGAAAAGTGGCTGAATAGTAGGGAAAAGTGGCAGAAAAGTAGTGAAAATTACTGGGCGGAGATGAAAAATGGGAAAAGCGAGGAGGAGGGAGTGTGGCATAGGCTTAAAAGACCGCGACCAGCGGCGGCGAGGCACTGGCCCAGGGGGCTGCTTTCGTATGAAAATTGAATTCTAAACAGGTCTCTCGCCGTCCGAACGCCAACGCCCGACTGCCTGACTGCCTGACAGCCAGCCCGACTCTCAGCCAGTGCCCTGCCCTCTGCGTCCCTCCCTCCCTCCATGGGCCCCTTGTGCGCTGAAGCACGCACAAGCACAGTACACTTTTTGGCGTCCGTCGGATAAAAGTAGCAGCGTGACCAAATCAGATAAGAAAGTTGACACATTTTCACCATATATTTTGACATTTGACATTCCGCATTAGACGCGGGCCGTTGGTCAGCGGCAATGCCCCCCCCCCCCCCCCGGCCCCCCTCCCCCCTCGCTCGCTGACCCTTCTCCGTGTACTCATGGCATGACTTTGTTTTGTGGGATTTCGCATGTTCTGCAGGGCCCTGGATGAGGGTTGGCTCTCCCTCTCTCTCTCCCTCTCTCTCTCTCTCTGTGTGGGACTCTTAGCTCTGGTCAGTGGTCGGTGGTCGGTTGTCGGTCGCACCGCATTGACCCTAGGTCGCCTGCTGTGCCGCAGGACGGGGCCCCTGAAAGGTTACTGAACCTGCAATTAAAACAACAGCCCTAGCCCCTGGCCCCTCGCTCCACCGAGACCCGAACGCAAGACGACACTGAACGCCTACAACCAGAAGCTGATGGTTCCCCAAGAAACTCCATTTGTCTTGGCGGGGATGGGGTGTGGGGTGGGGGTGTGGGGGTGTGTGGGGGGACCCCCATTCTCGACTGCTTCTAGAAACTGTAGCACATTTTATGGGCTATTCAAAAATTACAAAAAATTAAATTATTGTTAATGTCTGTGGAAAATATATGTATGTATCGTAGTGTGTTTTATTTTATTCTATTTTATTTTATGAAAGTGTTGAAAGCATTTTACAGCTGATCTGGGGGAAGCCTCTTGTTGGAGGAGGGGGGGAGAGCAATTTCAATGTGGATTTTCAGCTGTATTTTCGGGCCTCTAAAATGTGTCATGCCATGGCAACGTTCGAATACCCTTTATTTGTGGTGCTGCTGAGGGGTATACCGGCCAAAGCCAAGACGTTAAATATTATTGCAACTTGAGCCACGATTTATGTTATCTTCAGTCTGTACACGATATATATATGGGCATTTCCCAGATGTCAGACGGGACAATCGTACAGATTGCAAGTGGTAGAAAATGTCAAACTTAGACGGATTTTTTGAATAATTTTTCTATTTATAAGTAGCTCTTGATTAGCCCTTAAATTGGTGCTAAATTCTATTTTGGGCAGCTATTTGTTTTGGAGATTTTTGCAAAAAAAAACCAAGCAATTCGCATGGGAAAAGTATGGAAATGGTTTTCGCGGCGTTCAATTCAAACTCCGATTTCAGCGAAAGTTGAAGCAATATTTTGATGTGAATTTCTGATATAATATAATTCTTAATAATTTGTAATTCTAATTTTTATATTTAATTTTTAATTTTAATTTTCTAAGATTTCTTTTAAAACAGTTCAATATGTTGGAGCGATTTTGAGGAGAAACTTTTATGAAGTATCATCTTTCTTATGGGAGAAAAAAATACAGGAAAACAATACAAAAAAATACCAACAATATCAGCAAAAAAAAAGTGAACTTTTGCTAATTTGAAAATGGTTTTCAGAACAAAGTTAATGAAATTATGTGTCAAATTAGTTGGCTTTCAATAGATTTCGAAAATAATATCGGGACAAAACTATAATATTTTTAATATCTTTTGGAATGGTGGATCTTTTGGCGGAGCTGTCTATATATGGAAATATTATCTATCTATCTATCTATCTATCTATCTATCTATCTATCTATCTATCTATCTGTCGTTCTATTGGAATAATCATGGTTAGATATATATATAGTAAAGCATTTGCTTGACTTTTAGGAGTGTATATACATCTGTATATATTTTAAACAATGTTTTCCTTCGAGAATGCTGGCAGAATCGTAAGTAGAATCGGCTTAGAACCCCAGATCCTATGTCTCCCGGATCTATCTGACACTGAGTAATGGTCATTCCGATAGCAGGTCGTAATTCCCACTTTTATGATATCCACACTCCCTCTCGGGGGCTGCGACTCGTCTGCCACGAGTATGACAAATTCCCAAAGTTTACACAAAAGCAAGCACTGAACACCGCACTTTATGGCGGCAACTGTAGCTAGATATACTGTATACTATATACATTTATATATATTAAGTACATACATACATACACATATATCTATGCATGTACAGAGTATCTCTTTGAGGAGCAGTGATGCACACATTAATTTCCTTCCCTCATTTATCATCGACCGAAAGCAGTCGAGGAGTGCCTCTGCCTCTGTCTCTGGCTCTCCCCCTCGATCCCCCCTCCACGCTAACGATAGACCCATTCGATAAGGCACTCCGAAAAGGGGGTCAGATCATCAGATCATCGGGCGCAAGAGGGGGCTGGGGTAAGGTCAAACATTTGAGTGGGTGCTGCCTAATTGCTGCCACAGAAAAACTACTTGCAACAACTACTGCTGGCTGCTGGCTGCTGCTTCTGGTGGCTGGCTGGCTGGCTGGCTGGCTGGCTGCTGGCAGCTATTTGTTGCCTGCCCCATGTGGCACTAATTTGTAAATTGCTGACTGTAATCGCAAGGCATTCCGTTAGGGGCCTTCGGGGACCCATTAGAGCTTATTAATTCTCGTCTTTCCGAAAGATCTTCCAATTCTTTGGCATAAAATTGAAAGATTTATATGCTCAATGGAGTGGAGGAGGGGAGGAGGGCAGCAGGGCAGGAGGGAGTGGGGTGGAGTGGGGTGTGGATGTGTAGCCACGCATAACCAGACAGGGGGCTCAGAAATTATGGGATTGCAAAATATGTAGATATGATCCGAGGCGGGAATGGGAATGGGAACGGGCACAACCCACTCTGGAGCTCTGCAACTGGGAGGGGGTGTGCCTTTCCCATCATTCATTCCGTGTGTGTGTGTGTGTGTGTGTGTGTGTGGCAAGCGGAAGTGCGTATGTTGCATGTTGCATTAGAAATGCAAAAGCCAAAACGCACCTTTTCTGCCGCTGCCGCTGCCGCTGCCGCTGCCATCTCCCCCGTTCATTGACTTTACTCGCAAAGAGGTGGGTGGCACAGGGGAGGGGGGAATGGCAGTTCTTTTCTGTTTGCACGCCCCACAAATTATATGGCTAAATATTTGCCCGGCACTCTGGGGCAGGGCAGGGCGGGGCGGGACGGGGCGGGGCTGGGCCCCGCAATCAGAAATGGAGACCCCACCGCCTGCCCGAATACCGAAAATCAGTTAAGTGGCAAAGTGGCAAAGTGGCAGCCGCCACTGCCTGCCTGATTGTGGCAAGTATCTGCTGCTGCTTTTCCATCATTTTCGTCGATACAGAAAGCAGCAGCGTCGATACGAAAAAAGAGTGCAAACTGCAAGCCAAAAGCAGAAAAAGAAACAGAAACCGAAACAGAAACAAAGGCACACAAATAGTTACTGCTAATTGCATATTTGTCTAGAGTCCAGAGAGCGGGAGAGGGGTTCGGGGGGTTTGGGGCTCGGGGGGGCATGCAACAGTTGCACTGACACTAAGTAGCGAGCGGCAGGCTCTGGCTGCAGCATGGAACGCGTGGAAATTGCAGAAAACTAATTAGAGCCTTTTGCTGTTGAGGCTAGAAATTGCTGGTTTCGGTACGCAGTGGCAGCAGCAGCAGTGGCAGCAGCAACAGTGGCAACAACGTACCAGTTGCCGCAAAATGTTGCACGTTGAATAATTGCACTTCCGCTTGATAATGCATTGTTGGATTTTATAAATATTTGCGGCATGAGGAGGGGGAGAGGCAGAGGCAGAGGGAGATACAGATACAGATACAGATACACCTGAAACAGGTGAAAATCGTTTTGCGGGCTGGGGGGTTCCATTTATGTTTTGCCGACTTTTGTGTGGCGCAGATCCAAGTGTTGCACTCACACGAGTCCTTTAGATATAAACTCTGCAGGAAAATTAAGCTTGGGGGGGGGGGGAATCCTACAAAACAAAGATATATATTGGAATTTAATGATCTATAAACAGTGTAGATACAAATTTCATCGTTTGTCTACCTAAACAGCCTTCAAATGCCCCAGCCTTGGCTCACAGACCTTTATTAAACCTTACTTTAATGTAATTTCACCCCAACCAAGCCCCAACGAAACCCCTTCTAGACCCTAATCCCAGCTTAAGCCCAGTCTTATACAGTAAACAGTAAACAGTGGGCTATGGCATAATCCATCTTGCGTCTGCCAAAGTTTCCGCCTTGCAATCCTCGTTAGATGGCAACCTGAACTCTTAATTTCTCATCTGGCACACGACTCCCTGCCACTCCCTGCCACTCTCTGCCATTCCCTGCCGCTCTGCACGTACCATCTTCACACCGCTGTCCATAATTATAGGAGCCCCCTGCCTTGGCCACCGCC
Source organism: Drosophila helvetica (assembly GCA_963969585.1). Taxonomy (NCBI): domain Eukaryota; kingdom Metazoa; phylum Arthropoda; class Insecta; order Diptera; family Drosophilidae; genus Drosophila; species Drosophila helvetica. Next base: position 62,760,934 of record OZ018401.1, read on the forward strand.
ACCACCTCCCTCCAACTATAATTATAACGCCATTTGGCTTTCAGTTGCAGTGTGTTTCTGCAACGGCAGCAACAGTATGCCCCGTGCCCCCTGCCCGTGCCCGTGCCCGTGCCCCATGCCACCGCCGCGTCCATCAGTCATGCGTCTTTGATTGCCTTTGGATATCGCCTTTGCTTTTGCCTTTGGCTGTGGCTTCGCCTTCGCCTTGCAACTCGTCGACAGCTAAATACGCAACCCAATTGGTGCCCTGCCACGCCCACAGAACACACAGATATAGCTGCATAATTATAGCACGCGTCTAATTATTCAGAACAGAGCGGAGGAGCGGGCGGAGGAGTAGGAGCAGCAGTAGGAGGAGCAATAGGAGTAGGAGTGCGAGCGGTACACAAAACCAAAGGCAAAGTCTAAGTTTTTACACTGAGAAAAATGCGGAGAAAATGATTTTAAGCTCAGAGAAAATATCCACAAAATTAGGATACAAAAACATTTGCCCAAAGGTCGGAGAATATTTCTGCACACTTTTGGAATATTTTTTGGGGGATTTTTCCTGTGGCTTCTACAGTTTTGAAGATACAGAAAATCTATAAAAATCCAAAACTATGAATAATGATCAGATCTACCAGATTATAACCGGAATGAACAAAAAATTCGGGAAAAGTTTTCAACTGAAATATACTGGATACTGGGTATCAGGGTGTTGCGGCACGTGTGCCGTTTCTTTCCCAGTGCAATGCAAATTTTCCGCATGCCTTACTGACTGACTTGTTATTTCTGCAGCCATCCCAGGCCATGCCATGCCGTGCCACGCCATGCCGTGCCACGCCTTTTTGTGCCACTAAAGTGGTGATATTTTGTAGATAGTTTTCCGTACGCCAGTCTTTCTTTCGTTTTAGGATCGTCAGCAAAGACGGACACGGAGACGGAGACGGAGACGACGACAACGGAGTCTCTGCAGACGACGACAGAGTGTCTAATGGCAAACGACACGTACGTGCCAATAACCATTTGTATCTATTTGTCAGGCTCTGCGTTTTGGTCTCCGAGTCGCTGCGAGGTCTGGCTGCGGTGTTTTTGGTCTGCAGGTCTGCGTCTTTGATTTAATTAACGTTACATTGACCAATTTTGGATGCAACATGGGGCAACCAAAACGGTTTACCCCACTCAGAAGAGACAGAGCGAGCAAGACGGAGAGAGAGAGAGAGAGAGAGAGAGAGTGAGGAAGCTAGAGATGCGGATAGAGTCGCGGGAGAGTGGCAGTCATTACCATCATTAAGGCAATATCATTTTCAGGCTCTGGTCTGGCCGTCCGTTCCGAGAAACGCATTAGAGCCCGCGCGCCAATATGGTCTAATAATTCATGCCACATAATATAATTATGGTGCGGTACGTAGCACAACAGGCAGCAAAACAGACGAGGCAAACGAGGCAGCCAGGCCAGGCCAGACGGTATGGCACGGCCATGACCACCGGTTGGGTCCACACTCTCCACAGAGCAGAGCGGAGCAGAGCAGAGCGGAGCAGAGCAGAGCGGAGCAGTGCCTCTTGCTACTGTCGGAGGAGCTGTGTTGCTTGTTGCATCCACAAATATGATTGATATCTGAAAAGAGCTGATGGCTTGTGTGGATGCATCTCTGGCTCCGACTCCGACTCCGACTCCATCTGTATCTCTCCCTCTCTCTGTGTGTGTGTAGCTGCTGCCTTGCCGCATTCATCTTCACTTAGTTATGTCAGTCAGTTAAGGCAAACGACGTAAAATGGAGCACATGTCTCAAAACGATGATGAAATGCGCACATTTTCTAGGAATTTCAGCCAGCGCTCGCCGTTGCTCGTCGGTCCTCGTCGCTCCTCGTTGGTCGTTCGCGCAATTGGAGAGACTGCTGGCGTATTGGGGGCCTCATTCCGTTTGCCCAAGTTGGTCATTCTGGCCATAATGAGTCCGGAGAGCCATACAGCCATACAGCCATAGAGCCACAGATGCAGCAGTTGCAGCAGTAGCAGCAGCAGCAGCCGCACCATCGGTTGCTGCAACTGTCAGCTGTTGACAGCCGTGGCATGTCAACAAATGCTAAAATGCTAAACATGCAGCAAAGAGGAGGCATTGATTAAAATTTCTTGTGCCTTCTGTCTCTGGCCACTGCCTCTGCCGCATAATTAGAGATCAATCGATAGATCCCCATATGCACACATACATATATACGCGTGTATATGCATCTGTTCCTGCCTCATTTGTCAGTATTTGTGTCTGTATTTTTCTGCAGCTCTTTTTTCCTGCAGTTTTTCCTGCAGTTTGATGAACTCCAAGTTGCAGCAGCAGCAGCAGCTGGCCGCAGGGGGCACAGGCATGAAGGCATAAAGCATATGTAACCACTGATTGAATGCCCCCCCGCCCCCATTTTGGCATCCATCCGCTGCCCGTTCGATGGCCATTAATATCCGCTCTAAGTGATGGGAATTACTGTAATTTCTGGCCAGGCCTAGACCCTCTCTCTCTCTCTCTGGCTTTGGGGTCCGCCGGGTTTTTTGTTGTTTTTTTTTGGGGCGTTTTGCAGTAGCCGTGTTCCGTAATTGAAACCTCTTTAGTGTGGCTAAATGCAACAGCCACGGCAACAGCCACGGCAACAGCGGCAACAGCGGCAACAGCGGCAACATCCTCTCTTGGCCCAATGGTTGCTGCTGCCCCAATGGCTAATATTCAAAGTGCACTTTTTGCATAGTTCTTGGCACGTTTTCTTGCCTCTTGTTGCTGCGGTTCCGTGGTGTTGCCACGGCTGCTGCTGTTTGGCCCGAAGGCTGCTGCTGCTGCTGCTGCTGCTGCTGCTGCTGCTGCTGCTGCTGCTGCTGCCACATATTTGTAAAGCATTTTGTGTGGCCTGCAAAAGCCTGCAACAGCTTGATCTGCCATGAATTATGCATAGCCAGATAGTAGCAGCTGGAGCTGGAGTTGGAGTTGGAGTTGGAGCTGGAGCTGCAGTTGCAGTTGCAGTTGCATGTGGCAGCATGTGAAGGGGAGGGTGTGTGGGTGCCATAGCAGCAGGGAGTCCGAGCAGTCCAAGCAGATGGAGGAGTAGTAGTTTTCGATTTGTGGTGCGATTTATGGCGCGGCAGATCCAGCAGGCAGTGAGGCAGGCGGCAGGCAGTGAGGCAGGCAGTGAGGCAGGCGGCAGCAAAGGCAATGCATACCTAATCACGATTATAATATATTTGCAAAACCAATGGAGGCGCCTCGAACACAAAGATCTATCTACATATGCATCCATCCATCCATCCATCCATAGATCGATCGATGGATCGTTCGCTGTATCGTTTAGGGGGTGTTTTGCCCCGTTATGTTTATGCAATTACAATGCAATTACTCCGTTATGTACGGCATCGGAATCGGAATCGGAAGAAGGAAGTCCCAGTGCATGTTGCAACCCCCGATGTGTGCTATTCCGGATCAGGGCTTATCGCCGTGAAGGCTAACCAAGCGAACCACAGAACAAAGCCCTCGAATCGAGGCCAGAGTTACCCTATAGCCCGTTGATATCCTCTCCAGATGATCCTCCCTGAAGGAGAGCTTCATTTTGTGCTTCAATTTCCATTGCAGATTATTCCGATCCCCGATACGCATTTATGTGAAATAATTATAAAACTTTTGTAAAATAATCACATATAAAAATAATGATAAATAAATATAAAAAAAGCACTCCTCTGTCTAATTAGTTATAATATTGTAAGCGCAGTTTATTTATATTAATTAATATATATTGAATAAATAAATAAATATAAAACTTAAATTTTTAGCGAATTAATTTCAAAAATATAAACGATTTATTAGAGAACTTAATTAAAAATTCTTAAATTAGTTTTTCTTTAATTTTTTATGATTTATAGCACAATGAAAGATCTGTATACATTTTGCCTTCTTTTAGAGTTCAGTTTAAGGTTCTACTTTCCATTACAATCCCATGCTCATGGCCTGGTCATAATACCCCCCAAAGAAAAGGGTAAGCAAGAAGCTCTCGGGCTGTAAGCAAAAAAAAACTGTGGAATTAATAGAGCGTGTTAACCGTTGTGCAAATTATAAACATAATTAATATGGTATAGGCCATGCACACAGCACACATGGCTCAAAGGCCTGCCACATCTGTGGCTCTGGCTCTCGCTTTGCGATTAGTTTTTAGCGATAAGTCCGGAGTGCGAGTCCGGAGTCCGGAGTGGTGTTTGCCTTTGGCTTGAGGTTGCGTCTGGCTGCTGCCTGGTTGTTTGCTGGAGCACTGCCGCTGGTTCTGGCTTGTTAGCTGATTGATTTGCGTTTTGTTTGCACTTTGGACAGGGCCCCAACGTTTGGACATCAATTAGAAATGCCTGCCAGATACAATTATGCAGATGAGAGCCGAGAGAGTAGGAGTCGCCGAGTGGAGTCTGGGGCTCAGGCTGGGGCTGGGGCTGAAGCTGAGGCTGAAACTGAGAGGATGATGAGCAAGCGATTGGCTTTTGCCATTTGCCAGATAAATCACTTCAGCAAAAATGTCTACATCTATGTAATGGCTGTGAGATGGCTAAGAGAAGGCTGGGAGAAGGCTGGGAGATGGATGGGTGGATGGTTATGTGTTTCAATTTGATATTCATTTGGTTATTGATGCAGATTGAGGGTCAGAATGGTTTAAGCACACAGCTTGAAACCAGTTTTCCCCTTCGAAGGAATCCCCGTTCACCTACCTCCCCTTGGAAGTCCCCGCAGTCCATTCCGTGCCACTGGCTTGCAACCTTCCAGATAGTATAGGCCCCATCCCAAAAGAGTTTTCCCACAATCATCACCATTCAAACACGCCAACAGCCGGCAGCCATCAACGCCAACATATTGGCATTTGTCCATTTGAAATGTCCAACAACAACAACAGCAACAACAACAACACACAGAAATAACGAAGGAAAAGCTGGCAAAAGAAATCTTTTACAAATTAATGCCAATGGCAACACAGAAGAGCCCCCCACCTGAATGGGGCATGTGGCATGGGGAGGCAGAGCTGCAGCAGAAAATGATATTTACACCACTTACATATAAAATTAGTTTGTACAATGTCCCAGAGCAAACGACATGTGTCCAGTCCAGTAGTGCAGTGGTCCAGTGGCAGTGGCAGTGCCAGTGCCACAGAGAGAGAGAGAGAGAGAGAGACGGAGGAGGCCCCTAGTCCATGTCCATGTCCATGTCCTACTCCTGTCCAGTGTCCAGTGTCCTGTGTCTGTCCTGTCCTGTCCTGTCCTCCAACTGCCATTGCCATTGCCATTGCCATTGCCATTGACTTATATAAATACATTAAGTCACAAATCACAATTTTCCGATGCTTGAAATGAGCAAACGGAAGGCATACATTTTAAATTGCCGGAGTGTGTGCGCGCTTCTCCTGCTCCTGCTGCTGCTGCTGGAGGACCAGTCCAGTCCGCAGATGCAGAGACAGAGCGCCCCAATCGGGTAGTAGCTAGTAAATAGCCCCGCGGTGATGCCACAAAAACCCCAGACCCAGCAAACACGGGGCCTGGCCCCCAATCAATGGCAATGTCGTCTGGTCCAGACGCGTTGTCGCATTCTACCAGCAGCCAGGCAGCCCAGGCAGGCAGCCCAGGCCGGCAGGCCATTCAGCCAGAAGGAGGCACCAGCATTCGCCCACCTGCCACTGCCACTGCCACTGCCACACCGCAAGAGGCTTGCGTGAGATTGGATATCAATCTTTTTGCAATTTCGTATGCAATTTAAAATTCATGAAACACATTCCTCTTTGACTCAAAAGATGCAGGCAAATGCGCTGAGACTGAGACTGAGGCTGTGGCTGTAGCTGTGGCTGCGGCTGGGGCTGCATGCCACATGCCACACAGCCCAGCGCATTCTAGGGGTGGGGGGGACGGACTCTGTGGGGATTGTGATGTGATCTTCTCTCTGTGGCAGCCCAGGCTCAAATTGCCGTTTGCATTATTTATTTTTGCCTCTCTATTGATGAGGCAGGCAACTGTTGGACTGTTGGTCTGTTGGTCTGTTGATGGGGCAGGCATTCATGCTGGCAGGATGCTGAAGGCTGAATGCTGACCACTGCTGTGTGGTTGTGTCTCTCTGGTTGCCCCACATTCCCCGCCACCACCACCCCCCACACCCATCCCGTACCGTTACTTGTTTAAAATATAACAAAAACACAGCCAGAAGATGAAGAGCACAACAATAATAATAGCACACTGTCCATCCATCCATTTGTCCGTCCGCCCGTCCGTCCGTCCGTCCGTCCGTCTGTCTGTCCCACTCTTCCGCTATTAGTTTAATGTTTTGTTTATTTGCTGGCCCACCCATGGGGTCCGTCGAATGGTGCGTCTGAATGGGTACTCCATGGCCCATTATGTTGAGTAGTTTCGCCGTCGATTCGGATGCCACATCCGAATGTGTGTCCGCCCGATTGGTTAGGCTAATGGTCGTCAGACACTCCGGTGGGGGTGGGGGTGGTTCTGGCAGTGGCACTGATTCCGACTCTCTTCTGGCCACAGAACTGAATGGACTGCCGTGCCGCCCTGCTGCCACTCGTTTTGCGTACAATTGATTTTGACAAAAATGCAAAATGCATTTAACGAGGGTTTCATTCCCCACAAAAGTTGATTTGCACAAAAACAAAAAATAATAATAATAGAAATAATGGCGAAACAATGGAGTATGGAAAACGAGAATCGCGTCTGGGGATTCATCATATGATATGGATGAAGAGTGCTTTCGGGAGACTTTGGCATCGATTTTTGTCCATGGGTCTTGTATTATGGCTAATCGCTGCCTGGCTATTATTTATTAGTTTCTACTGCTGCTGTTTCTTTTTTTTTGTTTTTGCAAAGCAGCGAAGCAGATGAGCCACCTTGAAAACTGTAATTGTAATAAGCAAATGCTGGAAGAATAAAACAAAACAGCAAATGAGCTATGCAGCAGCAGAGCCAAAAGTCCCGTTGGTTATTTCTAGTGCTTCCAAAGCTGTCGTCTCCGACGATTGCCATGCATTGCTGTTGTTGTTGTTGCTGCTGAGCGAGAGGGCGAAAGCTCGTGCAATGCATTGCTCTTGTTGTTGTTGTTGTTGCTGTCTGTGAGAGAGCGCCAAAGAATGAAGGAGTGAGAGAATGCGTAAGCGGAAGCTTTTGCATGAAACGACATGCAGCGACACGATCGTGCGAGGGCAGAGTATACAGAAAACCGCAATAATCGGAGCAGCTCTCTCTCTCTGTCTCTGCCTGTCTTCTAAGATGAATGTACCTTAAATAATCAATTTTTTCTCCACTCTCTCTCTCTCTCTCTCTGTTCAGCTTTCATTAACTTCGGCCCCACAATCAAGATTATATTGTTGATTTAACCCCGCCTCCCCCAAGCTAATAGTATAGGATCCATGCCCATTCCCATTTCCCTATATACATGGCATTACTCCCTGCCATTTACCTCGTTATTTATGCCGCCTTCTAATGCAACTTTAACGCTCCTCTCTCTGTGAAGGGGCAGAAATCCATTTGGAGCCCATTCCATTCCATTCCGTCCCATTCGATCCATCAACCCCTTTCGGGCAGAGTTCACCTGCTTATTAGATTATACGAGTATGCATTACACCCTCCAGGCGCTGAGCATTAATCCAGGGACCTGAAACACGCCACCGCGCCACCGCCACGTCCTCTATCCCTCCCACAATGATTACCAGTACTTGGGGGTGGGGGGCTGCACCTAACATGTTAACGTTGCATGTTGCACATACAAGAACTGCTTATCTGCTGGTTAGCCAACATCTTGGCTGTGGGCCGGGTCTGGTGGGGCAACTCCAAGTTTTCGACGGATTAAGCTGATTAATTTGTGGCGATAAGAGTGCGGCGGCACTGGCTGGTGGATCCCATCCCTCCAGGTGGCACAGCGGCAGCAGCGGCTAATCCCAGCCGGTTCGAAGGGTAAACAAAAATATGTTTTTGCAGTTAGTTGTTAGAGTTTACCGTTCTTCCCAGACATACTCGTACTCGTACTCGTCCTCGTCCTCGGCCTCGTCCTCGTATCACAAGTCCGTCTTCAGGTAACAAAAAAAAAATACAAAAAATAAAAATAACTTTAGTTTCCTGTCTGCCAAGTTTTTCGGGCACGACTCCCTCCCTCCCCACACCATGGGCACCTCTTTCGCTCAGTTTTTAGGCGGGCATCGTCTAGCGGTAAACCAAAAACAAAGAAAAACGTAGAAGAAAGAGAAAGAAGTTTTGGCTGCTGATATTCGAAGATTTTATACCCTTGAAGATCGATTTTGGCCTATGATGAAATATGTATGTATGTATATGCATTTCTACAGAAATAAATAATAAATTAAAAATAGGAATTTTCTATGCCTTTACTGCCTTCCCACAGAGCTACCCTTCTCCATGCTAAACACCTAAACGATATCACCAAAATTATCCTTTAAGGGGTATCGAAAATAAACGAAAATGTGAAACAAAACTGAACTGCTTTTTCCATTTGGGGGCCAACATATTTTTGTATAAAATTTCAAATTCGTTTAAGCATCAAATTACGTGCATGTTCGGGGCTCTTTTTTTTGAGGAGGAGACGAAGGATGGGGCGAGAGAGGGTCCCCAATGGTTAGAGTGGGCGGCTGGCTGGAGAGTAGGCGCCAATTAAAATCGTTTCAAATTTCGATGAAAATATCATAATTCCTTGGAACTAACATGCATTTTGGCCAGCCAGCAGCCAGCAGCCACATTGTAGCACATTGAAATGCGATACTTTGGCAAGAAGAGTGGGGTCGGGGGGACGGGGGGTCGGGTCGCAACCGCAAAAATTCTGCCTTTGACCGCCTCAACCTCAATTTCCTGATCATCTCGAATGGTGGGAATCAATCTACTGTGTAAGCATTGGGTATAAACAAAAAATTAAGAACAGAACAACGGCCAAAGACCGTTAATAAAATGCGTAACGAAGAGGACCAAAGATCCTACAATGAAACCTTTTTTTTCCAGTCTTTGGGCTTAGACTTGATCGCAGATTAAGAGCCTCAAAGCAGAGCACAACTAATATATTCTATCCTATCGCTAGGAATATCGCCATCCCTTACTCTTTTATTCACTTAGAGAATAAAAGACCCCAATATTTAAATAAAATAGTAATTAATAAAAAAATTCAAAAAAAAATAAAAGATAAAGAAATAAGAAAAAATTAAATAAAAAATAAATAAGAATAATTATTTTATATATATATTAAACAGAATTTACTTTGATTTAAACATAAATAAAAAACCCACATTTAATCTAAATTTAAAGCACCTTAAAATAAATAAATATTTAAAATTTTTTGGAAATATTTCATACAATACATTTATTTTATATACGAAATATATTTCATAAAATACATTTATTTTATATACGAAATATATTTCATAAAATATATTTAATATAAATACGAAATATATTTTATACAATTTATTTATTTTATATATTTAAAATGTTTAATGGCAATCGTAAGAAAGAAATCGAAGTATTGGTGTACATTTGTAAATCCAAGTGTAAGTACTATAATGTCTGGGCTTATTTCTCTGGGTGTACTCACCCCTCTTGCTCATTCCCCCTGATTGCTCATTACATGGCATTCCTCTCATGTTCTATGTCATCTTCCAGCATTCAGAGCCCCATTGCAATGGCTTTTCAATACTCAATAATCAGTTTAAAGACTCTGCTGGCAAATTGTCTGTTGGCTGTTGGCTATTGGCGATCGGCGATCGGCGGTTGGTTGGTTGGTTGGTTGGATCTTGGCTGGACTATGGATCGTTAAAATGCCTACGCTTAAATGGACCCCTCAATCGCTGTAGCCCCCCCTCCACCACCCTATCCCCCCATTCGGTGGATTGGATTGGATTGGATCTCGCGGACCACTTTACATGCGGTTAACATGTTTGAGGCTGGTGCCGGGCGTCATTTACATGTCCGTGTGTCTCCTCCCTCCACCCAACTCCTCTCTCCCTCCCTCCCTCCCTCCCTCTCTCTCATACAACATGTTTACATTTTTGCACTAATTTAATTTTTTTTTACATTTTTTTTGTGCTGTGCTGTGGCAGGCTCTGTGGCTGGGCTGTCTAGTTGGTTGTCTTTTTTTTGTTGGCTTAAATTGCTGTTGAGTTAATTTAAATTGGTATTTGATTATATTTGGACGAGCGGAACGCTGCGCACCGCCGTTTATGGCCAAACTCAATTAAGTCCCCAATCAATGGATTAGTGAGATTTTTGCATTCAACTGCATTTTGCGGTAAATATTTTAAAGCCAAAAGATATGCCATCGTCTATGCTGAGGGGGGGAAGAACTCCACCCAAGATGGGAGCCCCCAGCAGATGGGACCAGACCCAGGCCCAGCCCAGCTCAGCCCAGACTTTGGGCCACGCTGTTGTCTGTGTGGCAAGCATGAAAACATGTTTTTGCCTGTGGCCCATTGCATGTCAAATGAAAATTAATTTTGGCACTTAAACAAAAGGATTTGACTTTTAATCCCTGGCTATAAATGGCATGTGTGTGCATATATACGAGTACCTGGCACATAAATATGCCGACAAAAAAAGGAGGAGACGAGACGAGTCGGGACGGGGCATCCAGGGACTGTGTGTGCAGCTTAAGCCAAAATAATGAAATTTTCTAACAAAAGCAACACCTTGGCCGTGTTCTCATCATCGTCATCATCGTCATCATCATCATCATCATCATCATCATCCTCACATGGTAATGGTGTCGTTGTAGTTGTTGCTGTAGTCATCGTCTGGCAGAGTGCAGCAATTTGTGGCAGCAACTTTGATGGGAGTTTCCTTCCCGGGAGTGCGGTTTGCAGAGGAGTGGACTTTTGATTGCCCCCAAAAATTGAACTCTGACACCCCCACAAACACACAAAAGAGCGATTAGGGCGGGTGCATCAGGTTTTCAATCGAATTCAAGAGATTTTCGAGAGAGAGGCCAGAGGCTTATTGACGGTAATCGATTTTGAGATTTACAGGATCTTCCGGTTTCCATTGCTCTTTTCAACATTCGACTCCAAGTTCTGAAATTCTGGGAATTCATCTGGGAATGCAGAATCGTTAACAATGATCGTATCTTCTAGTTTGCCAAATCGGGTGGCAATCGGTTCATTGTTATAGCCAGAATGAACACTAGAGTTATTGCTCCTCTCATATCATTAGTATCTTTATTTTCCTCTGAAAATCCCTACTCTTTCCTTCACGCAGTAACCAAAGGACTCCCAGGACCCTGCTGGAACTGCAAAGCATTCGTAACCATATATTTAGTGGTTTTACACTCCCCCATTCGAAGTCCACACAACTGTGTGTTTGTATAAAAAACACGAAAGGACTGCTACATGCTACCTGCTACATGCTACCTGCTACATATTTATGAATATTTTTGGTTTTGGGGTGGCACCCCCCAAAAAACTTGAGGAGTAAACTGCAATTAGTGAAATTATTTGAGTGGGCGCGTCACTACGATTACGAGCCATAAGCCCCCCAATTGGAGGGGGAGGCCAACAGAAGCAGAAGCAGAAGCGGGTGGGCGAGTGGGACGGGGAGGGGGAGACCATGTTTTTGGCGAAAAAGTGAAAAGTGTCATAACAAAAAGCCGGGGAATCGGGAGAACGGTTAACACTAACGCGATGAGAGTGGGTAAGAGGAGGAGAGTAAGAGGCCATGAATGGAATGCTGAAGCAGAGTTTTAATGACTCACTAAATTATTCATACGCCATGGATGCCAGGGAGGATGAGCGAGCAGCAGCAACAGCAGCAGCCAGTGAAAATCGTTTTGTTTTGAGCATGCCAAGCGGCGCTAAGAGTAAACAAGGCGCTCAATGAATTTTCCAGGCAGCCAAACAAAATGAAAAGTCAACAAACTTGCCATCGTCAACGAGCATATGAATACGAATATGAATATGAATATGGAATATGCAATGACTGCACATGGCCAGAACGACGGCCGACAGTCGACAGCCGACAGCCGACAGCCCAAGATGACGATGACGATGACGATGATGTCCTGTGGCCCTAGTACGGATTTCGTGTAGAGATAGGGTTGACAGGATTGAGAGTCGGTGTGTCGGTGTGTGTGTGTGTGTGTGTGTGTGTGTGTGTGTGGGGGGAGTAAGGGATGTGCAAGGGATGGCTGGTGTGGTAGTAAAGTCACTTTCTACCCTCTCGCTTAAATAGAGGGATCACATGACTTGATTGCTTACACAGACGCCATAGAAGAACATGGGATATGCCACATGCCCCATCATCATCCACATCCCACATCCCATATCCCACATGCCACATACCATGCCCATGTCCTTCTCTGTCCTGTTCTGTCTGACGTATTAATATGAAACGCTTTTGAGCACGTAGCAACACTTATGGGGCCCCTCTGCATCACATGCGGCCAAGTGCTTGCCAGCCAGGATGCCTGGCTGCCTGGCTGGCTGGCTGGCTGGCTGCCTGGCTCCTGCCTGGTATGGGATATATCACGACAATCATCAGCCGACGAGGACAACAGCAAACGACAATGACGAGCACAATGAGAGCTGGAGAGCTGCAGCAGGAGCAGGAGCAGGAGCGAGAGAAGGAGCCACAGATGGAGCCCGGGAAGCTATGTGGAAGCTGAAGCTGAAGCTGCATCTGGAGTTGAAGTTGAATGCTGCTGCTGCTGCGTACAATTCCATTACCGAAATGCCAGTGGAATGATGCCAGTGTATGCTGATGCTGATGCTGATGATGATGATGATGTATCATGCATGAAGCATAAATTCCATTTTCAAGTGCATCCTCATCTCAGGAGCACACGGGTTATCCTTTTTGTAGGTTTTTTCTCCTCCTCCTCCTCCTGCTTTTTTTGTATTTTTTTTCTGTATTTTACTTGAGGCCTCCCCACACTTCATTTGACTGATGGATGCGCTGCATCAAGGGTATGCCCACACGTTTGCATTTCTTTTCGCTTTTTCGCTTTTTCGCTTTTTCTGTTGTTTTGTTGTTGGTTTTCCTGCAGCTCTCAAGTGGTCCCTGCATTTTCTTCATTGATTGCATTTCTTTCCGTGTGCTCGGGGGGGAGGGGGTATGCTGATGCTGCTGTCGTCTGCTAATTAGCAGAAAAGGGGGTTGCAGGCGCCCAAGTGGGTGCCGTATAACGGGAATTCCCCCTGCCACAGTTCATTACAACTATATCAGTTTTCAATTGAGTTGTTTGGCCATTGTTACGACTTCATAATTGGCCGCGATCTGAAGTGTCCAAGTATCTGTGCAATGGCAATGGCATGGCCTAACTATTTCCTTCGCAGCTTGCCATATAATAAATATTTCTGATTGCGCTTTATAGAGTTATTTAGAAAAAATAAAAAATAAATAAAGAAAAAATGGCAAAGTATGGTAATAAATGCCATGGCATTTGAAAATGTTATTAAAAGAAAAAAAAAATTAAAACTGAGAAAGAGGGAGAGGGAGAGAGAGAGAAAGAGAAGTGAGGCCGTGCATATAAATTGCATGGCCCGGGTCTGGCTGCTCGCTGTTGGCTGCTGCATGGAGGAATAAATGATATTCCAATAAGTGGGCCCCCAATGACTGTGTGCACTGTGGCTATGACGTCAGTTGGCCAAAATACCATACCCCATACCCCATACAACCCAGTGCAAAGTGGTGCGGTGGTGCGGTGGTTGGGTACACCAGGGAGGCTAAATCAGAACCATAAACAAGAAACAACTTCTCAAAAACAACTTTCATTTTGTACTCAAGAGCAAAAGAAAAAAAAAAGAAACAAGAGAGAAAAAGAACAGAACTCTGCATCGGAGATCGAAAAAGAACTCTGAGAAACTTCAAATGATTATTGGGTTTAATTTCCCATTGAGAATGAAATTTGCTGGCAGGCAGGCAGGTGGGTGGGGGTGTGTGGGGGGGGAGCCACGTTTGTAATTAAGTTGAAGTCGCATAATTCAATTAACGTCTTAGCGGGTTGGTTGTTGTGGTTGGGGCTGGTAGGAGGGCTAGATAGGGGTAGCACACGCAACAGCAGCAGCAGCGACAGCACCCACTGCTACTCTGTTGCATTGTAGTATTTACTAAGTGGAACTGGTCACTGATCTGGATTAGCAACAATAGCAACAAACAAGCCAAGTAGACGTCAACACAATCACCACATGGACTCGACGACGACGGCTAGAGATGGGTTCGGGCCCAACACGAAGCAACACGAACACCATCGAACCGCAAGCGAGAATTACGAGTGTTTTTTCGGCAGCACGAATCCACGCACTTTGCTTCCCCCCTCCATTCTCCACTGATGCATTTGTAGCTTCTTTCTCACTCGCTCCCGCTGACTGCTCGAAAGCTTCGTCAAAAGTAACAGCTATAATTGAGAATAGGCAAAGCTTTTGCTTCTTTTTGTCATTTTAGTTGCATGTTTCGCTCTTTATATTCTACTCCCACTCCACTCTCTCTCGCTCTGCCCAAAAATGCGTAATCTGCATTTGCGTAGATGCGCCTCAAGTAATTATTGTATTTATTAGCGATGTTAATCTATCAATTTTGGTGGTGTTTTTTTTGTTTTTGTTGCTGGTGCGCACGAAATATAATGCCAGAACGTGTCACGGCGACATCCACTAATCGACGCCGACGCGGACTGCGACTGCGACGGCGACTGCAGCGCGCAGAATGGAGCTGCTAGGAGGAAATATTGTGGGGACACCGCTGTACCAAAGCGTGACAGGCATGAATTAACAATTTGAATTAATGTCAGTTACTCATGGCAGGGGCTGCTGCTGCCACAGTCACAGCCACAGCCACAGCCACACTCTGTGGCAAGTAAGAGTGAGCGAGTAAGAGAGGGAGAGGGAGTACAGTACAGCGGTGTACAGAGAGCGGTGGTGCTGGTTCGTGGTCGTGGTGGTGGTGGTGGTGGTGGTGAGTGGGCGCCCTGGTTTCCAGCGGTTTTGGCTTAGTTGCACTTACTAATTTCTGACTCCGACTGGCATTGATCTTTGCTTTGGCCGTCTGCCCCGTCCGACCGGCCGTCCGTCCGTCCGTCCGTTCGTCCCGCTGTCGGCGGCCGCAAAATGAAAGGAAAAGTAAGTTACGATTACGTTAACGTTTGGAAGTTAACGTTAACTGTTAACCAGAGGGAAAGGTAATTGCCAGTTGGCCGAAAAAGGGAAAGGAAATGTTTCCTTTTGCTGTAATTTTTGCTTGGCCAAGTGTCAAAAATTTGGCTACAGCCAGCACCACAGATTGTCACAAGCCCCAGCCCCAGCCCCAGCCACACCTTCCCCCCTCCACACAGACCAGACCACCGCCAAAAGACTTGGAAGGGTGGGGGACTGGGTCTGGAGACCCGAGGACTGGGGACTGGGCCTTGGCTGAGCTGGCGCCAAATTAACCGGAAATGTCACAATGGCAATGGGCGACGTGCGGCCCGCTGCCCGTTTTGGAAATTATACAATTTTGTCACGTGACATGCATTAGAAGCACACACACACACACATACAGAGAGACCCAACCAAGACGTGCCAGACGACAGACGCAGTCCAAGCAAACCCAGCGAGGGAGAGAGAGAGAAAAAACAATACGAAAACAACAAACAATTAAAGGCCGACAAGAAAGTCCAAGTAAATTGTAAGGAATAAGTGATAGAACCACTAAAGATAATGGCTATAAAGGTACCCTATACCAAAGACTACAGGAATGATCAGTAAGATTGAGAAACGGTCATCCATTTCAATGGTAAACGATTTTCCTTGGGCTGGCTTTTGAGGCACTTTTGGCAGCAAATTATATTTGAAATATTTATGAACATCAGAAGATTTCGACTAGAATTATGAATGCAAATTATTTGTCATATTTAAAATAAATATATTTCATATTTAAAATACATTTATTTCATATTTTTTAAATTAAATACATATATTTAATATCTCTGAAATATATATTTTTCATATCTGAATTAAATTTATTTCATGTACATTGTCACGGCAACATGAGAAATTGAGAAAAATCGAAAACAAGTGTTATTTCTGATTTTTCATTTAAATTTTATCTCTGATTTTTCCAATATAAATTGGGAAACATTTGTTAGATACCAATTTTCATTTTAAAGCTTATAGCAGATGAGGTCCCTGTCGATAATATTTCGATAGTTATTTGAAGCAAAGTATACGTTTCCATACTTATGAAGCTATAATTCTAAAGAAAAAAGCCACAATCATCACTGGGCACCCTCTACTTAGACTAATCTACCCCTATTATAACCACTTAATGGATACAACAAAAAAAAAAGAGAAAGAAGGAAAAGAAAAACCCTAAAACGCCCCTTAGTTAGACGAGTGTGAACCCGTCAAGACAGGTAAATGTCAACAAAGCACGCGAAATTCCTCGGCAGGACTTTCACTGGTCAAAGTCCTCGGCTGAATCATACGAGTATATGGCCCCCATCCCCATCCCCACGCCCCGCCTGCCCAGCAGGGGTCCCCGAATGTGACACCGGTCTAAAGAGAAGCCGCAAAAGCGCGAGAACGTACCCCAAGAACCCGCTTTGAAGTCTGAGCCAACTGATTTGCTTTCTTGCGCGTCGAGCGGAGCCCCACTAAACTGTACGTCTTTGAAGTGGCATAGTTTGTCGCCTCTTAACGCACTTTCTTTCAAAACAGCTTTTGGCAAAGACAAGCCAAACACCCAGCCACCCAGCCACCCAACCGCCCAGAAAAGATGGCGGAAATGCTTCAATTTCAAAGGCGAAAAGCCGCCAGCCAAGCGGGCGAAAAGAGACAGCTACACACACCACACACCACATACGTGGACGTAGACGCGGAGGTGGGGGAGGCCCATACATACATATGTACATATGTGTGCGATGGGGTTTTTCCTTATTCTTATTTTCGGGGGTTGGCGCACACTTTCACTTTCCTTCAGGCCAAAAGTTTGATTTCTTTTTCCCCCCATTCGGTGTCCCTTTTTTTTGATTGGGAAAGAGATGTATGTATGCCTCCAACCCCTGCAAGGACGATATGCCTGGGGGGTTGCAATGCTATCAAAGTAATATTTTTTTTGGCCATGATTTGGCTTTGACTTTGACACAGACAGAGAGAGAGAGAGAGAGAGAGAGAGACGGAGAGAGATGAAAGCGATATGCAATGACAATTGCTAAAGGCACGAATGAAGAGAGGTTTTTTTTGTGCCATCCAATCCATCATCATCGTACTCATTATCATATGAATAATAACAATAATTATGACACATGATAGCTCTGCTAACCCATTTTCCTTGCTCTATTCTGTTCTGGCCACTTGATGAATGACCACCTCATGCCGCATTTAAAGCCAATTTCCGAGTCTAGACCGCAAAACGAAACCCCACATAAATCTCTGACACTCAAAAACTGAAAATTAATTTCGAGTTTTAATTATACATTTTTTTTGTTTTGTTTTTGTATTTTTGTATTTTGTAGAGAGCTACCGTTCGAGGAGCCAGCAGCAGCTCCGCGTCAAGGTCAATCAATGGCGCATACAAATATACATAAATAAATCCAAGCTATCCGTCTAGCTCCAAACCGTTAATGCAATAACTCATGTCTGGAGCTCATGTCTCAGAGTACACAGATACACGGATACACGGGTACACATATACACAGATACGTAGATAGATTTTTATATCATTTCTCTGCGGCGGATCGCATCAAAATCAAATTAGTTCCAAGCGTTGATTTTTCTTCGACTGTGGCGCTTCATGCTCGTTGATTTCCAGCTAATTTTTGCTTTTCAAAACCCGTACAAAAGTGTAATTATAATGCGGCGAAGCAGCGGGCGAACGCATTTATCGCCACGATCAGGCATACACACATCCGCTGCTGTTTGATATATAGCTTGTAATTACGTAGCTAATTTACATGAATTTCCAGCAGCAGCAGCAGCAGCAGAAACAGCAACAGCAGCAACAACAACCGGTACATCCTTTACGGGGAATGCAGAATGCCGAATGCCGAATGCAAGACAGAGAGAGGGAGAGAGAGAGATTCCCAAAAGTCGAAAAAATTTCCCAAGAATAAATATTTTCTCCAGCCAAAGTAGGCGCTGAAAAAATGCGAATGTTGGCCTGAACCTGAACCTGAACCTGGCCCCTGACTGTGGCTTTGGCTTTTGCTTTGGCTTCTATCAGCTATTTGGCATCATCATGATCATGGCGTGGTCACGTCACACAGGGCCATCGCTGTTGACCATCATTGACGTTGGCTATTCCTCCTCTACCCCCTCCTCCCCACTGTCCGGCTCTCCCCCTCCCTCTGTGTGTGCGGCGATTGTCAATGATAGCGAGAAAAGAAGGAGAAAATAATTGCCTGCGGAAACCGAAGCTCAAGGCACACTAACAAACAGGACGAAACAAAACTCTGATATTTTATTATTTACACTTTGATTAAAAAAATATATACCAAGAGATTTTCACCGAAAGTGTAGCTAGAAAGAATTCTCGCTTAAATATTATGGATCTACATACATAAATTAAATATTTCAAATAAATAAATATTTCAAACAAATAAATATTTAAGCTAAATATAAAAATTGTTTCTATTATATAAGTTCAATGTATTTTCAATCACTCATTAATGTTAGTGATTTAAATTTCATATAGTATCTACTATTACACTCGTTGTGACTAGCGCCTTAATTTATAAGTTTAAAATGCTTTTCGCGCTAGGATGGTATAATAATAAATAATATATAATAAAAATGATAAATAAATAAATATTTAAGCTAAATAAATAAATATTTAAAATGAATAGATACTAAAATAATTAAATATTTAAAGTAAATAATCATTTAAAATAAATAAATATTTAATATCAGAATTAAATAAATATTTAATATTTAAATGATAGGTATATATGTATTTTCATATTTAGATTAAATACATTTTCCACAAATTGAATGCATTATATTTATTTTCAAGATTTAATATATTTGTTTAATACATTTACGTTTAAATTAAAGTTAATTCTATTTGATGAGGATAAGTCAGAGCGGGAGAGTGGGCCGCTCCCATAAATAATTTACAAATTACCTTTACAAGTCGTAGTACCCTGTATCTGCCGAAAGGGTATACAGAGTCGTGGCCAACAAGTGGCGCATCGCTGTTGCCTGTCTGTCCTCATTTGCATTCGGGCCGCCCCGCCTCGGGAAGAGCGGAGACAGTCGGCGGAGAAATTCTTGAAATTTTCTACATATGACATGCCACGCCCCAGTCGCAGAGTCAGTCCCCAATCCTCTATTCTTTCTCTGCCGCTGCCACTGCCGCTGCCGCTGTCGCTGCAAATGGTCAAATTATTTCCTTTTCCGCATTTTCCAGCCAAAGCATTCACGCGCACGAAAGGATTTCTTGTAATTTGGCTGCGACTTGAAAAGATATGCCTGGAAGAACGGATCAAACAGGAGATGATGTGGCGGATGGGTGGGTAGGGGGGTGGGGGGATGATGAAAGGGATTCGGATACGGAATCTGTGGCTATGTGGCTATGTGGCCGCCGCCAACCGCCTTTGCTTTTTGGCGACTTTGCATTTTTATTTGTGAATCATTTCTTTTTTCTTTTTCCCAACGCTTTGCATGCTTTTCCCTCCCTCTCCTCTCACTCTCCCTCTCCCTCTCTCTTTCGTTTTTTTTATTTCTTTTCCTCAGTAGTGCTGCCTTCTGCTTTTGCGGCGGTTTGTTGTGCGGCTTTTGTTTTATCAAAAAAGAAAAAAAGAAAAAAGGAAAAATTAAAAATAAAGAAAGAAATAAAAGCAGGACCATGACGTGTGTGCGTGCACCGCCTCTCACGGGCCAGATTGAGTCCGTTTGTTCAATGATGGGCTGCCTGGATTGGGCTTCGGGGATTCAGGGATTCAGCAGGGATCCTGCATCTGCATTCTGCATCCGTGCATTATGCACACTCATTACCCTTACCCGCACCCGTACCCGCACCCGTACCCCCATTATCCTTGTGCGCTCGTTCACTTTCATTTCACATTTCGCATTTGTTTTTTTTCGTGTTTTTTCCTTACTTTTATTATTATTTTATGGGCCCTTACCCCCGTTTCTTGCCACTTGAGACATTGCTTTGTTCTGCTTTCATGCCATACGTGGCGAAGGGGTTAACATATCGTACCCAAAAAGCTTTTAACGTGAGAGCAAATGCATTTTGCACAAAAAGGAAAAAAACATAAAAACATAAAAACAAAGCCCCTGCAGTTGCCATGCAGAAAAGTGTGATTAAAATTTCCTTCAAATTCATTTCATCGGAATATTTGAGACAGATTTTACACAGACTTTTCACAGACTTTCCACAGACTCTACACAGACTTTTCACAGACTTTTCACAGATTTCCGAACCGAGCAATCTGTGCCAGAAACTTTAGTCGCCTTTGTTTGGGGTGTGCCTTTCCTTTCCTTTCCGGTTCAGTCTTCAGTAGAAATACGAAGATAAAGTATCGTTTCGTCACAATAAAAGTGTAAAAGTTTTAGAATATAAATTCGAGTACGACTGCTGGTAGAGAAAGTATTTGGTATATTTCCAGTAAAAGTCGCGTGCGCGTCTCAAAGAACAGGAAGCAGCGCTCATGTTTTTCCAGTGATCTCTGTGTATCGACAAGCAAACAACGAACATTCCAGGAACAAATGAATATGAATGCGGATCCCTCGGACTACTCGGACGAGGATCACGGCGACGCGGATCGTTCCCTGCACAGCTGCAGCACTTCCCCGTCCTCGTACAGCATGTACACCGACAGCGATGAGGACACTTGCACCGAAATAGTCCTCCCGGAGCGGGATCCCAAGCCGAACAGCGCCGACCAGGACGACTTCAAGTACGAGGTCCTCTCCGTCAAGCAGATCGTCCAGCACCAGTGGCAGGTCATCGATGAGGTCAACAGCGTCCTGAACCTGCCGCCGCAGGTCACTCGTTCCATTCTCAACCACTACAAGTGGAACAAGGAGAAGCTCTTCGAGGAGTACTTCGACAGCTCTCCGGACGAGTTCTTCCGGCGGGCGCACCTCGTCAATCCCTTCACGATGCCGCCGCCCCACGTCAGCTTTGATGGCGCGGCCCAGGGCGGACAGGCAGAGGCTGAGGACATCTGCGGCATCTGCTTCTGTCCCAGCGACGATCTGAGGGGCTTGGGCTGCGGCCACAAGTTCTGCTGCGACTGCTGGAAGCAGTATCTGGCCCACAAGACCTTCGCCGAGGGCCTGGGCCACACCATCGCCTGTCCCGCGGAGGGCTGTGAGATCCTCGTGGACTACGTGTCCTTCCTGGTGCTGGCCGACGACAGGGAGGTGATTGGGCGCTACCAGCAGCTGATCACCAACACCTTCGTGGAGTGCAACGCCCTGCTGCGCTGGTGCCCGGCTCCGAGCTGCTGCCGGGCCATCCAGGTGAACAATCCGGAGGCACGGGCCGTGCGCTGCAAGTGCGGCCTGCAGTTCTGCTTCGGGTGCGGCGAGAACTGGCACGAGCCGGCCAGCTGCTTCCTGCTGAAGCAGTGGCTCAAGAAGTGCCGCGAGGACTCGGAGACCTCCAACTGGATTGCCCAGAACACCAAGGAGTGCCCCAAGTGCAACGTGACCATCGAGAAGGATGGCGGCTGCAACCACATGGTCTGCAAGAACCCCAACTGCCGCTACGACTTCTGCTGGGTGTGCCTCGGCTCCTGGGAGCCGCACGGCTCCTCCTGGTACAGCTGCAACCGCTTCAACGAGGAGGAGGCGAAGAAGGCGCGCCTCGCCCAGCAGCAGTACCGCTCGACCATGGCCCGGTATCTGCACTACTACAATCGCTACATGAACCACATGCAGAGCCGCCGCTTGGAGCACAACATCTACGCCAAGGTGCAGGCCAAGATGAAGGCCATGCGGGAGACCATGACCTGGTTCGAGGTGCAGTTCCTCGAGGAGGCCGTGGACGTCCTTTGCCAGTGCCGCGTCACGCTGATGTACAGCTATGTGTTTGCCTTCTATTTGCGGAACAACAACCAGAAGATCATCTTCGAGGACAATCAGCGGGACCTGGAGAGTGCCACGGAGAAGATCTCCGAGTGTCTGGAGCGCGAGATAACGGCCTCGACTCTGCAGACCGTCCGTCTGAAGGTCCTCGATCTGTCGCACTACTGCGAGCGGCGGCGCGCCGTCCTGCTCTGCCATGTGCGCGAGGGCTACGACAAGGACTGGTGGGAGTTCACCGACGACCCAGTCCCACAGGCCGCCCAGCCCCCCCAATAAGGACCCCCATCCCACTCAAAGCTGAAGGCAATCGGAACATTTCACTGAAGACTAATAACAAACATTTTCTGTTCACAACTTTCGGCCTCCACCTCTCTGGCCGGACTGGCTCTTACGTCCTGGCCAGGAGCCTTGGAAATTCTACAGTAAATGGCACTTAAATCTAAAATAACGATGCGGAAATGGGCATTTATTAACCGTCTCGTAGGGGGGATTTACTCTGACTTTGGTCCAGCATTCTGGCCGCAATAATCCCCCAAAGGCAACCAGGCTCTGCAATCTAGTACAAATGATCGTTGTTCATCATTCTGCTCCTTCGTTTTTCCAGTATCTTCAATTGGGCATTTTCCATGTATTTTTGCAGCTTGAATCCCTTGAATTCCTCAAACTTTTCCTTCACCATTTTCTCTTCATTCACCTGCTTGCGACCCCGTCCTGCCACATATACGAGTATTTTTTTATAATTATAACATAAATCAATCGGAAAATTTCTTGTTATACTTTTCAGAGCAGCAGCGTAGCCGCAGCCGCAGCCGAAGCCGCAGCCGATTAATGTCCGACAATGGACCACAAAATATGGCATGGCATAAGGAAAATCATAAATAAAGCCATATATTGCCATGGCTCCAATAACGGATTGGATTGGATTGGCTTGGATTCGATTCGACTCGATTGGAACGGAACGGAACAGCCGTCCATCCGATGGAGTACGAGTGCGAGTGCGAGTACACGAGAGTATCTATATGAAAGAAATATTTCCTTATCGCGATGGCTTCCACAGCGAAGCGAGCGCCGGTGCCGGTGCCGCTGCCGCTGCTGCTGCCGCCGCCAGGTGCAAAACGAAACGAAACGAAACGGACGGTGAAAATGTTGGCTTGGAAAAGCCTTGGCCAATAGATTTACGGCAAACGGCAGCCAAGTCGTGCCTCTCCGTGGCTCTGTGGCTCTGTGGGTCTATGGCTCGGCAGAGTGTGAATTTTCGCACCCGTGATGAAGTTTCCAATTAAATTTTATTGGATTTCAAATTGAGGCTGCTGCCAGTGGGAGAGAGAGAGAGCGAACGAGGGAGCCTGCCTGATCCGATCCGATCCCCTGGCTGAAGCATGGGATTGACCGACTGCCTGCCTGGCTGCCTGGTAAATATTTGCGCACCATTGTTGTGGCAAGTGTTGAAAGTGGGCGGGTGCAATGCCACCACAGCTCCAAGCACACACACACACACACACACACACACACACACACACACACACAGAGAGCACCCATAATCGCCTACCCGGCAGAGTGATTTCTTATGGCAGTTCAATTGCGGGGTCAGCAACGTGTCAGAATTCGAATTGCCTCATTGCCACATTGCCACATTGCAGATGCGCCACCCCCCACCACCCCCACCCCCACCACACACTCGTTGACTAATTTATGGATGCACTGTGGGAACACGCCTCTCCGTGGAGTGCCTCTCGCAGGGAATTATCAAATGCAATTTGATGGGAGAAAAGAGAAGGAGAGAGCACACCTCCGCCCCCTCCTGGGAATCTCTGTTAACCATTTTACAGCAATTTCATCTCCACTTGCTCCAACTTTAAGCCCTCTCCGTCTACTTTATTTACCTACAATATCGGCTTGGCCATACGGCAGGAAAGTGCCAGTCAACAGACCAGGTCCAGGTCCAGGAACAGGTCCTGGTCCTGGTCCTGATCCTGCCCTCCCCTCCCATCTGTGGGCTCTCATTCAACAAGTCAACAAACACAACACCAAGTAGCAAGAAGAAGAAACCTCAGGCAGAGAGAGTCCTGCCGCCTCCTTGGTCAAGAGAGATGTGCGCCCTCAAGTGCGTTTCGTATTAATTTTATTTATTGGCCACAAAATCCACAGGCCACAGACCACGGACCACAGACCAGCCTCTCTCTCTCTCTCTCTCTCTCTCTCCAGCCACTCCTCAGGCTCCCTCTAACCCTCCCCCCGCCCAGCCACCCACACAACAGCTTAACGGTCACAGTTCGTGTCCTGGTCTGCTCCAGGGGCCTGCTCCTGGCTTATTGAATTTTTATCTACAGTTTGCCTTTCTACTTATGGAGGGTATGGCCTCCCCCCACTGAATCTTGAATCTTGAATCTGGAATCTGCAATCTGGTGTCTCCCTCTCTTTCTCTCGCCCCCTCTGGCCCTCGCCAGGGCGTTAGCTATTTTTATTATGGCAAATTCTTGAATTATATGATATGATACCCTAACAGGATGAAGGGTTTCATGGCTTTCGAAGGACATGCTTTGCAAACGATGATAAATACCAGACATATTACTAATCAGAGGCAGTGGCTATGCAGATTAATGATTGCATTTGTTTTATTCGATTTTTGTTATATTTCCCTGTGCCCTATACGATCCGTATTCCGCTTGAAATAATGCGCCTATGGCATGACAGTCGGTGCGAGCGAGACACTCGTCTGCGGCGGCAGAGCTGCGGATGTCCTTGTCTCTCTCAAAATATCTGCACATATGCTATCTCTGTCTTTCACTCAAGTTTAATGGCAGAGGCACTTTCAGGTTTACGTTTTTTTTTCTTTTATTAAAAATTCGAAGTAAAAAATCATTTTGCAATTAAAAAAAAAAAAAATTATAACTTATTTCTGATTTGTATAATAAAATTCAAAAATTAATTAAATTTAATAAATTTAATTTATGATTTTGTACCACTTATAAACCATCTCCTTGCCCGTTTCGAATATATGTATAAGGCCTGAAGGAATATTCAATCTGCCAGAGTATCAAATGCTGCGACTTCTTCTCTCCTTTTTTTATATTTTTTCTCTCTTTTCCTCGTTGTCTCTGGCACTTGATGTCCTTACATTTGCTTTACAGCTTGGTCGCGTACTTTCAATTATGGACCTTGGCCATTGTCCTTGACTCCTGGCTGGCTGGCTGGCTGGCTGGCTGGCTGGCCTCCGCTGAAGGTCGGCTAATAGTCCGACAATGGACAGTGGGGTAGGTGTTGTAAGCCCAGAGATGAATTTTCCCATTTTCGATTAGCGGCGAAAACTGTGTCAATGTCTGGCGGTAAGCGGATGAGTCCATCAGTTGAATGGCGCCTGCCCACCCCACCCCACCACCCCACCACACACTCCGCACTCCACCGAAAGAAGGACAAAGCCTGATGTAATTCCAACTGTTAACCAATTTGTTTTTGTGGTACTTTCTAATGGAGAGACCGACCCCGTGGTTCCTATCCTATCTGCGGCGCATTAGTTAAGCCATTGAGCAGAAATGTGGCTGGCATAAACAATCTGCGGAGTCTGCCGCTAGTGCCACTGCCGGTGCCACTGCCGCTGCCACTGCCACTGCCGCTGCCGTGCTGCAACACTCCTTGCCACACACTATCACTTCATCAGCGACGTGAATTTATGGGGCACTTTGCGCAGTCGCCGAGCATCGTTGGCCATAATTTGGCCGACTCTGCGGCTCGAGTCGAGACTCGAGAGTCGTCTTAGTCTTGGTCTTGGTCTTGGTCTTTGGTCAGACGAGTGCACAAATTGCGTTGATACGCTGACAGGCGGCGCACTGCGCCTCCCCCCCCTGGTCCATATACCCTTCTAATGCGCCGACACTCATTTGACTATCGCTTGCCACAGCCACAGCCACAGCCGCCGCCACATCCACAGCCGCCGCCTGCCGCAAAGTGCATCCAAACCCGACTCTCTCTCTTCTCTTTTTCTGTGCCACTAAATTGAGGCACGCGCGCAGGCGTTGAGCCGCAAGACAGCGCGAAAAGAAAAACAAAAAGAATTCAATTGAATTTAATTGAAGGCAGGCAAAAGGAGAACAAACACTTGGAGGAGGCGGCGGCTGCGGCGGCGGCTGTGTGCCACACTGTGTTGCGCCACTAACTAGCTGTCACATTGCTGTGATGTGATCTGCGGCATCGAATGTCTGGTGCGTGACCAGCGGAATACTCTATGCCCAGAAAGCGCGGAAACTATATAAATTAATTCGCACCATTCTCTGAGGCCCCCATACCCTTCCATTGGTTAGGGTATTTTCATGACAAAAGTCATCTTTGCAAATTAAACGCATTCCACACAGTCCGGACAGAGAGAGGAGAGAGTGGAGAGAGTGGAGAGAGCGGTGAGAGCAGTGAGCCTTTGCTGTTATCATCTCCATCTTCATCAACAGCATTCCCGTTCCCGTTCCCATTCCCATTCCCCTTGCCGTTGCCGTTCCTGGTTCTACGCGCAACAAAAAAAAAAAGGTCGTGCCAATTTAATTAAGCGGCATTTCATTTAATTATTTCATATATTGATTGCAAAATGTGTAAAGCTTTTAATTGCATCAAATGTGGCCACAATTCGAGGCGGCACCAGGGACCGAAGCCGAAGCCGAAACCGAAACTGAATCGAATGCCAGGCCCCAAATGGATTTAAACACATTTTTGCCCCGTGCAACGTTGCATCAATAATAATTTCAATAATTTTGTTTGCCAGGAATTGATTTGGAGTCCGGCCTGGCCCGGTCTGGCCCGATCCGGCAGCTGCAGATGCACATGAATTTAATGTATTTATTTCATTTGCAATGATTGAATGGCAATGGCAACACGACAACGACGACGACTGAGCGACTGAGCGACTGAGCGACTGAGCGACTGAGCGACTGCCAGTATTGAAGGACAATTGGACAAATCAATGGAGTTCTCCTGTATGTTGCATGAGTCCGGTATACTGTCCGGAGTCCTGGCCCTGTCCTGGCTCTGTCCTGGCTCTGTTCTGGCTCTGTTCTGGCTCTGTCGTTGCCCGTAAACATATCAATTATGCGGCATATTTCTGCCGTTATAAATATTTACATTGAAATTAATTATTTTATATTAAAATGACCGCAAAACATTTTACACTCGAACGATGGCTAGGATCTGGCA
This sequence comes from Drosophila helvetica, assembly GCA_963969585.1. NCBI lineage: Eukaryota > Metazoa > Arthropoda > Insecta > Diptera > Drosophilidae > Drosophila > Drosophila helvetica. The sequence continues at coordinate 62,788,075 of OZ018401.1, forward strand.
TCCACAGCAGCCCATCGATTTCCACTTTGTTGGTGCTGGAGTATTGGAGTGTTGGAGTATTGGAGTCTGGCTTTTGTTCGTCTGCATTTCCAAATACCCTTTCCTTCCGCAGAATGTAGATACATACATATATCCTTGCCTGCAATAATCCTTTTTCGTTTTTATTTCTTCCAATTACTGCTTAGGATATGGAGCTTCTTCAAGGGTATTCCAAATGTGGGCTATCCCTTTCTAGTTACGGAATATGGATCCAATGGATGGTCTGTCGGTCCTTCCGTCTGTCCTGATTGGCACTGTAAATGATATTCGCATTATTCACAGGATGTGTGGCTGTCCACTCGATGTGTGCCTGCATAGGTGTGTGTGTTTGTGTTTGTCTGTGGTTAAACAGGAAACGGAAATGGCAACAAGCATTGTCTGCAGTTTGCAATTGGTGAGATTGGAGAGATTGGTGGTTGCAGCGGGGTGGGGGGGGAGGGGGATCCATCTGCATATTGCATTAAATATTTTGCTGTTTATTCGGCCACTGAGATTGTTGTTGCCCCGACAAATGTGTCATTTAAAGCTCCGATGGGGCGATTAATGCATTAAGTGTGCAATTATATATATTGAAAGATAAACTCTTTAGCCCTCCACCCCCGCCCAGCCCCTCCCTTGACCCGTTCGCTGTAGTGGTTTGCTCTCAATGTCGCAAACATTTGATCAGCATTTGCATTGATTTGTTGGCAAGCATCATCCATCCATCCATCCATCCATCCATTTGCTTACCTCCATATACTCCATATACTTGCAACATTTGCTGTTTCAGCAGTCACATCCATCATCATCGTCATCGTCATCCTCATTCTCATCCTGAGGCTGCCACTACTGCTACTGCTACTGCCACTGCCACTGCCACTGCTCCTCATCAGGCCCATTCAGAATGTAGCTACACTCTCAAGCCCCTGCCACGACAGCACCATCAGGCAGCAGCACCATCAGGCAGCATCAGGCAGCATCAGGCATCAGGCATCAGCAGAAGAAATGCTCTTTAAGGATCCACTTGTGTGCCCGGGCCCTCAAGTGTCCTTTGCATGTTAGCGAAACCACTCGAAAATATGACGCGTTTGCTGAAGTATGCAAAAATTGCACATGGAACATGAATTCTGTGGGGATTCTGTATGGAAGGAAGGCGCGGCGGGGCGGGGCGGCACAAAACCAGAAAAACTGAATCGCCACGAACAATAACGTAGAACAATTCAATGTTTGCTGTGCTTAAAGCGACAGATTTTTGTATGGAAAATTTATCAATACAATAATATTCCAGGGAGAGAGAGGAGGCAGCAGACAGGGTATCGATTTGTATCTGAAATCCTGTGAGGAGTTCTGAAATTCTGAAAATCTCTCCTGCTTGGATCATTTAATCATTGAAAAAGTTGCATTGCAATACAGTAGACACTCCGTTTGAGTGGAATCGGTTCTCATTTATTGCTTTCTATTTCTTCTGATTTTCAGTTATTGCGGAGATCAGCAAGGTAACGGTCCCTTTCCGTTGCTTCATTCAAAGAGCGAGTCGCTCAGTCGAGTGTCAGGCAGAGAGAGAGAGGGAGAGCGCAATGGAATGAAGAATAGAAGAACTAATTGCAAGTGTGTGTGCTTTTTGCTGAGAGAAACGAAGCTTGCCCGCGGAGCGAAGCTTGTACGAGAAGCGAAGCTCATGCTAGGAGCCGAAGCTCGTGCGTGAAACGGAGTGCAGTCACACGATCGCGAAAAGAAAGGGCTAGGAACAGACTGCACTTCCAGGCAGGCAGCCATCTCCATCTCTGTCTAACATATGTATGTACATACTTGCATGCAAATAAATGTACAATAAATACATACAGCGGGCAGAGGGTGGAGATTAAATAAAGTTGCACATTTATAACGAAAGATGCCATAATTCTGGGCCAGTCTTTCCGTACCTCCACCAACGGGCGGGACTTTCCCCACTTTGGTAACAAACATCTACCTCCCACACTATCCACCCAATCAATCAATGCACGGCAGCAGAAATTTTCAGCGTTGGCGGCGTCGGCTAACATGAAATATCACACAGCCAGCCAAACCCTTTTCACGATCCCAAAAAGCGATCTTTCGATTGGGTTTTTGGACTGAGGGGTTTCCTTGCTGCCTGCTGCCTGCTGCCTTCTGCCTTCTGCCGCGCGAACGTGAGCGTAACCAAATGTGGCTCTAGGGCTTGGCCAGACAGACAACAAATGCACAAACCGAATCAATTCAATTGCCAAATTATGCCAAAAGAAATAGCAATAGCAACAGCAATAGCCATAGCCATAGCCATAGCCATGGCCAATATTTGGCGCTGTCCCAATATTTGTGGCCGCAATTGATTTGCATGACTCGACGCCCGTCCCGTCCGATTCCCGGCTCCGGGAGACTGAGAGACTGAGACACTGAGACTGAGCGACTGCATTGGCTAATCGATCATCGGGCCATGTTATTTTTTTTTGTATGGCTCAAACGCTGGCTGCCGCTGCCGCTTGCAGCTTTTTGGGGTTTTGTCATTTGGCTTCGGTTCGTTTGTTGGCCATGCTGTCATTTTTAACTGTCTATCTTTTGGCCTGGTCTCTGGTCTGGCCTGGCCTGGTCTGGCCTGGTCTGGTCTGGGTGCCTGCAACTACGAGTATTCGTATTTTCCGTGCAGCATTTTAACCGTAATTATGCCGAAAAAGTAACACGAGCAACGCTCGAGACGAGACGCGACGCGACGCGGCATTTGATTAATTGTCGAATCGTGCACACCACTGGGGCTATTTGTTATCTCAAGGCGTTGAAATTATAAATTGTTTTGAGTGCTCTAGCGCTAGAGCAGAGCGAGAGAGAGAGAGAGAGATAGAGAGAGAGAGCACCACGCGAGACGAGACACGAGACAGAAGTGTGAAAGGGTTCACCAAAGGGTTCACACGACACGGAAATATTGCTGCAAAATAAAAGAATCCGTTGGCTTTTGGCTGTTGGCTTTTGGGCTTTTGGGCTGGCTGGCAGATGGCTGAAATAGACAGTCAGTCGATGAGGCACATTGACAAGGAACTAAGGCATCTATCTCGTAAATCACCCAAAGATACTCTATGCTAATGCCAGACACAGCATACAATCCTCTAGATAGAGGATTCAAGAGAATCCACCTCTAAGAACCATAGAACTGCAAAGGATATCACCCGATTCTTTCGCAAAGAACAAAATATATCAGTGAAGGTGGTTTTTGTTTTTGAATGCTTTGATCTTTATCGTATATTAACAATAAATAGAGGATAACCAATTTACTAGTTTAGGCCATCCCCCCTGTAGCTCCACTTTATAACTTTAAGCTCACCGAATAAACAAATAAATAATCTTAACTGTTTTGGTATTTTTAAATTTTTTGGTAAAATCCCTAGCAAAGAAATTCTAACATGGGAAATCATCTCTCATGCCTATGATAGGGATAGTATAAATGTTATTCATTCCCTCTCTAAAAACATCCAATGGATACAGGGCCATTTCCCTGATAAGAGGGATTTTCAAAAAAAAATAATATAGGCTACAAAATATACCGTTAGCCGAAATTGAAAAAATATTCTGTGATTTTTTTGGGTAGTTCAATATGTTTGAGAGACTTGGAGGAAAAAATTGTATCAAGAATCATATTTCTTATAGGAGAAAATAATAAAGGAAAACAAGACTATAAAAAACAAATACAAAATACCAAAAAAGTAAAATTTTGATTATTTTAATAGGGTTTCAGATCAAAGTTCATGAAATTATATGTCCATTGGTTAACTTGGCTGAGTTTCAATATTTTTAGTAAATAACATCCAGAGAAAAGTATATGGAAATGTGTTTTTATTGATTTTTAATTCATTGGCCTCGAGGGACTTTTCGCGGTAAATGCCATGTAAATTTCTTTATTATTTTTAAAAGTTGTTCGTCGTTGTCCGATATTTTACTCATAACGGAGAAGCGAGCCAGCGAAGCAAGTGAGCCGGGGGTTGGCGTACGAGCGAGGCGTGTTTTCAGGGATATATTTATAATTGTTGATATTTCATTTATTATTAAAGATCAGATTATAAATTATGAGAAATATATTATTAGTATTCTAAAGCCAATTTATAAAACTAAATATTCTTTTAATTTTTATTTATAATTTTTAATTTAATTTAATTTGTGTTCTATTTTATATGTGGCTGAATTTTGACTACTTTTCCTTATAAATTGTGAATTGCACTTTCTGAATTAAAATTTCTGAAGCATTTCCTTGGCTTAAAGTTTTCGGCGATGCTTCCTCGCCCCATCCCCCTCCCATCCTCCACGCACCCTGAGAGCCCACCTCTGTACGCGCTGAAGTGCATAAATGTCGAGTACTCGGAAAGAGCGAAATTTCCATGGCGCTCACATGAACCTGTCGCGGCGGCTGCTGCCCCCTTCCCCCTACCCCTACCCCTACTCCTCCCCCTCGCCCACGACCTATCCATACCCATGGCAGCTGCACAAATCAGCACGTGACATTGTGTGACATCATTGAGCTGGAAGATGATGCTGGAAAACTCCGAAAAACCCAACAACAACAACTTTCGCTTTATGCAGAAAGACAAAGCAACGTCAGGGAGTGAGTGCGAGTGTGAGTGTGAGTGAGAGAGAGTTTTCCAAGTTTAGAAGGAATTTTTCCATGCTTTTTGTGCAAGTGCACACTTGAGACAGAAGACACAGGACAGAGGACAGAGGGCAGAGGGCAGAAGGCAGAAGGAGCCAGCAGCAGCCTCCATATCATGGCTGCTGATGAGAAGAAACCTGCCCCTTGGGATGGGATGCATGGGGCACGTAGAGCATAGATCAACGCGTTTGCATGTGGCATAAAGAGCGAGACGGGGGAGGGGGCTGGATGGTGCGACTGCAATCACGTTAATTAAAAAGGTGCAAATTGTGGAGACGCGCGCGCGAGCTCTTTGGGGAATGCACATGCCACCGTGTTCCGCCGTGAATGAGTGGCAATGGGCAAACGCCGCCAAGTGCTGCCCCACCAAATGTGCTGACAGCAGATGTTAATGAACGAGAGAGAGAGAGAGAGAGAGAGAGAGAGAGGGGTAACAGCCTCCACACCTCCACACAGGGAGATGGTGATGGTGGTGGTGGGGGGCACGTGCCACCACCATGTGCTGCTCTCCTCGCCACTTGTTAATTAAACGTATCATAATTTCTTATGGCAAAACCATCTCAAACGACGGAAACTGCACTCTCTCTTTCTCTGTCCCTCTCTCTGGTGTGCCTCGTTTTATTTTTTTATCCCCCATATAGAGAACACACCCACTCCTCCGCCCTAAAGCCTCCTTCGAGTCCTGCATTTTTACATGCATTTTAATATTAACGCCTGGCGAAAATGAGAAGCGACGCGGCCCAGACAAAAAGGATTTCTGTACAGCCTCCACGGCCACGAAAAGGATGCGCCCTCAGACCGACATTTGCTTTTGGCCATGGATTCGGTTTTCTCTCTGGTTTTCTGCAATTGCTAAATGCGACTCTGTCTGCGCCTCCAGGGGGTGGAGGGGTGGAGTGTGGGACATTAAATGAAGTCTCAGTCCGAGGACCCATTCCACATATTCCCATTTTCCATTCCCATTCCCATTCGCAGTCCCAGTCCCAGTCCCACAATCCCCGACAGAATTGTAGCGGGAAAAAATTATGAAAAAATATGAAATTTCATTTTTCCGACTGCCGACTGCTGACGCCCAGTCGCCAGTCGCCAGCCGCCAGCAGCAGCCCAGCAGCCCAACAGCAGCCCAGCAGCAACCAGCCGCGTTGCATGCAACAATGGCGTCAAAGCAGCGGCAAATATGCACGGACTTCGGGACAGATGGGAATTTAAATGTCTGCCCCCATATGGGACAGCTATTAGGCAGAGAGAAATAAATAAAAGATCCCGGGCAGAGTGCATTAAAAAGATGTTATTAAATTTGTCAGTCAAGTGCTGCCAGCAGATGGCCTGCCCCCGAAGCGGGGAAAACGATCGTAAAATGTAGACAGTGGGAAGATCTCTTTCTCTTTGGGGAATGAAATTAGAACAGATCATGGCATAAATATCTATAAAATCGTTTCTATATGGCAGTCAGTGTTTATTGATCGTTAAATTGGGCAAAAGATGGAGAGAGAGAAAGCGGGGAAAGAGCGGAGAGGGAGAGAACGAAAAGGGGGAACAAGTTATGGTATTACTGAAAAGAAATCAATGGATCGTAAAAGCTCGTGAGATCATATAATTAATCCACAAAAAGATCCATCAAATTGAGGAAAATATTCGAATATTCCCTTAAAGAATTCGAAAATTTTTCAAGAAGATTTCATCTAAGAAAAATCCAATGACATTCCCATTGATTTTGAGATTTTTGTTGGGGGCTTAAGACTCCTATACTGAGTTCGAATTTCAGTTGCCAGATAAAGTACAGATTAAGGATGAACCAAAACGATAGTCAGGGGATAAGGGAAACCATTAAGAAATGGTGCCGAATCGATCAATCGTTAAAGTTCGATGGGGTTCGAGTTTTATTAGTTCAAAAGCCTTCCAGTGGAATTACTGGCCATTAAACTTGAACTCTTCGAAGAAAACCTGTCCATGGAAAGCAGTAAACCACGGATCATGGGGTAAGAATCTCATAGATCTCGCAGAACATAAAACCGAAAGTCTATCCATAGAATGGGCTAAATATCGGTTCCCTCGTGGAATGTGCTGCCAGTTCTGAAACTACATAATTGCTACGCCCTCCTGCTGTGATTATTTCCATTTGTCGGATATCAAATTCTCGCAAACTCTTTGACAGTTTTCTGCAACAATAAAATACAGCAGAAAATAAACCAAACTAACGAAAATTGTACTTGAATTGCGGCTAAAACATGTTGTGGCTGCGTGGCAGTGGCAGTGGCTGCGGCTGTGGCAGTGGCTCTGCATCTGTATCTGTGTCGATTTGTAATTAACATTTTCATAAATTTGCAATCGTGATAAGGAAATATTTTCCATTAAGAATCAATTAAAATGGAAGGAGGCAGGGGGCAAGAGGCGCGCTGCAAGAGGTGGCAAGACGGGGAAAATCTACGATCAGTGAGCGTCCGCTTTATCGCGATTGAACCACTTTTCACACACTAGATAGAGATAAAGTCAGACCATGAGATACTTCTTGTGGCTGTGCTCCTTATAAAGTGTGTGGCAATAAAAGAAAAATGATTTTCCTATTGAAATAACATAATTCACATTGCAAAGTGCCAATAGATTGTCAGTGGTCCATTCAACTAAATATAATATGGATAATAGATACACTATAGAACAGTTTTTCCTTTTTTTTTAATCGCTCTGGCTGTGAACGAACGATCGCCTAATGAATTGAATCTATCGCTGGGGCTGGCTGCCACAATCCGTGGTAGCATGGGTGTGGGCAGGGGGCAGCACACTCTGTAGGCTTTGGAGCTGTTTGATCTAGTCCCAGAGATTGGGACTGTAGCGCCACAGCCACATGGGAAATAATAATAATAATAATAAAAATTATGCACTTGCCGCCGCTGTGGCACACAAATTTGCATACCCTGTCTCCCCCACTCCCCCTCGCGCTCGCTCTCTCTCTCTCTCTCTCTCTCTCACTCTGTCTTTGCCCATGGGGGGGAGGGGGTTTAATCGAGAGATCTATCGTACATATGTGGGTTGCATGTGGCTTGCATTTGAGAAAAGTCAATCCAAATAATTGAAAATGTTTTCCAGCTGGAAATTCCATTTTCAAGTGACGCCATCTGCCGGACATGGACAGAACCATTGAAAGGATATTTCTAGCAAGGCGCAAAACGGTTGTTGTCCTCACTTAGCAGCAAGGACAACTAAAAGGCAA
>OZ018401.1:62796148-62914649 GCA_963969585.1 Drosophila helvetica
GGCATGCAGTCACACACAAGTCAAAGAAATTTGCTGTTAATTCACGTATTAACCTTTTGACATTTGGCAGCATCGCCAACGACGACGCCGAAGCAGAAACAAGTCGACAAAATTCCAGTACAGAGAGAGGGAGGAGCTGCAGCAGGAGAGCGGGAGAAGGTGGAGATGGAGGTGGAGGAGGAGGAGGAGGTGGAGGGCTGCTGCTTGGGCACATCTGCCACACGGAAAACTGTGTCAATGTGCCAGCAGCAACAGCAGCAGCAACAACCACAAAACTTTAGCTGGGGCGTCGGTTCTTGCCCCATGTCTATGTGTGAGTGTGTGTGTGTGTGTGTGTGTGTGTGGTGTGGCATGTGGGAGGGCACAAGCTGCGATCGGCGTTCGGTTTGCTGCCACACCAAATGGAAAGCCATGACAACAGCAAGAAAGGAAAAGCTTGGACACAACGAAGCTGCAAATACACTTTCAGATGGTTCAGGCATATACATACATACATATATCTTTGGAAGGATTTATTTCTCATAATGTCTTGTCCTTTAATGCACTATTTCCAGGCCAAATACAATCATAATTATGCAGAATATCAAGGAATATCATTTTCGTGAGGCTGGGAAAAGAATGCTCGAATAATGCATCTTTTTAATGGAGTTTTTCATATATATTACTGCCACTAGCCCCCAACCTCCACCCCTCCCATGAGTCCCAAATGTCTGCTGTATTCCACAAGACTCCCCCCCACCGATAGAGTACGAACCCGCAACAACATCCAGCAACAGAAACAGCAACAGAAACAGCAACAGAAACAGCAACAGAAACAGCGACAGCGATGCTGCCGCCGCCTCGTGTCTATGAAGTACGTGCGCGCCTCTCAATGACTTTCAATTAAATCAATATTCATCGTTTTGGCTGAGGCAGGCAGGGAGGCGGGCGGGCGGGCGGGCAGGCAGCCGCCGCTTCGGGCTAAATGGCAACCAAGGGGCGACGACCAAGGCAACAACTCTTAACTCCGCTCCTTGATTAGACGCGACAACAACAGCAACAGCAACAGCAGCAGCAGCGGCAGCAGCAGCAACGAGAGCCAACAGGCAACAGCAGCATGGGAAAATGTGCAATTTTGGCCAAAAATAAATAAGCCAGGCTCAGAGAGAGCGAGAGCGAGAGCGAGAGAGACTGAGACTGAGACTACGACGACCTGACCGTACCTCGTCTCACATTCATTGCGCAAAAATTGCAGTGTGCCAGCCAGCCAGGCAGCCAGCCAGCCAGCCAGCCAGGCTGTAGCCGGGCTGTAGCCAGCAATCAAAGATACACCACAAAAGCGCAACAGAAAAATAAACATTTGAACTACTAGCCCAGGCCTTTCACAAAAAGAAAAAGGAAAAGCCAAGAAGAAGGAGGCGTGCAAGGAAAAAAAAACAACAAAAAAACGGCGCGCAAATAATTAATGTTTGGCAATAATCGAAGACACCTTCAGCGGCGGCAGTGGCAACCTGTTGCCATTGCAGTTGCAGTTGCAGGTTGAAGTGGCAGCCAGCGGCCATGCAAATGAGGCTGCAAGGGAGGCGTAACCCCCCAGCAGCAACGGACTCCAACTTGAGCACAGGTGACAGGGAAATATTTCATTTGTAATTGCAGTTGTTTTTGTTTTGTTTTTTTTGGGATTCCATTCACACTTTATTCATGGGAGTATTTGCTTGGGCCCAACCCGGAGACACATAGTACTCGCAGAGAAACGATAGGGTGGCCAGGAGCAGGCCGCCCAGCCAGAGACCCGCAATCACATAATAGTACTCCACGTCATTCGATCTCACTTCCATGTAGCGATCCCTGAATCCGAACTGTATCTGTCCGCTCTGCACGCCATGGCGGTACGAGTCCCACTTCATCTTCTGCTGGATGCCACTCTCGAATATCCTTAGCGTGAAGTCGTTGAATAACTGCAGGTAGGGACGCCCGAAGGAGGCAGGTATCTGGTGGGGCTGCTGGTACAGGATCTCGGGCAGCTTGCGGAAAATGGGAAACCGCAGAAGCTTCTGCTGGTAGAGGATGAAGTCAATGCGATCCTCGTAGCCAGAGTGGACGCAGCACGTGTTCAGCTCGCGCCGCAGATCGTCCGTCTTCTCGTTGGATCCGACCAGAATGTGCTTGATCACATTCGGACGATTGGCGAATTGGCTGCGCACCAAAGCGGCATCGTAGGCAATCATATACCACTTGAGATCGGTGCCTGGCAGGTCGTCCACCGAGTCGATCTCCCGCTCGTAGAGACGGGCCGCCAGACTCGTCGACAGCTGGGCCAGGTACAGATTGGTCAAAATGAAGCCGCAGGCTGTTAGCAGGATGAAGATTAGGATGTCACGGGGCGAGCCTGCACCCCTCCTCCCGCCCAGGAACAGAGCCAGACAGAGCGCCTCCAGGAAGGCGGCACTCGCATTGAGGCGCCCTTGCGACAGCACCAGCAAGGCCACCGAGCAGTACAGCAGCCCCACCAGCCACGTGAGCCACGTGCCCCACGTAAAGGGCCGCACCATATACAAGAACGTGGCCAATGGCCTCGAGGAGGGCACCATCATCACACAGTTCTCGAGATAGAGTACGTTGGTGGCGGCGTAATACTCATCTGCGGGTATCATCAGATACGGCACAAGGTCAATCGTACGATTGGCCAGCAGTCCTATGGCCTGGTCCACGGACGTGATGTAAATCAGCTGCATTGTGCCATTAAAGTGTTTGATGAACTCCAGGACCATGTGCAGCATATACCCGGCCAGGATCAGGCGATTGTGGCTATCCCGAAAGCCAAAGCAACGAGGTCCCCCGTTGTATGCAATGCTCGTGGTGATGTTGTAGCCCTGAAAGTCCCAGAGCATTCCCCGGGACCGCTTGTAGTACTCCCGGGTGGAGCCCAGGGACAGTAGCCGCAGTTTTGGATACGGCATGAAGCTGTAGAGGCGTCCCGATGCGGGCTCCACTACCAGTACATGTACCATTCCCTGCTTCCAGCAGTAGCTAAAGATTTCCAGTAGATTTCCACTAGCCCCCGGATAGACGATGAGCACCTGCAGATGCTGGTAGCGCCACAGCCAAGCTGTTAGATACTCCAGCGACGGTCGCAGATGCGCGTCCTCCATATGAACGATGGTCAGAGTGCGACTGCTGTAGTTCCCCTCGAGCACCAATTGGATCGCCGCATCCCGTATCCATAGACTCGGCACAGAAGGCTGCTGTGCGGCTGCCAGAATGTCAGATCTATTGCCGAAGTCCAGGAAAACATTCAGTTCGATTCCGTACAGGCCATTGAGCTCTCGGATGGTCGTCTGCGAAAGCAGCGAAAGGTTCTGCAGCGCGTTGAGGCTCAGCAAATCCATTGAAGCGACTCTGGACTGGCCAGTGCGGCGGGACTGCTTTTTATAACAGCCCCATGCGGCATCATTAAACCATCAAATGGCCACTGAGTGGCACCTGGGCAGTGACAGTGCCTTAATATGTTGCACAATGCAAATGATTGTCTCTGATTACGGGTATTTTCGGACGAATACTAATTCGTGGCCTTCAAAGGCGGCTCTATACTATCCCCCCCAGTAGATACACTCTAATCGAAATCACGCATTCCAGTTCGAGTTTAATTCATTAAAGTGCATTTTTTTCACTCAGAGATATATGGGTGCATTATATCAACATATTTATGGCTGATACAAATCAGTAAATAACAACAAAAACACTTGCTCTTATTATTTGTTCTGTGTAAAATAGAATACATATAAGACTTATAATAATAAATGTTATTTATTTCTTTACAAAACTGTTCAATTTTGTATATTTTATATTTATTCCGCTCATACGAAAGTGCTCTCCATTTTAAACATGGGTCCAGATGGGTCACCAGAACCAGATGGGTCACCAGGCAGGCTCATCGGAACGGATCCCCAGATTGATTCGTGTTTCCATAGTTCACAGAACTGCGCAAAATAATAAATAAATAAAATATAAATATACTAAAAATATTAGTAAAGGAAATCCTGAATCTTCCTCCCGTTAAAAGTACAGTAACTACTCAAAATAATTGATTATTTTAATGAGAAATTTGTTTTTATCGAGCCACAGCTCTGACATATATTTATAATCATTATTCGATAGCAATTTTAGCCAAAATCTAAGCAATTCCAACATCAGGCTGATGCGAACGTACCAATCTCTCGATGAGAAATACAATGGCGCTGCTAAGCCATCCAAGGGCCAGCAAAATATAAGTGCAATAATAGAATTCCATATCGAAGATCTGAATTTGCATACCCGTGGGCATGTGAAAGCGTATCTCTCCACTGTATATACCCTCAAAGTAGGCATCCTCCTGCCATTTCATCAGTATACCCGACTCCCAGATGCGCCGAAGGTAGTCGTTGAAGAGCCCCACGTATGGTAGACCATGCCTGATGCCCACGAAGAAGGGCACCTGGTAGAAGACCTCGGTCAGCTTCTTGAACAGCGGCACGCGTAGATATTTCTGCTGGAAGAGCTCGAAGTGTAGACGATCCTCCATGGCCTGATAGGTGTACGTGGTGTTCAGATGCTTGCGATGGTAGAAGACATCTTCGAGTGTCGTGTTGAGGGCGCTATTGATGAGTTCCGGCTGAATGACATTCGCTTGCGTGAGGTTCATTAGGAAATCGATGTCGAACTGCTCCATCATCATTTTCAAATTGCTGCGCGCGAGATCGTCAAAGCTGTCGATCTGTGGCTTGTACAGGCCCGTCGTTAGGGAGCTCGAGAGCTGTGCCTGGTAGATGGCGTTCAGAATAAAGCCCACGGTGAAGAGAGCCACAAAGACGAGGACATGCCGCAGTCCCTGCGTGAAATTCTGCATGCTGCTCATCGACTGCTGCAGCATCATTTGCATCACCTGCAGGAATGTGACCATGAGGCTGCTGGTCTCGCCACGCAACCAACGGATGACGACTGTGGCCAGGAGCAGGCATCCGATGAGCCCCGCCCACAGGGATCCCTCGAACGGACGCACAATATACAGGCTCTTGGGCAGGGGCTGGGCCCACGGCACCATAATGTACCCGTTCACATTGAAGAGCACATGGCTGCGATAGAAGTACACCCAGCCCAGCGTGTGGATGATCCTGGGCGCCATGTCGATGTCCCCCTGCCTGAACAGCTGCAAGCCCTTCTGGAGGGGTAAGGGATCAACAGTCGGCAGGACAGCCACCTCCGTGCCGTTGTAGACGTGGACGAAGTCGTGCAGCAGCTTGTACATGTACCCCGCGTAGACAGTCTTGCCCCTGCGATCCGTGTAGTGGAAGCAGCGCGGTGCCATTGTCTCCACAGAGATGTGCACCTCATGCCCCAGCAGATTTTGGACTCGCGTCAGGCGATGGTACTCCGCGATGCTCGCCAGTCGACGTACCTGTATCCGGGGATATGGCTGATACGTGTAGAGTGCACCGTCGCCAAGATTTAGAGCCATTACGCGCAGGAATCCGTGGCCAAGAGCCCACTCAAAGGGAGGGTCCTGCTGTGAGGACAGCAGAAAGAGTATTGGCAGGTGTCCCCAGAGTCCCCAGAGGAGTTGCACAATCGCCGAGAGCGTTCGATTACCTTCCAGACAGGCGATGGTGAGGGATCGCTCACTGAAGCGACCCAATATCCTTGGCAGCGGCTCGCCAGAGTCCGTGTTCAGTATAATGTTGGGCCCCTCCAGACGGGGCAGCATCTCATCGAGTCCCTCACAATCCAAATAGATATTCAGCTCGAGTTTGAGATCCTCCTTCAGCTGTTGGATCACATCTCTGGCTGTGAAGGCCCCCAGGACAACCTCCAGGAGCAACAAAAGCAAGCAAATCAAAGACATGTTGCAGCACAGAAGCCTGACAAAAGGACACTGTATCCCCAGAGCTAGAGTTCTTACAGTTTTGAGAACCCACATCGGTTACCGCTAATAGTTGGAGGTGGTTCAAGTGCAAGTCGTGCCCCGATGGCCAGTGGCAAGAGCCACAGTCGAGTTAGTCTTATCGTAGCATCTACCAAATTGCCCCCTTGACCACGACCACGTAATTGTTTATGGTCTACGTTTCCTATGGCTTGTTCTAACGTGACCAAACAATTGCTGAATGTCATACGGAGAGCGAGGGAGGTCGAGATACTCTTAATAGAATTACAATGATTGCATGAAATGGGCGCTAAGCTGGGCGATGATCTAAGAAAATTATGTCAGTATTCGTGCGATGTGCTCGTGGTATTCGATTCCAAATGAAAGATACTTACGACAAGCAAATGCTTAGATACAAGTGAAGGGCAAGAGATCAGAGAAGATCTACTCGTATCTGCGGACACTGAGGTGCTAAATGTGAAGGGAAATGAAGGTACACCTGGAGGAGGAAACACCTTCACTAAAAACAATTTTTATAACACTTTTCCGTTGGACAAATAGCCAGTAGCTCAATGCAGAAGCTTGAATATATTTGAAATACTAAAAAGCATAAAATAATTTATCAAAATTAAAGCTTTTTTGTTATCGAAGTACTGAAATCTTTTGTAGAAATGCCAGAGATCAAATGAAGAACTGAAGATTGTTCGACTAGTTATGGAAATTCCTCTAACTTGAGGATCTTTATATATTCGGAGCAATTGAATATACATCTATAACGAATCTCTAGGGTATAAACAAAAAATTTTTAAATTCGTAAAACGAAATTGATTTTATCTTTATTTTCCTTTAAAATAATTAGTATTTTTGCGGGCGAAAACAAAAATGCATTATAAAGAGACAAAAATTAGGTACTATTTTCCGTATATACTGTTATTTATCATTGATTCATTTGGATCCTTAAAATACTAACTGTTATTTAATTAATAAATTTTATTTTTTTCAGGCTATATCCTAACGCTCCAAGTGTTAACTTATTTCTATAGCGCTAGTCAAAAACGTATTAAAACGTTCTAGAAATAAATTCGTTACACAGAAAACTTTGCTATAGCGAAGTTCGTTATAGAGAAGTTCGACTGTACATTCTCTTAGGGTTCGTGTATTTTGTACGATTAAAGAAATCCTTGTTTTTTTGCTCGTAATAAATAAAATAAATAAACTTAAAAACATAAAATAATAATAAATAAAATAAAATATTTAAAAAATAAAAATCAATAATAAAAATGAAAATTTAATTTTAAATTTTAATTTGTCTAAGAAATTATCAATAAATAAATGAATTTTGTGGTGTCTAAAAATATGTGTGTCTTTTCCATTTAAGACTTTCATAGTGGGCAATACCTTAAGGTGGATATGGCCAACAACCTTGTATGTGGTATGTGGGTTTCATGTGGTTCATATACTGCCCAAACACACTGTGGGCTGACCCTTTTGCTCCAATTAGACTGTCACTGACTTTGAATTTTTTTCCGCTGCTGTTTTCTAACGTTTTCATTGTGGCTGATTTGCTGATGTGGCCTGAAACTTGTTAGCCCACAGCCCACAGCCAAGAGTCGGGCAAACGGCAAAAGGCAATCGGCAATCGGCAACAAACAAATCGCATTGAAATTGAAATCGCTCATAAATTCAGTTGCTAATTGTAAAGAATGGCACAGACCTTGGCTTGGCTTGGCTCGGCTCGGCTTGTCTTGGCTTGGCTTGGCCTGGCTTCGCTGGCCGATTCAAAGACTCATTTTCCAATAGCTACTGCAGAATGCCACAAACACGGCAGAAATGTCTTTTTGTGAAAAAATTATGAAGCTGCGGCTGCTGCTGCTGCACACAAACAGAAAACCCATCGGTACGCGTATAGCGATAAATAAATATAAATTTCAAACGCGCAAACATAAAGAGCTATTGACTGTTGACTTTTATGAACAATTAGGCGGCGGCAGGCCACTTAAAATGGCGAATATACATACATATACTCGTCTGTATGCATATATATTGGCCCCCCGATTGCAGATACGCGCTAAACAAAAGATACTCTCTGGCAGTCGCACCGTACCTACCTATGTATGTATGTGTGTATGCATGTATAAGGCCGTTTGGCTAATCGAAATGGTAATGGCTTCTCTATGGGCCTGGCCCAATAATAAACAACAATTGATTGGATCCGAACAACTGCTGGCTGGCTGGCTCGCTCGCTCGCTCGCTGGTGGAGTAGGAGGAGGAGGAGGAGGAGGCTGTCGGTCGGTCTGTCTGTCTGTCTATTTTTGGGGCGTGGCATGGAGGGAGTCAGAGAGGCATTTGGACTTTAATTAATGCATTCAAAGCATTTATGTAAATGCCGGGGAAATAATTTATCACCCCATTCAAAGAGAACAACGGAGCAACAGCAACAGCAACGCCAAATGCCGAATGCCACTACTATACCAATCAAATGTTCCATCCAAGCATTGCAATACAGTGGACACTCCGCCCAAGCGGACACCGGCTGGATGGCAGTTTTGTGTTTATTTTTGTTCGGTTTTTACTGTTTGCCGTTGCTCTTGCAAAGAGAGGTACTATGACCGTGAAGAGAGGCTTGCAAAGCACTGAAGGAAGGAAACGAACAAGGAATTGCAATAAGAGAAACGAAACAAAAACAAAACAGCCTTCTTGTTTGCTGAGCGCGAGATTTGTCTTGCTCTGAGGGCGCAACAGAATGAAGGATAGAAGGAAGAGGGCGAAAGCGAAGGCGAGAGTGGGTGCACTTCGTGAGCGAAAGCTCGAGCCCCTGAGCGCCAGTACAGTTGTCGCTGAGAGAGCAAACACGCAATGGCAAAAAGGAGTGTGAAAGAGATAAGAATACACCATTGCATTGCACTGCACTTCCAGGAGGAATATGTATACAAAAAAATCCCAGCTAATCCCGCTCAGACACAACAAGAAATATTTTTGCAAGAGTATCTAAGGCTTCGGCTTACCTTTTTTTATTTTTTATTGTAAGTTTCGATAATTTCATACATTTTTTGTTGTTGTTCAGTTCTGTTCTGTTCTGTTCTGTCGATCATTAGTGTAACCGCCCACGCATTGGGCATTAGGTGGGCGTGTACCCGCCACGCTGCACGTTGCACATTGCAGGGCGGCATTCGTTTGATTTTCTTACAGATTTTCCAGATGATTGTTTGGCTGTACGCGAGCGAGTACGAGTATTTCCATGTAATTAGTACTTAATTTATAATTTTTGTGGCGCATAAAAATTGCCATATCTCTCCATCCCTTTCGCTCTGCGAATCCCTCTGTCCCTCTGTCCCCCTCTCTCTCTCTCTCCCTCTCTCCCTCTCTCGTTCTGTGTGTTTGTTTGAGAAATCGGCGCAAGGTTACGAGATTCAAGATACTAGATACGAGCCATGAGAAGGCGTGCAGTGGGCTGGCCCCCCGGAGGCGCTGCCGTGTGGGTGTACAAAATATTTGTTTCTTGGGGTGGAATTTGTGAGATGCATTCTGATTGATGACTGATGATTACCCCCCACCCCCGCCTCCACACCAAGCGCTGATTGTTTCCAGGCGGAAATACTAAATAAATAAAATTATATATTTTTCTTAAAAGTTTAAGCACTTTTTTGGAATTTATTTAGTTGGTTTTCTTGTAGTCTGAAGGCACACATTGAATCCTGAATCAGAGATACCCTCTTTAGATGCAAAAAAACAATCAAGGAACTCCCGTTCCCCGGCCAACACTTTGGCAAACAATTTCCGCAAATTAAACAACAATTTCTATCCTGTATCTTGTATCTTGGATCGTATCGGATCGGATCTGAGGCAAAGCGCTTAGCTCACTCTTTTCTTTCCATTATTCAATCATTAAGTACTGCAATTACGGGCGGGGATCCAAGGATCCAAGGAATTTCCATGGGAGAGCGAAAGGGGGATACAACGAAGGTAGCAGATAGATGCCCATCCAATCGCTGGCCTATACAATTATATAACAGTCGAGCGAGTTAATGCGACTAACTAGAAATAAATAAACAAGGCAGAAGGCACAAGGCAGACGTCTGTGGGCAGGGGGGCAGGGGTGCATGGGGTGGGGGAACAGTGGCAGGGCAGGCGCCCAACAGAAGCACCAACCACTGCCACACTGCCACTCTGCCACTGCCACTGCCACATCACTCAATCTTCATTGTGGTCGTCAATCAAGGCTACTGCCTGCCCGGACTACTGTGCGTACAATGGGTAGGGGACGGAGGAAGGGTGGAAGGGGGGGCAGGGCCCCCGGATCAGATCGGATCGGATCGGTTGTCGGTTGTGGGTTCTCGGGAGTTTGGGGGTACCGCATAATGATAGAGCAGGCCCGCGCGCTTCGTGGCGTTAGCCAGCGAGACGTGGTGGTGGCTTACTCAATTACCTTTGACTAAATTATGGCCAATTGTTGCATTGAACATGTGTTGCATAATTATGGGCTGTGGCAGGCCACGTACGCCGCTGCTGCTGCTGCTGCTGCTACTTCTGCTGCAAGCATGAAATTTGATTACTGCTTATAGATTAGGCCCCAGCGATAGCTGCTGCCGCTGGGTCTTCAGACTCTTGAACTTCGTGTTGCCACTAAATGGTGTTGCAAACTGTGGCCACGTTGACAGGTTAATGGTTAACGGTACACCTTTGGCTATGGAGATACCGTGCGGCGGTTTAGGACTGGGTCTGCGACTGCGGCTGGGCGTTAACTACTTCGCTCCACAAAGCAAATCAATTTTAATTTTTTATTTTTTTTTTGTAGTTCGGCAGCAACATTGTTGTTTCCGCGGCAATTAGCGTCGCAACATTTACGAGTGCCAGACAAATTACCGGGCAACATGTTGCAATTAAAATAACGGCACGCCAACTTTCTCGCCTGCGAAAAACAGAAGAAAAAAAATATATATGTATGTATATGTTGCAAGTGCGCGCGCGCGCGTGCGACAGCAAAACCTACAAGGCATAGGATACCCTAGAAAAACGAGAGGGTATTATGGTTTTCCCAAATTCCCAGACTTGTAGCTACTTCTCTCTCCCAGTGGGGAATAGCTCTCTCAGCGCCCAGTGAGACTTAATGTTGGATCTGCGGGAGTATATCTAAAGATTCGGCCCTCGAAACCGCAGCATTTCTTTCAAGCTGTTTGTTGCATGGTTGCTGTTGCATGGTTGTTGTTGTTGTTTTTGTTGTTGTTTGTTGTTGGTTGCGAGTTTATGGCACAAAACACTTAAAAGCCAAGAGAGCCAAACCTTTCGCACACACAAATTCAATTTGTTTGCATTTTAATTGTCGCCAAAGCCAAAGCCGAAACCGAAACCAAAGAAAAAATAAGAAAAATTGCCAACAACTCGTCGCATTGCCACACGAGAGCTCTTGTGTTGTGTTGTGTTTTGTTGTGTTGTGGCTGCAACACACACACACGCACACACACGCACACACATCGATTTTATGACCATATCCTACGCATTTCCAATGCGGGCTGCGCTGCGCTGTTAACAGCTTTGTCCGAGGGTGTGTTAAATATTTTTTATGGCTTACTTTTGTGTGGCATTTTTGGCTTAAAGCCTGCATGGCGACCGACTGCCTTTTTTATGGATATTAAAGCCTCGGAGAGCCTACGTCTCGTTTTGGCCCTCATGTGTTGGCTGTTTATTGTTTGCGGGCCGCTGTTGTGGGCGCAAAACCCCAAGATAATTATGTGCTAAAAGTCAGGAAAAAACACAAAGCGTTTGGAGATAAGAGCCAGCGCGAGTATCCAGAGACATTTCACTGTGACAATGTCAAGTATTTCAAAAATTTGTTCAGCAATCACTAAAAAAACTATAGAAAATGGGAAAGGGGAATTTTGCATTCGAATAGCGTTTATTAGAAGATTATAAGTCTTAAGGTACAGTTTCTACCGCATGAAATACCTTTTCTATGATTTTTCCATCAAAAGTTCTAACCTGACCTGTAACGATATAGAGATGGGAATTAAAAACAAATACAAATTAAAAATAAAAACAATTATATTAGAATATTATATATAAATGACTTATTATTTATTTATTTATATATTATTAATTAATATATACTAAAACTAAGAATTAAAATGGATTGGAGCTATAGCTACTGAGGCCTTAAGCTCAAAAAATGTATATTAAATAGAGAAAACTGCTCTAAAAAATATAATATATATTATACTATTTTCCATATAAATCTACAGTTTCTGGGCTGTCAATCAGAACTGAGGAGAAATCTTCATAAAAGTAACACAAATGCAATACAAAAAGCTATGGCAAAAACATTCATAAGCCCAAAGCCCCCAATGAAATTTTATACCAAATAAAAAGCTAGATCCCAGATTATAATTTCACAGAAACCAATTTTCAATTGTGGGGAAGTATCGGGGAGTATCGAATAACTGAGAAAATACTCGAATGTTTGTGTGGTCCCTTAGCTGTTGTAAGTAGCGCTTTAAGCCCTGGCCCACAGAGACAGTTAAGCCTCAGTGTTTGGCCACAGACACGGACAAAAACACAGACACAGGCACAGACTATTAAGTCTCAGTGTCGTGAGACTTTGGTTTTTGGTTTTTAGCCAAAAGTTACTCGTATGCAAGACACACGAAAAGCAGTTGGGTGGGGGGGTGGAGTGGGGGGGAGCAAATCAATAACCAGGCAACACCTGCAACACACAGCGAACAGCACAAAAACAACAAACAACCAACAACCAACAAACAGCGAGAGCTGTCAAAAGAGCTCTCGGGTCTGCCAATTGTCGACAATCAATCAACTATTGTTGTTAAGTGCCCCGTTTATGTGGCTGATTTTTTATTGCAAACGCATTTCCCCCCGACATGAAAACAACAACAACGAGAAAAGCAAAAAACCAGACAGGGAGAGTGACTGTTGGAAGAGTTCGGCTGGGCCATCGATGACTTTGGGATACTCTATGCTGTGAAAAGCAAACAAAATTCAGAGTATAAGAATAAGGCACAGCAGTGCCAGTACTTCCAGTAATTTCCTCAACAAAATTGAATCGTCAATCATTAATCACCTCAAGCTAATAACTTAATTTAATTTTAGAATAAATGTGTACAAAAATCCCTTATTTTCCGAATTTGTTTCCAAAAAAAATACCATATTAAATACCTTTTAATTTTTTTTTTGCAGATATAGATATTATAGAGAAATTTTGAATTTGGCAAAAAAAAAATTCTCTTGCATTTGTGACATCCGCTGAGACGTAGATCACTTTTCTTTATTTCTTGGTAGAAAAATGTTTCTCATTTTTGCTTGAAGAAGGCGCTTCAGTGAGTTTTATCATTCTACGTTTACAGCTGACTGGCAAAACAGTAACATTCTACACAAACACAAAAAATGTAGTTTATTTCCAAACAAGTTAATTTTATTTTTTAAATTATAAAAATATAAAATAAATTTAAAATATAATAAATAAATATTTAATCATCTCAAAACAAACAGTTTTATTTATTAAATCATAAAAATAAATATTCGCTCTTATCAAACTTGAATAATCTCAAAATCAAAAAATTTACTTTATTTTAGATCCAATTAAGTTTAATTATTATAATTATATTTTAATTTGAAAATAAAAGTTCCAAATTAAATTTCAGTCCCATATCGTTCGAATTGTGTACTTTCTTCAATGAAAATTGATTTCCGCATTGCATAAATTTAGCTGCAAACGTTTTCCGTTGCATTTTTGGCAGTAAATCTTATCCGTAAGGCCTCTAATAGCTGATGGCATCTGCTTTTGCAGGGTGTGAGGCTGGTGGTGGACACTCAGACACTCGGCAACATGTTGCCGCATCATGTTACCGGCGACATTTGCATTCCACGCTGTTGCAAAACTCGTTGTGTTCGGTTGCTTCGTTGTGTTGTCGCCTCCTCCACTGCCCGCCACTGCCCTCCACTCCACCTCCACTCCACTTCCACTGCCACCTCCATTCCATTCCACCCATCGATTGGTGCGGTGCAACAAGTGCAATCAGTTGATGTACTGCATTTGATTTGGCTGTTGTTGCCTGTTGTTGGCTGTTGTTGCCTGTTGCATCTGTGGCAGTTGCACTTGTTGTTGTGGCATGGCTCTGTTATGCAAACGCAAAATGTCAGGCACTTTGGCAACATGCTTTGGCCGCGGAATGATCGCCAAATGAATGTCAAACATATTGGAGCGACCGTTGCAAATGTCAGCATTTGACAGTAAACAACACACAGATACCCGCACACACAGACACTCGCTCAGTGTTTCACTTGCCCCATGATGCTGTCTGATTGCCTGATGCCTCGATGCCTGGCCAGCGACAAATTAGCCAAGCAATCGCTTAAATCGATTCCCCACCCCACCCCACCACCCGTCCTAGCCATGTTTATGGGCCATTAACGTGCGATCGGGCCAGACCAACGCCTTGATTAAGCCATTTTCTCCCACCCCTCTTTCTCTTTCTCTTTTATATGATGGCCAATTAAGGCTGCAGGCATGCGTGGTAGATAGACAGAGAGAGAGAGAGAGAGAGAGCGATCTCTGTCGAAGGGTCAACTATTTTTGATTAACCCCCAGAGCCCCCACTGACCCACAAAAAGGAAAAGCAATCTTTTTCCGGGCAACCATGTTGCACATACTCTGCCCGTATAACAAGTGCAACAGCTGCAACTATGTATATCAATGCCATGCCATTTCCTGGTAGTTTCCCTCTAGTTTTCCTCCGACCCACCCATTTGTCATAATCTCTGACATTAGTTGAAAGCGTTTGATGCGAAAATTGCAGACCTCTGCTTCCCCCCAAAAAAAAAAAACCTGAAATTATTATATTTGGCACTTTTCTTTTGGGTGGGGTGGGGTGGTGGAGGGTGCACTGTAATTTATGTTTTTTGGGCCATGAAAAGTCAATTGATATGGCCCCAGCGATAGCCCCAAAAGTTTCCTTCTTTGAAGCTGAAGCTGGAGCTGGAGCTGCCTTCAAGCTATGATTGATCCCAGGCAGATGGATGGATGGATGGATAGATGGATGGATGGAGTTGTCTATGGCATTTGATGCGGGTTCAAATGGTGGGTGGGTGGATCGGAGGGGGTTCCTCTTCTCTGATAAAGTTGTAGACGTTTTGCCAAATTGATTTTACGGATTTTGAGTTCGAGTTCGAGTCGGAGTCGGAGTCAGAGTCGGGGCTGGGGATGGGGATGGGGGTCCGAAATAACTCAAGTGTCGCCATGGGGCATACTTAGACTTTAAACAGATCGTTCGCTGGAGATTGAGGAGAAGGCGTTACCATGGCTGGGGGACCCCCATTGATGGGGCTTTGGCGATAAGTAAGTGGTAGACGATTGTTATTTTAATGTTATGGTCATGCTTTTGCGCCGCGAATTGGGTGACGAATTGTGTGTGGGTGGGGGGTGGGGCGGGGCGTTGGTAACGGATTGACAAGAAAATTCCCTCCCCCTGCAGAGATGGGCAGGCTCCTCCTTTCCGGGGGCCCTATCTGCACAGGGCATTTCCCATGGCAGGCCACCTCTTGACCCCACAGTCACAGCGCACTATCGAGAGCCTCCAATCTCCTGGCCTGGCCTGGCTCTCCATATTTGTTGCACACTTCACTTCATTTGTGCCACATTGTACACCTACAAATGTCACTCAAAGCAAAAAACATGTTAATTTAACTCACAAAACAACACAAAACACAGGACCCCCATCCCCCTCTAATACCCCTCGAGACAACAGCAACAACAATAGAAACTACCAACAAAAAAAAACACCAAAAAAAAAGGTTGGAATCAGGCTCAAACGGAGATCACAAGTCACGATAATGATAAATCGCAGGCAAACATTTAGCCGGGTTTTTGTTTTGTTTTTTTGGCCAGGGAGCTGCTACTGCTACTGCCACAAAAGGTCGAGCGAGGGTGGGGTACAGTACAGCAACAGCAACAGCAGCAGCAGCAGCAACAACGGTAGCAGCGAATTTATTTACTCATTGTACAATAAAGAAATAAATAATACCAAAAAAAAATAAACGGAAAAAATGAAGGAATAATAACAACAACAAAACCAACAACAACTAAGAGGCATGAGAGAGAGACTAAGCTATGGGGCCGAAGCTTTGGATACCCTAGAAATGCTGATTATTCCTCTAGAGTCGAGACATTTCCTCAATTGAATTATTTACATTTTTCCAGAGAGTTTCTCTCGCTGTTTTTGAGAGTGTCAAAATATTCCTCCTTCAATCACACTCTATCGCACTCGCTCCACTCCTTCGCATTCACTGCTCTCCCACTCCTCACTCTCTCCCAAAGAATTTAGTAACGAGGTGACGTCTTCCGCTGTGGTGAGGACCATCCACTCGCTCTTTCGGCTCTCAGAAAGAAGCTAGAAAGAGACAGCAATCGTTTTACGTTCTGCACGTTTGCATGCATACCGACAGACGGATGGTCCTCGAAAGAGAGCAGTTGTGTTGACGACGAAACGATGACTGCTCGAAAGCCTCGTGAAAGTAACGGTTTCATGTAATGGAGAATAGCCAAAAAAAAATTGTTTTCTGATATTTCAGATTTATATTTCTTTCAACCGCTCTCTCTTTCTCTCTCTTCGTGCCATCCAATGCGCATTCTTTATTTATTTAACATTATATTCATCCTGTCTATTCCCTTTTCTTCCCTGCATTTTGTGCACTTTTCCTCTGCACATTCCTTTGCTGATGACACAAAATCACAACTATCTTCGGATCGTTCGAGTAAAGAATACACATAAATCACAGAGCTCTTAAGGCCTGTTCGTATTTGCTTCCCTTTCAGTCGTATACCCCTTCTCTTGCAGGGTATAAAAACGTATGGCAAACATCGAAAAAAACAACACAAAACAAAGAAAACAAAACAAAAAATCCAACGTGTCACAGTTCGTGAAATAACAATAGTTCACTATCGGGGGCCCCGGCGGCTGGATGATCTGACTCTTGGCCAAAAACTAAAGCTGGCTGAAAGGTGGGAGGGGGGTTAGGGGAGAGCCAGATCAATATCTCAATGAGTTGACGATTGAGTCGAGGCTGCTGCTGCCGAATCTTAAGCTTCAGCGGAGAAGCTGACTGGCTGGCTGCCACTTAGGGCTCTGTCATTCGTTCGGCTTCTGTGGCAGGCAGCATCGGCGGCGGCGGCGGCGGCGGGGAGGGGAGAAGGTGGTAAATGTAGTTTATTTTCATGGCTTATGACAACAGTCAGAGATACAGATACAGCCCCCAGGCAACCCAGCAACTGGTAGCTCCATCCAAATATTTGGATTTTTATTTATTTTATTTTTTATTTTTTTTTTTAGCTTAATGTTATGCATAAATTATGGCATATTTATTTTAAATGCATTTATAACCAAAAAGGTCAACCACAAAATGCAACATTTTTGGAAACCATTTTCTGATATTTTTTCTCCTTCGATTTTCTGGTTAAATTTGGAGCGTTGTTGTTGTTGTTGCTGTCACGAAATGTGTGGCTGGCTGGCTACGACCCAAATTGAACTGCAGAAAACTGATTTTTATGGGCATTAGGCATGAGGCATGAGGCATGAGGCAGAGATTGATGAAGATTTTTGAAGGTGATATTTGTATTAGAATTTCGTTATTGAGTTATTTACGGGGTTCAAATTGGTTAAGAGATTGGATTTCTGTTAAGTATTTTTTTGGTAGTATTATGTATCTGAAATAGCTGCAGGCATTGATTTCATATTATTTACTGGCTAAAAGCCAAGTAGTTTTGGTTTCTTGGCAACATCTTTCTAATAAATAAATATTCAATAAATATTTTTCTAGTTATATTTTTGATTGAATCCGTATGACCACTAGCAACACCTCGAGATACTGTATCTTTCCCCACTATTTATTTTCATCTCACAATTCTCGCCATGGACCTTTCTTTCGACGCTTGGCATCTCTTTCTCCGGATGGTAATTGCCGATAATCTGATATTTTAATGCATTGTAATAAACGCTTATGTTGTCGTCATCACAGCCGCTGCCCGTTGCCCGTTGCCCGTTGGCTGTTGCCTGTTGCTTGTGGCATAAATAAACTGCACTCGACTTGACTCGTACTCAAATGAATGATGTTTATCTGAGGCACAACTCAGCAGAAATATCCGCAAGGGGCAGGGGGATAATGTGGCCAATAAACTTTAACTACGACAAAAGACGCATTTTGCTGCTACTTAAGACCAATAAATCTAAGCAGCTGCTGCCCCAAGTTGCTGTTGCTGTGGCTGTTGCTGCTGCACTTTTCAACTCATCGAAGCGGCCAACAAAAAAGAGCCAAGTCTCAGGCCATAGCCACAGCCGGAGCCACAGCCAGAGCTGGCTTGAATCCCAGGCCATGTCCATGTCCAGGTCTAGGCGATTGTCATCAGCAACGGCTTTATCATTGTTGTTGCTGTTGCAGCAGCAGCAGCAGCAGAGGCTGTGGCATGGATGGGGCATGTAATAAGTTTCAAGATGATGCTGCAATTACCGCAAACCAGCAACAGCAACAGCAACACATTGATAAAATAGCCTTGAGTGTTGTTGCAGCCACGAGATTGGGGCATGGGCTGGGCTGGGCTGGACTGGTGGCTGGTGGCTGGGGGTTGGGGGCCGGGGCTGGGCCTGGTTGGATCGCTTCTGCCTCTCATCGCCTCATGGCCCCGCGCGGCTGCGTGTGGGGCAACTCATTAGTGGCATTTGACCTGGCTTGCCCTCTTCGCTGATTGAATTTGCCATAACAAACAGGCAAACCAGGCACCAGGCACCAGGCAAGCCAGCCAACCGGGCAAACGGGCAACAATTTCCGCCTGTCAAAAACGTTTTTTCCAACACTTCAACTGCAGCCAAACGATGCGTATTCTACCGTCGGTGTTTCACACTCGGTTTATTTTGCCATTCACATGGCAAATGCAAGGGATCTTTTCGAAATATTGCAAGTTTACGCAGAACACGCAGAACTCCCCAAAAGAATGATCTGAAATGCTTATTTGCACAATTTCCTGAGCCTGGGCAAGTGCCGTCGGTGCTAAACGCATCGTGTGCCTGGGAAATGTTGACGAGCCAGAAGAGGCGACATGTTGTTGGGAGTAAGCAACAGCAACAAATATGTATGTTGCCACCCCATCCCAAGCGTGGGGTGGGAAAGGGGAGTGGAGTGGAGTGGTCTGAGGAGGGGCGTTGAGAGGCAAGCAGATTGGCATTTTGTAATCAACGCTCTATGCAAATGCGCTGTAGCTCGGCCTGCGATAGTCGTAGCATAAATTAACCATCTAAAATCTTAAATCTCTGATGTTGCGAGGTGCCAACCGATGGTCATGTTGCTCGCTTTGCATGAATTTGAATGAGAAAAAAAAACAAGCAAAAGCAAAAGAAAAAGCTAAAACAGAGTTTGACAACGATCGAATCGACAAAATACTGTGTTGATTTGACACCGATTCGATCTATGTATCTATGGGGTGTTGGGGATCCCCCTCCCCTCCTTTTCTCTCCTCTGGTTGAGCGCTTAAGGTGTTGCTGGGTGCTTAGCATGATGTTGCTTATGCGATGCTAGATGATGGATTCATGTTGCTAATTCTGTTAATGTTAATTGGGGGGCTCTTCATGCTGTTACACTGCTGCTATGCCACTGTTACACTACTGTTACTCTACTGTAACTCTTTTCCTTGCTTCTGTTAAGTGTTCTAATGCCACAGATATCTTTTTTCTGTCCTTCTGGCTGCTTAGATCTTCAGATCCATCCATCCTCTGCCGCAGCGGACAATAACTAATTGAAACATTCTCTCACCTTGCCACCAAACCGCAGTATCTTTCTCTGCAGTTCCCCGTGAACTTTTGTGAACTCCCCATTTCCATTTCCATTTGCATTTCCCTGGAAAACAACATGCCACATACGATGATGGTCCGTTGGTCGTTTATGGTGGCCCATGTGCAACCCACCTCTCTCTGCCTCTGCCTCTGCCTCGGCCTCTGTGGCTGCCACACTCTTCTCGCCTTCGGTCGAAACGAATTTCCATCTGCATGGCCATAACTCAGTTCATTGTCAGCGGCATGCATGGAAGACCCACACACTGACCCCCATGCAACTTGCAGCCACAGTGAGGCAGAGGCAGAGGCAGAACCTCATGGTTAGGCGTCGTCACAGGGTCACACGGCAAAGGTCAAGCGGCTGCTGTGGCAATTTGTCAATTTCATAACTCCGGAAAACTCCAAGTCCGTCTCTGTGGCTTCGAGTTCGGGTTGGAGTCCGAGTCCGAGTGCGAGTCCGAGTCTGTGGTTCTAGCCCCCATATATGGCCAGCAGAGTCTGCAGTTTTATTGCCACTTTTTCAGAGACAGAGAGAGAGAGAGATGGAGGGAGGGAGGGAGGGAGGGAGGGGGCACTGTGTGGCAGAGGTGCCTGTATGCCTGTGTGCCACATTGTGCTGCATTAGAATAGGGCAACAAATCATCTCCATTAACCCGAAAACAAAACTGCGCACACAATCGCGGAACGTGCATCTGCAGCACGCTGTCGACTCTTGGGGCGGCCCTGATGGTGGTCTACCCCAAAAAACAACAGCAACAGCAACAACAACAACAACAAGAGGGCCAACATGGAACATGGAACATAACAGACTAGCGGCAAAGGTGGCAAAAGGTGGTAAAATCGGTGTCACTTGTCACGTAGAACGTTAATTGTGAAACGGAAATGCCTGCCCTGCCACCTGCCTCCCTGCCACCCTGCCTCCCGGCCCCCGTATCCACCTCCAGCTCCATCCCCAGCTCCAGCTACGTGGTTGTTGCTGGTTGCGCCTTGTCAACATGTTGCACCGACTGACTACAAGCCATATAATTTTCGTCTGTCGCGGACCCTGGCCCTGCGCTGCCCCTCCTCCTCCTCCTCCTCCTCCGGCCAGAAGGTTGCAGAGCGTTCTCCCTCTCTCCTCCATCTCGTGGCAGAGTTTTTCCTCCTCTCTCATCTCGTGGCAGAGCTGCTGCTGCCGCTGCTGCTGCTGCTCCTCATCTCATGGCCAAAGGCTGCTGCTCCTCCTCTCAGTTTAGTTGTTGGAAAATTGAATAAAATGAAATCAAGATACACGCCCGAATATGTCACGAGTGCAATTCACCCTTCCGCTCCCTTCCCCTTTCCGCTCCCCTTCCGCTCCCACTCCCGCCCACTCCTTTCGCTGGCGGATTTCTCAAGGCATTCCTTCAAGACACCATTTGGCATTTGCATTTTCTGATAATTGAATTGTTTTTCGGTTCGGCTCTGGCTGAATGCAACATTTATGTGGCATGAGTAGCCCGTTGCCGCCACAGCATCACAGCAGAATCACAATTCCCGCCAATAAAAATAAAAGGAACGCAAAGTGTCTCCTGTGCAGGAGGGGCAGGGGCAGAGGCAGGGGCAGGGGCATGTGGCAGACCAGACAGTTAGCCAACATGCAAAACACATCCAAAACAATCCACACAAAAAGGTATGCATATATCCGTGTGTATAGACTGGCAGGATACCCTATAATCCCTCTGGGGATGGCATAGATCTTTGGGGCAAGAGTCTGGGGCAAACGGAAGGACCGACTACTCTGGGATACCCTTTGGATACCCTATCCGTGCCACTGTCAACTTGCAACAGAAAACCAATCAAAACACAGAGGCAGCAGCAGCGGCAGCGGCAGCAGCAGCAGCAGCAACAGCCAGAAATGTGCCACAGACGTAACTGCAGTTGGCGTTGCACAGTTGCGCGATTAGTCGCGTGGGCGCAGAGTCGCAGAGCCGCAGAGGCTGAGAGGCTGAGAGACTCAGATACGGGGACTCAAATGCAGTTGCAGTTGCAAGGCGCAGGCGCAACATGACGGCCAACACACAAGAGACAGATGCCCGTTTGAGATGCAAAGACCAAGGCGGACAGGCAGACAGATCCGATCCGATCCGATCCGTAGCGATCCCCTGCTGCATGCCCCCTCCCACTTTCCGCACAGCTTAAACGATCGCCGTCCTACGGCTTTCCATCCATTTCCCCCCCCCCCCCCCCCCTGCCCCCATGGCGGCTAACGTGCAACGTGCAACGTGTGCGCGGGCTTTTGTGATTGGATTTATGTTAATTTCTGACGAGATTTGTGCAATGCCTTAGTGCGGCTGCTGTTGCGGCAAGTTACTGCTGCCCCTCGCTGCCTTGCTGCCTGGCTGCTGCTGTCACTGTGACGGCTGCTGCGGCTGCCACAAGTTGCAGCAACTTTAAACTGTTTTGTGTGCGTAATTAAATGGTGACATTTTCCGATTGTTAAGTGTTTTTCTTTCGTTTTTCATGACGCAATGATTCCCAGGGTCTGAACGTAAATTATCGATGGATTAAGCCAAATAAAAGCAGTTTGTGCAGGTCTCTGCCTTCGAAGAGGCTTTCAGGAAAGAAGAGCAACTAAAATCTCGCTTCAATCCTATAAAATGCTCTCCCAGCTCAAGGCTATCAAAAGAATCCGAATGGATTGGATTGGGTAAATGATTAGAAAACATGAGCAGGCACTCTTCGGACACCTCCTAGATCCCAAGAGCAACAACCACAGCGTGGAGCTGACCCTCAACAGGGTCCTCTTCGAGGCAGCTGCAACAGCTGGGGATCTGCGTTCTGGCGGAAGCAAATGCCACATTTTTCCGATGGAAACCTTATGCCTATGATCCGCAAGGTTGTCTACAGCCTCCCCGTTCCGTTCCGTTCCGTCCCGCTCCGTTCCTTTCTGGCTTTGCCATAGAATTTGTGGCATGTCAGTGTCATACGAGTGTGGCATGGCCCCCAGCAGCTGCCTCCACATGAAATGGAACTGCCCCAAATCTCAGACTTTTCGGACTACCGTAGATCCGATCCGATCCCTCCCCGCGAATAAAAGGAAAAACAAAAAAAAAAACTACATAAATTCCTTGGACATAATTGAACCGGAATGAAGGCAGGCTATAGCTATATATAGAAATACGGAGGGGTGCGCGGGTTTTATACCGAGAGATACCGAGTGTTTTGTGCTCCGAATTAATTATCGTCTCAGCTGCAGAGCCAAAAAAAAAAACATTAAGTGACTGCCGAAAGCCCAACAGCCTCGGAGCGAGAAAAATGAAAAAAAACCAAAAAAAAAGAGTCTCAGAGAAGTATGTATTTTCCGTGCACCTGGCAAAAGTCGCGACAGGTCAGGCTGTGGCTATGCCCCGAAACCCGCTTCTCTCGTTTGTTGCACAAATCTGGCAGTCACTTGTGAAAAATTAACTACAAGCAGCGATCATTGTTGTTGCTGCTTTTGTTTGTCTTGCCACACAGCTGCTGCTGCTGCTGCGACTGCTGCAAGTGTTTGGCAGGCGAACAGGCTCCTTCTCCAGACTGGAAAATTATATGAAAATTTATGATACATTTGCCTGCACTTTTGGTTGTCAACATTTCGTTTCGTTTCTTTTCGTTTCGTTTCGACGGCCTGTGGCCCCTGTGGGCTGAAGATTGTTTCTGTTTTCCAAAAGCCAACGAATCGCCTAATGATCGCACTGGGGCCTGGTGGCCTGAGGCCTGGTGGCACGGGGGGCCCGGGGGGTTTGTGCCACTTTGACCCAGTTGGCTGCCCCCAAAGCGGGCTAATAGGGAAAGGTGTAGAGCAAACAAGCGACTGGTAGTGCCACTGATGCTGCTGCTGCTGCTGCTGTTGCTGTTGCTACTTATTGTGGATGCCTCTGGCAGCCAGTAGCCGTGGAGCCCCAGGCGGGGGGCAGGGGGCTGTTCTGCAGATGGCAGGGGCCGCGATTGAAAGTGAACGTTCATCTCCAAGTAGATCTATGCCACAGAAAATGGCAGAGTAAAAGAAAACACTGCAATTTTTAAATGAAATATTCACTTTTTAAATAAAAACACATGGAAATAAAATAGAATACATTTTGATTTAAATTTAAATTGTAAATGTATTAAAGTTTATTTTTAACACAATCAAACTAAAAATAAATATATTATGTTTATTCAATTTGCAGGAAATATTGCGATTAAGGGACAGTTCCATCTGGGGGCTGGACTTGCTTGTATTTGGACAATATCCCTGGTTAGCTTTCGGATAGGTCCGAAACGTCCTTGAGTAATGGGGCCCCAGGAAGCCAAGATCTACGGTTTCCCAGGGCCTGGGTACTGATCTGAACATACAAATATTTAATTTTATTATGAAATATTATATAGATCAAATGCCAAATTCGAAGGACTATAAGCTAAATATAAATACTATATATTTTATACCATAAATAACTTTCTACATGAATTATAAATTAAATAATAATAATAAGGCATGAAATAAATTAAACAATTAGACCCAACCTTTTTTCTTTGTACAATTTTCACTTAAGGAGCAAATCTAATGGTATTACATTTTTTTTTAAGTCGAAGTTTTAAGTCAAAGTAATTTTTCATTGGGTGAATTTTGAAATCAGAAGAAAAAATAAGTGTGTTAACTGCATATTGGAGTTTAATCGGAATGACAGGCCCCGCGAGTGCATCGCAAAATTGCTTAACGAGTGCCTGCCCGTACCTCCTGGGGGGAAGGGGATGGAGATGGGGATGGGGATTTCCTGTGTTCGGATCGACAGGAAATGCACATTAATTGAATTTCGAATTTGAATTGGAAGTTTCGAGCGGAAATTATAAATGATGTGCCATATATTATTGTTAGCACAGACATTAGTATGTGTGTGTGTGTGTGTGTGTGTGTGTGGCAATCTAATGGCAAGCTTTTGTGCCAATCTACTAGACAGAGACAGAGGGAGAGGGAGAGGGAGAGGGGGGAGAGAGAGAGAGCCAAAGCCAAAGCCAAAAGCTCCAACTTGGTAGCGGCTTTCAAGGTTGCCTTTCCAATAAGAACGACGGTCAATGATTGATTTATATTGTCAGTCCAGAGAGAGAGGGGGAGTGGGAGAGTGATCGAGCATAAATGTGCAATTTGCTAATTGTAACACGAACACACACACACACACACATAACCCCCCCGCCACCATCCCCACCATCCCCACCATTACCCCAGAAGTTCGTTCTCTAACTGTTCATGTGTGTGTGTGTGTGTATCTATCTATCCCTTTCCTGCACTCATGGCACTCACAGCTAGCTCTCCCTTCCACTGGAAACACTATGCCTGTTGCACATGGTCTATTCTATCCATCTATCCCTTTCCTTCGCTCATGGTTTGCTCTCGATCTCCCCCGTCCCCCTGCCGCACTCCATCTAACCATTCCATTAATCGTTTTCGTTTTTGTTTCTTTTTATACCCGGTACTCGAAGAGTAAAGGGGTATATTAGATTTGTGCAAAAAATTAATGTGTGTAACACCCAGAAGGAAGCGTTTCCGACCCCATAAAGTATATATATTCTTGATCAGCATCAATAGCCGAGTCGATATAGCTATGTCTGTCTGTCCGTCCGTCTGTCCGTCTGTCCGTCTGTCCGTCCGTCCGTCTGTCCGTCTGTCCGTCTGTCCGTCTGTCCGTCTTCATTAGCGCCTATAGCTCAAAGACCATAAAAGCTAGAGGAACACAATTTTGTATCCAGACTCCTGTCCTATCGCACTGTTACAAGTGTATTTCAAAATTTCGCCCCGCCCCCTTCCGACCACTCCAAGGACGAAAATCTGTGGCATGCACAATTTTAAAGATACGAGAAAACTAAAAACGCAGAATCGTAGAGAATGAGCATATCTATCAGATTGTTGAATCTGGATAAGATCAGATGATAAATATAGCTACAATGAAGAAAACCATTTCGAAATGCATCGTTCCCTCTCGCTCTCTCTCACACACAGGGGTAGGCGCTATGCCTGATCGAATTTTTTGACGCCTAGTTCTCAGAGACTATAAGAGCTAGAACCACCAAACTTTCTATCCAAGCTCCTGTGATATCAAACCGAGACGAGTTTGTTTTAAAATTTGGCCACGCCCCCTTCCGCCCCCACAAAAGATGAAAATCTACAATTTTGAAGATACGGGAAAACCAAAAACGCAGAATCATAGAAAATGACTATATCTATCAGAGTATTGAATTTGGATCAGATCGGATCATAAATATAGTCAGAAGGAACAAATGAAATTTCAGTGGCCTCCCAAGCGCAGACTGATTCCCTCTCTCTCTCGCACACAGCCGTGTATGTATATGTAGGAAGTAGATAAAAACATGTAGAAATGGCAGATGTAAAAAATTTATGTAAACAAATATGGAAACATCTAATAGATCAAAATCTCCGAAAAGGTTCGACTTAATTACTTTTTTCTTTTTTGGCTAAAATTAAATTTGTCCCTTTTGCGAACATGTAATAAATTACAACAAGCTCACATACATATATACTGACTGAGTGCCGGGTATAAAGTAGAGCCGCGGCGCAGACGCGGCTCATAACGTTCCCCCTCGTTCGTTTTGTTTTTGTCATTGTGTTTCTTTTGTTGGTGTTGTTTGGCCTTCAGCAACATGTTGCTGGATGCATGTTCTTGTTGTTGTTCTATCGCTCGTTCTTTCGCTCGTTTTTCACATTGGATGTTTCAAGGTCTCTCGTCTCCCAATTAAAAGTGACATTTTGCAACATAATGCGGCCTGCACTTAACATGTTTTCATGTTCTCTCTAACACAATCTCCCAGTTTGTTGTTGCTGTTGCTTTTGTTGTTGCTTTTGTTGTTCTAACAATCTATCTATCCATCGATTCAATGCTGTTTGCTAATTCACGCTTAAATTATATAATTGAAGTGGATCTTAGCCTTTGAGCACAAAATGTTGCCTCATTAAGTTGGCAATTTCCAAGAGAATTCCAAGAAATCGCGTAATGTTTGACCCTGGCCAATGGGAAACGAATCTCAAGTATACCCTATACGGTAGAGGGTATATGTTTTTTGTGTTCTCGGTTTTCCAGGGTACGTCCAACATCGGTGCACGTACGAGTATGGCGTTCTCTTCGATGCGATCATGATATAATATCTGCCTTGAGGCATGGAATTGTCGCTGGCCATTTGTCGAATGCCCATCTCTGGCAGCCATAAACTGCAGCAGCCGCTGACAACCCACCATTTGGCGGCGGCCTGTGCCTGTGCCTGTGCCTGGGTCTGGGCCTGGTCGTCGGGTGTTGAATTCCAAATTACACGATCGAGCGGCTCTCTCTCTCTCCCTCTATAATCTGGTTGCATTTATCATTGGCTGCACTGCACCACGTTCGAGTGTTGATTAAAAACGAATTAAAAATGCAAGCGCAAATGCAGCCCGAGGGCTTTTTCAACGGCTCCACACGATTCCATGCCACCCATAAACTAGAGAATTACTTCGGGGCGCGTTAAATGGAAATCGAAACTGGACTCCAGTTCCAGTTCCAGCTACACTCCCCCACCCCCATCCCCTCTTCGAGTGCTGTAGCCCCTTTTTTTTCTCGACACATTAAATACGCATTTGTTAAATATGTTGCAAGTCCGTTAGAGATATCTGTGGCCCAGAGCTAAGACAGAGACCAAAAAAAAGCCTTGTCTTGTCCATTATTCAATTGGGTTATTTTTCAAAAGATTTCTGTTAGAATTTCCTTGTGCCCCTTGGGGCAAATTGTGCCGAAAATTGTTCAATTGTAATTGCTGTTGTTATTGCAAAATGGGTTCAAGTCTGTGGCCGAGTCTCTCCTCGGCTACCGTTGTGGCCCAAAACAGAGAGAGAGACTATCTCGTCTTGGAGTGACGCACACGACAGACAGGCCACCCCCCCAACCAGCCAACCCGCCCACCCACCATGTGGCCTCGGACTAAAGTTTTCATTCTACCATTTGGCGCACGTGCCACACGAACCAAATTGATTTTGCCAGTAGGTGGAAAATAAAATTAACTTTGCGGTTAGATTTTGTTTGTATTGGTTGCTCCATTTGAAGGCCCGGCTTTGGACAGAGTTAAATGAGTTTCGGGGCACTGGAAATTAGCTAGATTTTGAATTTGAATTTGTATTTGATTTGCCAAGACCTGGCGTGGGTCTGTTGGCCTGTCTGCCTGTCCGCCTGTCTATCCGTCTGTTGGTCAAGATCTCGGTTCGTACGGCTGTCAGTCACAGTCACAGCTACAGTTACAGTTACAGCTACAGCTACAGTCACCGGGGGACTGTGACTCGTAGGAGACTCGCTTACAAGGCGCCTGCGGTCATTTCTATGGCTTTGATTTATGGCAAGAGATTGGCCAAAGCCAGCAAACCAGCCAACCAGCCAACAAGCCAGCCCGGGCCAAACTTCATTGCATTCGGAATTGTAGAAACATTTTTCAAATGCATTTCAAATGCTAGATATATTTTTGAGCCACTCTATCAATATATTTTCATAAATCTATTTGGGGATTTGTTGTTGTTTTTTTCCTTTTTTTTGGGCTTATGGTCAATGCTTTCGGCTAATTCAATTTGCATTTGTAATTGGTTTTTCGCTCTCAATAACAAAAAAAAACCAAAAACTTAGGCAACGAACTTGCCGGCCAGAGAGACCCAGAGACAGACACCGAGACAGAGAGAGAGAAGTCTTCCGTGTGGTGTCCCGCTCCCCGTAATTGGGGGATCATTCCGTGTCTCTGCACAATTATCAATTACTCCAATCACTTTTATGTCACATGCAAATGCCAGAGCACCACCAGCAGCACCACCAGCAGCAGCAATAATAGTAATAATAACAGTCTGTAATAAGTGGCATGCCGTAAAAGCCGGCTGTTGCGCCCACATTGGCTGTCTCCCTCGCTCTCCTCTCTGTTTGCCTTTGGGCCAATTGGCATTAATTAGCCAGCAATTTTGCTGTTGGCGGCTTCTAATTTGACCAAAACCGAACTCCGGCTAAGCCAGCAAACAATCTCACCCGACGGCCACCCCCGACGGAGAAACGGACAAACAGACAGTGAGGGAGGGAGGGAGGTTGGGAGGTAGGTAGGTAGGTAGGTGTTGAAAACAGAAACGAACGCAAAACAAATGCCACGCCACACAGATTAATTTCCCATATGTGCCCCAATTGGAGCCCCGGATTCTTGGCAAAATGCTTGAGGGGGGAGCGAACTAATTAATGGATTAATCAAATTAAATGGAAGGGGAATGCCTATACATACATACATACATACATACATACAATGCGCAAACGCTCTCTTTGGCAGGTATTATTTGTACATTTTTGTTTGATGATTGTTCAGATATCATAGCGCTAAAATTAAAGCTGAACATCCGAATAATCTGGGAAATTAGCTGCCATTGGAATATTCATAAATTGGCATGTAAAAAACGATGCAAAATTATACAATTCTTTGGGAATTGCTGGAGGAACCTCCCCCCCCCTCCCCCCTGCAGACACCGGCAAACTGCAAAAGGCGGAAAAAAAAACTTGCAAAAATATTCAAGCCATTATCCGGAGGTGTCTTTTGTGGTGTGTCAAAGGGAAATGCCTGCCTTTCCGACACCCTCTACCCTCCACCCCGCTAGCCTCTAATGGTTCTAATAATTTTTTTTCCCCCTTTTTGTTTGTATTTTGTGGGTCTCTCTGACAGTACATAAATTTGTCTTTGAAGTGGGACCGACGCGTCGACAACAGCAAAAGATTGTTGCTTTTGCTTTTGCTGTTGCTGTTGTTCCTGCACTGCAACGTGCCAATTGTTGCAATTGTGTGTTGTTGCTGGCAACATTGTTGTTTTGTCGCCATTGTGTGTGCCTGTGTGTGTGTGTTTTTTATGTATTTTTGATGCCTTGTGTCACCGCTTGATTAGTTTTTAATTGTATGATTTATGGCATTGCACAAATCGCGTTTCGCGTTTTGCTTTTCGCGATTTCGCGTTATGTTAATGTTAATTGAGAAATTAACATTTAAAATTTTATTTTTCTTTATATGTACAATTTAGTCATCCCCTCATCGCCATCCCCTCCTCCCACCATCACCGACTGTCTGCTGCATCAGCTTTGCTTCCTTCTCCTCGGAATCGACGAGCCAACTTGTCAAATGGTTTATGCTCATCAATCTATCGGCCATTGGATAATTCCACTGATTTATTAGCCAACTTTGAGCCCGACACGGCACGAAGCGACATTTTGCTTTTAGCCAATATTTGCATAAGCCGGAATATTTCATACATCTTATCTCCCAGTTGGAGCGCCCCCTCGGGGTATCCAACCGATGCTATGCTGTTGCAGCTGCCGCTGCCACTGCCGCTGCCGCTGCCCCCACAGACAGACAGACAGACAAGCAGACCGAGCATTTTCTTGGCATTTTCGGGCAGAGATTTTTCTCACAACGCCCACAGAGCGGCCACAATCTGTATAAGCCCCCATTCGTGGCGGCTCAATCCATATCCACGGAAAGGCCACAAAAATGCTCAGGCGGCCTCTGACTTTCGGTAATTTGAAAATTAATAAAGTCGTTTGTTATGCAAAGTGGCAGGGGGGTGCTGGGCGGATGTGGGCGGGTTCTGTTTGAGGTGCTGGGTGCGGGGTGCGGGCTTGGCCCGGAATTTGCATGGCAACTGTTTTTTTTTTCTCTTTTTTTTGTTACTTTTTGATATTTTGTTTGTGGTGTGAATTGACCTAGGAAAATGGGGGCCATGGCATCTACAAAGTTGTGGCACGCACCCGCATGGCTAGATTTGAACATTCGCTTGAGATGAGAATATTTGAAGCTGAAAAAACGAGGGCGAGCAATTGTTTACACCCCGCAGATCGAAACAAATAAAAAAACTCACTTGTTCATCCATAACATCTTCATTTAATTTCTTTCTGCAGTCTCTTTTCGCGCGCGAATTTCGCGTTTTTCCCGAAGTCAGCTCCTCCGCGCACACACACACGTAAATCGATTCGGAGAGAACAATTCCAATAAGAGCATAAATTAGCAGTGCATTAATATAGGGTGAGGCACGACGCTCGCCTATTTTGATCAAGTGCATGTGCACATAATAAAAAAAAGAGATGGACGTATTCCAAGATTTGGAATGCCTCACCTTCTACCATTGCGACACTTGCACGGAGAGTGGTCGTTCCTTGTTTCTGCTTCCTACTATTCTTCTTTGCGCCTCATATGAATGAGGGAGAAAGCGACAGAAATACGAGCCTTTTATTTTGCAAAAGCAACACCTAAGCCGATGCACATTTTGCTCATGAAACAATTAATAAGCCCATGGAACAATATGCTTATATAATTTTTGCCTTCACTTAAAAATATTTCCATAGATTTTTCCTTGAATTCTTCCTTTTCTATGCTCTTTTGCTGCGTGGCTCGCCCCCGCCACTTGATCACACGTGTATATATGTATTTCATATTTTACTTATAATTTTTCACTTATCAGTTTTGCCGCGCGACCATTTTCCGCTTGGATTTGACCATTTTCGGCTTTTCACGGCCTGAAACGCAGAGCTGACTTGGAAACGGAACTCACGGAACGCGTGAATAAACGAAAGTGTGAGAGAGAGGCAGATGCGTACGTGCCCAATGCTTTCTTGTCCTCCGTTCACTCTTATTCGCAATTGCTCGCAGATTCTATGCTCTCCGGCTGCTACTCTTCCGAATTTGACATTTGTTCTCTCATCTACATCTCCCTCTTCTCTCCTAGTGCAAAAGGATCCCACCTGTTTGTGGGAGTCAAGTGCTCTCTCTCTCTCTCTCTCTTGTTGGCATTGCTCTTGTTCCCCCTTTCCCACTTCAACGGGAGAGCTAAAACGAGACTTACTGTTTCTCTTCCTCTCCCTCATGTAATGCGAAATGAGATCGAATGTTTTGTGGGGTTATGGCCACCTGTTGGTGGGAGTGAGAGGGCATTTCTGGATATTTCCGACTGGTATTTTACTTAAAGCTACCCAGTCCGCCCTCTGTACCCCGCTAGCCAACCACCAACCACACAACAATCACTGCCGAAATACCTGAGAAACAGCCAACTATTTAGTGTGATTTGCAATATGTATTTTAATTATGGGCCACAAGTGTGCGGCATGGAACCACAGAGCACACAGAGCACAGGGCAGCAGCGGCAGCAGCTGGCCAGAGGAGAATGGTCTGTGGTGTGTCCGCCAGCTGGACGGACTTGAGGTGGCTGAGTGGTGCTGCTGGCTGGTGGTTCGGGCTTCTCTCTCTTGTCATAAAAAATGCGCGAAATGCAACAATTTAAAAATGCTAAATATGCGCGTATGTAAGGAATGATTACTGCCTGGCTCTGAGACCTGGAGCCGAAGTTGGAGTTTGAGCTGGAGCTGAAGCTGGAGCTGAAGCTGGAGCTGAAGCTGGAACTGAAGCTGGAACTGAAGCCGGCACAGAGCCCGAGATCTGAGAACATTGCTGGGTATGGACTGTGGGCTGCTGCTCGCTGAATGACTGCGTTTGGTAATTATGCGCGCAACACGTTCAAGGCGGCGGCAACAACAACAACAACAACAACAACAACCACAACAACAGCAGCAGCGGCAGCAGCGGTAGGTAGGTTGCAACATTTTGCCATTGTTGTTGCTGCTGGCTGCTCTGGTGCACTGTGGCGGTGCATTGCGTAAGCTCTTTTGGAAAATTGCATTAGAAAATCCACTTGGCTGCAGCCAGAGCCACAGACGTGGCCGACGCCGCCGCTGCTGCTGCGGCAACAATTAAAGCCGCAACTCTCGCATGTTTCGCTCCAAGTCGCCTGGGAACCGCAAAAGCCAAAAGTTTTGTGGCCACTGCTGCTGCACTCTTGCCACCATTTGGCTGCCACATAAAGGCATCCCATCAACTGGAAGTTTGGCCAGGTTATTGGTCTCGCTTTTAGGGGGTTTTCCTCAATGCATTTCGGACGTTCTAAAAAGCTATTGGAGCTGGAAGATGAAGAACCGCTGGAAAGCGGAAAGTGGAAGCTATGAGAGAGTAACAGATGCGTACGTGACTTAGTGCCCGTTCCAATTCCAATGCTGCCTTCCATGCTCTCCTTTGGTCCACTTCCTGGTTGCTCTCTCATTCCATGCTCTCCTTCTTTTCACTCGCTTATTGGAATTCGGTGATGCTTCCAATGATGCTTCTCCCTCTACCATGTGGCTGGCAGTTTGATGGACATGTGTGTGCGAATAAGAATACTTAGATCCTTCTGCATATGTATATTATTTGAAATATATGTATGCACATATATTGTTTGGTGGCTTAGGCCTTTCTCAATTTTCACTATTTCGAACACTGCCAGCTAAAAGTATGCCACGCTGATGCGACACGGTGCTCAACCCTTAAACTTGCAGGACAGGACCTCTGATAGAGCACCAGCACCCGCCATAAGGTGTATGAATTTATTAGCATTACGAATCTTTCGGGCGATGTAAATCGCGTACAAGTCGCACACAAGTCGCGGCCAAGTCGCTCTGGCCATTAAGAGTGCGATTTATACATGGTCAAAGAGTCGGGCACGAGGGCAGGAGGTGGTGAAAGGTGGTGGCAGAGACAGGCCACATGGCCATGAAGGTGAGTCCGGTTTTGGCTACTTGGCAAAAACAAAAAAAAACACAACCCTTTGGGGCATCGTCGTGGCGTAGAAAATTTTAGCTATTTTTCACCAATTAAAAACGGATTCTCTGCGATTCTCCATGGCACACAGAGACCCCTCTGGCCATGAGGCCGCCCCTGGTTCATGTGCAACTTGTTGTTGCACTTGTAGTTAAGTGAAAAATTCCATGCTGCCACTGGCCGCTCCTCTAACAGAGATTTTGCGTAGGTCTTTATTTGTGTGATGCAAGTGGCAGCAAAAAAGTGGCAAAAAAAAGATCCGCTTGGATATTTATCACATTTAAAATGCAATAAAAAGTATTTCCCCCATGGGCGAGGGGAGGGTGACTGAAGGAGTGCGGGAGGGGCAGTGCATAAATTACGTTTATGCGATTTTAGTTATGCATTTGCACAGGCCCTAAGTGTCAAAATAATTCATTATAATTGCCCACAGATCATTTTTGTCAACGTTTGTTTTGATACCCCTTGCCACTCGTCAGAGCCGAAAGGGTATGCTGTATTTTTCGAAAATGAAAAGACTCCCAAAGACTCCCAAAAGCCCACAGGAAAACCAGCCTTTGTTTTTGTGCAAGCATTTTAGAATATTTAGACGTATAAATAATTAAATTATATATGTAATAAAATAAATTTCTACCTATATTTTCAGATTCGTAGCAATCGGATGCATATTACAGACAAAGTACCGAAAAAAAGTTCCCAGGCGAATCCGTGACTCTTCAATATATCGTTTATGCAGCTACCACCGTGGCAGGCAGAAGGTACAGGGTATCGCCATTGTCGACTCACCTATTTTTTGCTTTTCTTGGCTTTGCAGTCACTGCAAACATTGCGTGCGTTTCCCTAGCGTTTCTTTTTGTTTTTTGTTTTTTGCTTTCTGGCCTGTCGCCGCTTTTTGGGCTCTGGGAGCGGTACGCTATGGTACGGTACTGACTGACTGAGTGAGTGAGTGAATAATTGCAGGCATGCCATGTTGTTTATACTAAATTTAATTAACGATGACTTTTATTTATGAATGCGTGGCCAGGCGTCAGCCGTTCGGTCACATAAATCGCTGGGCTCTGGCGCTGGGCCGCTCCTACCCACAGGAGAGGGTCGGGTCGGGTCGGAACTGATCTGATGTTTGATCTCAGGGCTGAAAAGTCCCAGTCCAGACCTGGGATTGATTGGCTCTGATGGGATCTAGACTGTGCTCTTTGCTCACCATTAATCGTTCATAATTCTAGTTGAAGCTACTAAGTCAATAAATTCTCATTAGGTTTAGCTTGAAGATTACTCCTTAAAACAGCTGTAATACTGGTGTTGATTATTCGATGGAATCTATCCTCTAGAAGCAGTGAAGGAGGTATTCTTTTTCGCTTTTTAGAACAAGGACATGCAGGAGACCTGCAAATCTTAAAAAATCAATAATTAGATATTAAACCTACGAACATTTATCTGGAAATCTTCCTTTGAATGGAATCTTTCATATTGCAAAACGGCCTTGGAGATTCTACATCACACCTCAGGTGTTCCCATTCAGCATTGGCGGCGGTTCGGTTCCTCTTTTATGTACATAAACTGCCGCATCCCCCTCGTGGCCCACTTGCTGCAACCTACACAACAACCATATAATATTTATTTAATTTTCCAGTAATTTGGCCATAATTGTTTACGACGTTCAGCAATTTTAATTAGTTTTGTTGAGCGTATCTGTTTCTGTGACTTGGCTCTTGGCCCCTGGAGCGTTCCACTTAGCCGAAAGGCAACCGCGCGCCAGCATCAGCAGCAGCAGCAGCAGCGGCAACAGCAGCAGCAACGTCAATTGCCTGTGCCCCCATATATGGGGGCAAAGAGAAGCTTAAACCGCTAAAAATATTATTGCGCTGAACAAATTTTTAAGTTTATTTTGTTGTGGGCCATAAAAATGTTAACATCATTATAAAGCCTTAACACCTGCAACAGCAATAGCCACAGCAACAGTTGGCCAACAATAAAAGCGGCAGCAACAACAACAACAACAGCGACAGCAACATTTTTCGCATCTCGCATTTATCGCTAATCGAATCGCGTATGGGATATGGCTATGGCTATGGCTATGGCTATGGCTATGGGCATGGGGCTCTGGGGCAAAGCGCAGCGACAAAATGCAACTTCTAGCATCTATAAAATGTTGTCGTTGTCGCCGCAGCCTCAGCCGCAGCCTCAGAGCCGAGCCAAGCCGAGCCGTTGCTGCTGCTGCTTCCAACTCACTTTGCATTCATGCGGCAGGTTCTCACGCTCCTTATTGGATGTGGAACGCAAGTGCACGCGAACTGCTGCTGCTGCTGCTGCTGTTGCTGCCCCATCCAGATGGGGACGACAACTGCAACGGCAAAAGCTTTTGCGTGCTCCACCGCAGGGCGAATGTGCATTGGACTCTGCCACCGACGCAGATGCCGCATTCAGTTGCAATCAATTCAAAGTGAGCGGCGGCGACACAGCATGGCTGTGCAACAATATTGTTGCCCCACAGCTGATTATGCCCATGCCCCTTCTCTATACTATATGTATGATTTATGCTCTGGCAGGGGACTGGCGCTCCAGGAGAAACCTTAAATATAATACATATAGTACTATAGTATATAGTATTATCGTAGAAGCAGTGCCAAAGACATTTTCATTATGACATACTCGAAAAATCTGACTTAAGTTGTATAATATATTTTTTTTTTGGTAGTACAGTCAAACTTCCCTATAACGAACTTCCCTATAACAAAGTTTTCGATATAACGAATTTATTTCCGGAGCACTGCATTTTAGTTTAATTTTCAGTAC
Organism: Drosophila helvetica; assembly: GCA_963969585.1. Taxonomy (NCBI): domain Eukaryota; kingdom Metazoa; phylum Arthropoda; class Insecta; order Diptera; family Drosophilidae; genus Drosophila; species Drosophila helvetica. The sequence goes on from OZ018401.1 coordinate 62,832,274, forward strand.
GTTTTGATCTCCTTATAACAAATTTTGGTTTTCCTTATAGCGAATATTTTGCCTTTTTCCCACGCCCGTGACTCGAATGCTCATACATTTTCGATCTCGCTATAACGAAAAGATTTTGATTATGGTTTCCTACCAATGTTTTGAACTTATCCTACCAATCCTACCCATGTGGGAAAGTCCCGAATTATTTTATTTTATTAATTATTTTGAAGTAAAATAAACTTACAAACAATTTCATCTCACAAATTCTATATAACGAATTTACCCTATGACGAATTGTTTTTTTGTCCCCTTGCGATTCGTTATAAAGAAGTTCGACTATATGTACCATCATTTATTAAAAAATGTCATTGATATTCGAATAAAGACCAAGCGATTGGTATCTTGAACCGATTGATTGCACTAATCACAAATTGTTTGCATGAGAAAAAAAAAAATAAGGAAATTTGACACACGCTTAAGACGACCGTTATGAATGAGAGGTGAACGGATCGGACAGACAGACATAGCTATATGGACTCGGCTATTAATGCTGATCAAGAATATATACATATACTTTATGGGGTCGGAAACGCTTCCTTCTGGGTGCTATCGCCACAAATCTAATGTACCCCTCTATACTCTTCGAGTACCGAGATTAAAAAAAAAAAACCAAACAGAAACGAAAACGATTAAAGGGTACCATCATAAAAGGTTTATGCGCATCAATTGATACGTTTTGGAACGAATTTGAAACCAAATAATGCCCTTGCAGCATATAGTACAAAGATGTTGTGTGCGAGTGAGTGTGGGGTAGCAGTTGTCGTTGATGGTGGTGGTGGTGTTGGTGATGGTGGTTTTAGTGTTGGTACGTTACAGAATTTGGAAAATTGACAATGAGTTCTCGTGTCGCCTCCTGCACCATGCTGCTGCCTTCTGCTGCCTTCCTACTCCTATGGATCGGTAATCTATAATTTTACTTGAATTTAATGTGGTTTTTCGCAAGCTGTGCCCATTCCGGGTGTTTTACTTACTTCTGTGGTCGGACCAAGCTCACTGAACAGTTCCTTTCTGGCGTTATTCAAGATCCAGTTCTCATAAGAGAGGACGTTACGCGCAACGTGCTCGTCGACGCCCAACTCCCTGAGATGTTGGATTTTTAGATCGTATTGGGGAACGGTGTCAGGACCGCCTGCGTAGGCATTGGTCCAGTGCTTGGCAGTAAGCAAAAACATATCGTAATCTTCGTTGAACTGGGCTACCACCACAGCGTCCTGTGGATCATCCGGTTCGGGAGCGCCCAGCAGGGCCTGCAGGGACAGCAACACCGTGCGAAACGTCATCACCGGAGTCCAGCTCTCCTGGAGTAGGTCCTGGCAAATGTCGCCAGTCAATGACGAAACGTTCGGGTGCCAGATGCGTGTCAAAAAACGAATGTGCGGTGATTCAAATGGATACTCATCCGGAACCTTAATTTCCAGCTCAAACTTCCCCCCCTCGTATGGTGTATCGGGGGGGCCGTCCATCTCGGCCCGCAGCTCTGTCCAGCTGTCATTCACAAGCTCGATTATGATAGAACACGGAACGAACTCCTCGCTGCGCATAAGTTGGTTGAGTTCACGCTCGATGCGTGCGGCTGCCATATTCGCCATGATGCCTGCGGGACTGCAGTTCTCGTAGTTTTTTTTGCAGTAAAATGTAGCTCCGAATGCCACAAGTTTGTTTGCCTGGCTCACACGCGACAAACGAAAATGTATGAATGATTTTCGACCGACTTTTGAGGGTATTATTCTGTCTTATTGACGTTAAAAGAAATGTGACGACTGAGTATCGGCTGTAGATGTGAGAACATTCCAGAGACATTTTTTTTTTTTTTTTTTTTTTTATCATAAGTATTACAGAATACATTTATTACACATATCGTTTATTTGCTTTGTGTTTGTGTTAGCAGCTGTTTACAAAGAGGCAAGGGACTTCAAATATATACTATGAATGCACTTACACATAAGCAAAGCAAGTGTGTTCAAGTAATCAGAATTATCGTTCGAAATAGTTTTCAAGGTTCATAAATTAAGTGTCTGTCGCATAGATATCTACAACTTAGGCTAGGTATTACGAATAAGTTAGATTTATTTAGTGGGAGAACGTGTGAATAGAAGTAACTACGATTACATACAATATCTTACACGGGATGGGATCAGAAAGCTTGGCTGAAAAAGCAAACACAATTCGTAGTGTAGTCGTCGGAAACAGACATATCGATACACTTGAGAGTTTTATCGTAAGTGGGGAAGATCAGCAACAGCGGAGCTCCAAAAAAATGTGTCCAGCAATTATCATTATTTCTCCCTTCTTCGCCGGCCTTGTCTTCTCGTTCTCAAATCGAAATAAAAATACAATACATATTTCGGATGTAGATTGTGCAACAAAAATATGCTAAAAGTCTCTTAGTTCCAGCGAAAGTCTCAGCTTATTGCATTTTGGAAACTTCGAACTTGGTGTTGATGATTTCCTCATCCGAGTCTAGCACGGGCAGAGCGGAATCAGCCATCGATGAGGGTATATTCTCCTCCACCCAACGCAGATCGTCCTCTTCAGTGGTTGTGGCTGTGCGCGAGTTTGTCGAAGTCTTCGGCGTGCCATTCTGACCGCGCATTTTAACGCCATAAGTGTACTCGATACTCAGTCGGTATTTAAGCCTAGTACTGAAATGACATATCTATATATTGTATGGTTAGTGCCTATATTTTGCTTTGCGTCCAGTGTGACCAGATCTGCATTCTCTACGGCTACACTATTCTGTGTGTGTTTATAGGCTTTTATAGGCTTTTTACACTGCCACATCATTGTCGAAGGTGCGGAAAAATTATGCGAGGCGCTTACACCTAAGCCGCAACTTTTCCGCATCATTTTGTCAGTTCTGCGTTATTATGACGGCATGAGATTGGATTGTGCTAAACTTGCTGCGAAGAGCGAGAGACAGCATGATGGGCAAAGCCCAAAAGTAGTGCTCGTAGTCGTCTCTAAGCACGTCTTCCGGCCAGCAGTCGAAGCACTGAGGCCCTATTTGTGACAAATTTATATTTTCAAGCACAATCGTATCTGAAAAGTATAGCGATCGATAATGCTCGCAGCACTGGACGTATATACATATGTATCTCTGCAGCCCTCACTGCATGATTTTTGCATAAGGATTGCTCTATTTCTGCAACTAGTTCAGCTTCAAAGTCTAATGCGATAACGACATAACAAGCATCCGTGAGCTAACATCGATAACATAATCCAGCTCACGCTCGTGGAACTCCCATCCCTACATAAGTTCTCTTCCTCTTTCCAGCTGCCATTGCTAAAAAGATTTTGTGCTCCACTTCTGTTCACTTCTGTTGCAAAATGCTGTCCAATTTGCCATTATTGTTAACTGACCAATTGTTCGGCTATCTGGAGGAGAAGGACAAGCTGCGACTGGGCCAGGTCAACGAAGAAATGGGCCTCGCATTTGCCTATCACAGCAGGATGGCATACAAGACACTGGACTGCTCCAAATATACGGACGAAGAATTGAGAGTCATTCTCACGTTTTGCGGATCCACTGTGGTTTCTGTTTCCATAAAATCGAATGAAGCGGATTTTGTCGGACAACTTATAGCCAAGCATTGCGTCAACCTCGAAAGCGGCCTATTTGAGATTACAAATGACAATTTCGGCGCTATCAAACATGTTTTAAGCATGGAAGGCATCATCAGCATTTTGAGCTTCAAGTTACAAAATTCCGTACTACCTCCATTGAATATGCAATACCGTAGTATTGAAAATATATTTGACGTTTTTTCGACAGAATATGGTAAGATTTCAAGCCACTTAATACAAGAACAATTTCAATTTCTTTCAGGACCACATAAACAGCAACAGATTTACTTGCAAATCACGCAAACCACTTCGTACGACGTAAACAACTTCTTTGAAATATGCTCTCATGTAAAGCCACTTCGCAACTTGTGTGCCTTCAGTTTCCCAGAATCCGAACCATCTCAGATCAAGGACTATTTATATGCTGATTTGGAAAAATTGTTACTCATGAATTTCGCAATTATATCAGACCTGCCAAAATGTCCGAAGCTCAAAACTTTGCAATTGATTCGTACTATATGTGATACTCAAAACATTGGTGAGAGTATTGCAAAATACGCCAACACACTGGAGAACCTAGTGTTGAAGCCTCGAGATGATCGACACGCATTCTATGCAGAGAATATAATAATAGTTCTCAGAAAGTGTGAAAAATTGAAGCGTATGATCACCGGAAAGAAAATTATAAATTTGTTGTTCGCCGAATATCTGGAGGACTTTATCCAAGTCTTAAAAGAAAATAATTTTGACTCGCAGAATCGTTTCATATTAGAAGGATTTGCAGAGTTTCCCTTTTCATCCGCTGAAGATAGGCAGAAATTGGTAATTGTTTGCTCTCAAGGGAAATTTCCGCAACATATTAACTATTTATTTATTATTATTATTATTGCAGAACGAAAAGATCCCAAATTCGGAAGTATGGGACCTAATTACATTGAAAGATTAACATTAAAGCCGTGTCATCTGACAGAAATTCAAGACGCTTTTAACATCAATACTATTCGTCTTTTTGCATACAGAAATGCATACGTTTAATTTATAAATGTAATAAAATACATTGGGACGAAATAAACATATAAGATTCTACCTATGAAAAGATCCTTTAAATGTGACAAATGGCTTCCACAGGCATCCCGAAAGTACTACTAAGTACTTACTAAGTAAGGACATGTAATAGTTTTTTTCCAGCTCCCCACCATTCTTCCTTTATTTCACTTTGAGTTTTATTTTTGATCGAAAAAAATAAAAATCATTAAATAATCATTAATTTTGATTTTTATTTTGTTTTGCTCAAAAATAATCATTATAGATAATTATTATGGATAATTATTATGATTATTGGGTTAAAAAAATTAGGCCAACACCCACAGTTTAGAAATAAATAAATTTTTACGCATGGCCTTTGATTCTCTTTCTCTCTCTTTCTGCCTATTGGCATCGCTGCTCGACCGCTAGCTAATGTTGTATGTTCTAATATTGAAATAATGAATGAAATATTTTTTCAGAATTTGCAAATATTTTATCTATTTTTCTGCTATTTTTTATTCCACTACATCTGTTTCTCTTGCTTCCTCCACCAGGAAGAGTGTCTGAGAGAAAGAGAGAGAATTTGTTCATTCTGGCTATAATAATGTTCTGATCCAAATTCGGTTTACTCGATTTTTTCAATCTTTTGTGTGGCGAAAGGGGGGACGGGGCGAAATTTTGAAATACACTTGCAACAGTGTGGTATCACAGGAGTCTGGCTGCAAAAATGTGGTTCCTCTGGCTTTCATAGTTCAGTGGCTCATCGAGACGGACACACATGGCTACATCGACTCAGCCAATGCTGATCAAGAATACATACTTTATAGGGTCGGAAACTGTTCCTTATAGGTGTCATCATCCATCACAAAAATAATACATCCCCAAACTTTTTGAGTACAGGCTTTAACAGATTCTTTGCAGCCAAAAAAATATTGAAGGAATTTGTAATTATTACAAAAAAAAAATGGTTTTCCATTACAAAATTTTATTGAAAATTAAATGTGTAAAAAAAAAGACTTAAAGATATTTGTTCATGGTTCGGGATAGTATTTATCCTTTCATAGATTTTTTTCCAGTTGGGACTACAAAATAAATTCAAAAAAGTTCTTTGAATGGTTAAAGTAAATGTAATGCAATATATATATAATTAATGTTGATTTGATCGGGTTTCCAATATGATCTGTTTCGCATTCAGTTGCCGTCAAAATTCCATAACAAAAACTTAACTTTCTTTCATTTCAATATTCATTCGTGTACCACTAGGACGTGTGCAAATGATGTTCTATTAATATATTATATGTAATCACATAGCCTTTAAACTGTTTTACATGTCTATAACTATGGGTTTTTGTCAAACTTAAAGGTATTCCAATACCAATTCACTTTTTTTTATAAGGTTTCTATAGATTACGTGTATATCGGTTAATCCTTGTTATACGTTGAACAAAATTAAACATTAGTTTCATTTGATATTTCAAAAAGTGTCGTTTAAGTATAGGTAACAGTCGAAAGGAGAGAGACTGATGCAGCCTCTGGGAACTTGTCCGTTTTCAGTTTGTTTTTAATTAGAGAGAGATTGATTAATAATAATGACTGACTTTCCTTTCTAGTCTTCGGAAAGAGAATTGTTGTGTGTGTGTGTGGTGTGTGTGTTTATTCCTCTTTGTCTTGGAACTGGGACATGTGATTGGCCACATGGTTGGCAATTATGAGATACTGCCTGTTGAAGGTCTCCTCCCACAGCTGTATAGCCCGGTTCATTTGTGCCGTATCCGGACCTACCGACTCCCGATCCTCTGGGTCGCTGCTTTCATCAGTCTCCGAGGCAGTGCTGGCATCGTTGGTATTGGTTCCATCAGGATGTTTGCTGCCACCGCTAGCATTGCTTTCATTGCTAGAACTGCTGGCACTCCTGTCATTTAGTGCCCGTCTAGTGAGTCGATAACGTGTGTTTCTCATATCAAAGCTGGTGTCGGAGCTCCCATCACCTGTGCCTGCCACGCTGATATTGCTCAATTCATCCTCCTCCTCTTCGTCATAGTCATAGTCATCCCCATCGTCATCGTCATCATCGTCCTCATCGTCATCATCATCATTGTCTTGGACATTCGAGGACCCAGATGGATCATAGACAGACGTCTCAATGCCCGAAGAGGCACTCTCCTCTGTATTCTCCCCAAAGCCGCTCGATGGGGAACTCATTTCTTCGAAAACCTCCTCCTCCTCGTCTGATGTTAAGGGCGATTCGGACGTGTCCGCCTCGTCGTCTGCTTCGTTCTCGACTTCAACTACAACAACAGCTGCAGGTGGAGCTGCCACGGCTGGAATGTCCATCTGATGGGCAACATGAACGCTCAGCTTTCCCAGAGCTGGTGGTCGCTGCTGACCCTGCTGCTGTTTTTGTGGCTTCTCTGATTTGTCCTGTTCTGTGGCAGGGCCATAATCCGTATAGTACACTTCAATTGCCGTATTGTAGAGTTCGTCCAGCCAGTCCGACTCATTCTTGACTTTGAATCTATTTTTGTAGGCATTCAAGCGTTTGATTATGTCCTCTCTGTTCTGAAACTTCATCAACAGCTGGTAATGGGACAGAACTGGCAAAAGAGAATCGATGCCGGGTTTCTGCAAGAAAATGAACAGATCTTGTGGTTAATTTCCGGATATAAAAGTATAACCCAAGCACATACCTTTCCACTCCTGAATGCTGGCTGCAATCGTACAAATGATGAGCATTTTTGATACCAGCGAAGCGACTTGAGGGATCGACGGCGCCTCTTGAGCACTCGCTGACGGGCCCTGTAGCGCTGCCAAATAATCTGACCATCGCTCTCCGTGTAGTGGCTGACATATGAGGCATCACTGGCATAGCCGCACTCCAGGCTGTCGGACACAATGCTGCTGGCATCGTCTACCGTATTCGACAGGACATGTGGCTGCAGTGTGGTCGAGCTGTTCTCCGTGGCGGGCGCAGGGACCACCAGGCAGTAGGTCTTCGTATTGATCGAATTGACTGGCGGTCCCGGGTGAGTTTCAGCCGAGCAGCCCGTGGACTGAGTTGGTTCTTGTGACACCTCCGATGGTGTCTGTGTTGTCTGCGGAGAGTCCTCTTCCATGGCCATCTGCTGGGACTCTGGCGGCTTTGCTGTGCTGGTTTCGGCTGCAGCCGAGCAGCCCGTGGACTGAGTTGGTTCTTGTGACACCTCCGATGGTGTCTGTGTGGTCTGCGGAGAGTTCTTTTCTATGGCTATCTGCTGGCACTCTGGCGGCTTTGCTGTGCTGGTTTCGGCTCCTGCCGAACTGCCCATGGACTGGGGCGGCACATCCAATGGAGTGTCTGGTGTTTGGGGCGAGTCTTCCATGTCCATGGTTGTCTGGTTCGTCTCTGTGGCGGCTTCTCCTCCATTAGCTGGTCGATTCTCCTTGTTGTCTGTGGAGCGTGGTTGAGTGTCGTCGAGGCAAGGGCTTTTGGGTGTTTTCGGGTCCTTTTGCTTTTTGGATTTGCGCTTTTGCTTCTCTTTCTTTCTGGCCGCAGAGCTGGTGCACGGCTTTTCCTCATTTGGAGCTGGGAGCCACTCAAATGGTTGGTTGGTGTCCTTCACTGGGGTGGTGGTGTTGGCCTCTTCCATTGGGGGATATGTGAGCATCTCAAATTGTAGATTGGTCGGCTTTTGCTCCTCCACTTGAGCGGGAGAGAGCACTTCTTGTTTGATGGAATCCTCTTTAACCTGAGGAGCAGTCGCTTCGATTTGCTGTTTTATATCCTTGCCCTCTTCGTCCGTTTTGGATGCCTGTTTATCTGCATCTGTTTTACCAATAGGATCCTGTGTGTTTTCCCCAACAACAGTCCCATCTGTGGTGGGCGATGGTCCCTTGATATGATTCAGCTCATTATTGTCCTGCTCGTTGGCTTTGGTCTTAAAATAATATGGAAATTGATAGGCATCAAAATCAAAGTAGTTGAAGTCCTTTGCCGGCGGCCCCTCTGTGGGGAACTGCAGTACGGACATTCCTGTGCCGGCTTTGGCCAGCATCTTCCTAAAGTTCTCGCTCTGCTTCGCCGACGAGATGAACGTTAGGGCTATGGCCTTGGAGCCAAAGCGACCGCCACGTCCTGTGCGATGTAGATAGGTTATATGGTCAGTGGGCGGGTCCAGATTGATCACCAAATTGGCGTGATGCGAATCGACACCTCGAGCGATCAGATCCGTGGCCACTATGGTGCGCACCGAGAAGTTGCGATAGCCTTCGAAGGCCTCGCAGCGATCCTTCTGAGCGAGGTCACCCGAGAGGAGGGTACACGGTATTTCGCCGGCGTTCAGGTGGCTGCAGTACGAGTCCGCTCGCATTTTCGAGTTGGCAAAGAGCACAGCCTGCTCGTAGTTCAGCTGGGCGAAGATCTTCTTCAGGGCCTCCACCTTCAGGCGCATCTCAAGCAGGCTGTTGACCTGTTCGGGCAGCTCGTAGACAAACTGTCGGATGCCCAGGAGTACGGTGGCACGCTCGCTATTCGATATGAGGACGGGCTTCTCCATCAGCTTGGCTATCTTCTCGTCCAGATTCTGATCGAAGGTGGCACTGCAGGCAATAATCTGGCGCTGTAGCGGCAGCAACGCAATCAGAGCGCTCACCGTCTTCTGAAGGCTGTCCGTGATGTAGAGCTGATCGGCCTCGTCGAGCACCAGCAGCTTCACCCGGGACGGATTGAACACGCGCTTCTCGTGCAATTGCAGCAGGCGACCCGGTGTGCCAATGGCCACATGACAGTTGCGTAGTTTCTCCCGATCCTTGGTCACATCGGTGCCGCCAATGAAGGAGCTGACCTTCAATGAGCTCATTTTCTCACCCAAAAAGTGGAAGGTTTCGTGCACCTGAAGTGCCAGCTCCCGCGTTGGCAAAATGATCAAAACCTCTGGATGCCTCACCGACATTTTGCACGTCTGCAGCGCGGCCACCACATAGATCAGCGTCTTGCCAGTTCCGCTCTTGGACTGCACCAACAAATCTGCTCCCACGCACGAAACGAAATGTTAATGGGGTTATTGCTGGTTTACTATTGGCCAAACACTTACCCATTCCAGTCAGAGCTATGGGTATGGCAGCAGCCTGAATTTTCGTTGGCGTCACAAAATGATTGATCCTCAAACCGGCCAGAATATTGGCACGCAGATGCAAGTCCGAAAACTTTTTTATCCGGCCGGCCTCCACGTCGCTGGTGCGCTTCTCCCCATTCGCCAAATTATGCGCAACTGCGCCCTCCATTTCAGTGCAATTCTTATCTTTTAAGCAAATAAAAACGAACGGTGCGTGCAAAAAGTCTTTGGCGTCGCACGATTTTGCCGGAAAAGAGATGGTATATCAGCGATATGCAGCGACTAAACTGTGACTTGCGATAAGTATTTTTAAGGTATTTTTATTTTTCATCATTTTCGTTGGCCAGCTATCGATTACAATCAGAAGATATTATCGGATTCAATTGCGATGCATTTTTATATGACCTCTTGGGCTTTCACTCTTAAATAAAGCTCTATTGTGAAAACTTTTCATTGTTAACTGCAATTGCAAGCCGATTTCATATATCGAATTGATATTATTAGCGATGAGCGTTATCCATTAAGCTGTGACTTGCGATAAGTATTTTTAAAATACTCAATATACGATATATTTATAGTGTTTACAATTACAATTACATTGCAATTCATGCTCTGCTTATTAGTTTTTGTTGATTTAATATTCATTGATTTTGAAAGCAGTTCCCTCTTTCAATATGAGCTATTGAATATTTACTGTGACTGGCGAAGGGTATTTTTAAAAGTATTTTTAAAAATATCGGTAGCTGTTATCGGATGTGCAACTATGAGTGATGCTACAGCTGTGTAGTTGGCGGGCATGTCAATATTTGAACTGTATTGGGGCCGGGCCGCATTAGTTTTGATTTTCCGAGCAATGCTGACAGTATTTTAACCAAATTTTCCTGTACAAAATTATACTAAGCCTGCACAAAAATAAATTTTCGTATTCATTCTTATTTGATTTTACGCTAGAAAATTCAAAATTCACTTCACCATGTTCAAATTCCGGGACATTATATATTTTTGTCTCCTCACGGCCCTGCACGTCTGTGCAGAGATCCAGCCGACGATGGAGGCCCACGCCAAACTCAATTGGAACAGTTCGATTGTGGACAGCAGCCTGTGCCTGAACGTGGGCTACCAGTACGAGTCGTCGATGCTTTACATGGCCATGGTGTACTCGATGCTGACGATGATTGGTCTGTGGTATGGCCGCAATCGGGATGCAGTGAGGCGGGAGGAGAATCGTCAGGTACTGCTCAACCGGGTACGGAGGGCGAGCATGAAGATGAAATCCTCCAGCCAGCTGATAACGGCGCCTCAGGTGATTGCCGAATGGTTGCGCCGTCAAAAGGCGCACAAAGAGATCGACGAGGCGAAGCTCGACGCCCAGCTGAAGCAGTCGGAGGGCTCCTGTTTTCCCTGGAGGAAATTCCTACTCTTTGCCCTGCCCTGGACGATGACATTTGTCGTCACCGGATTTCTCAACTACGGCCGGCTCCATCTGGTCATCCAGCACTTTTGCCTCACCAACTGGCAGACGGTGAAGCTCTATATGAACATCCAGACGCTCTTCCTGCGCCACATGACTGAGGCGCTCTTCGATACCTACGGGCGGCAGTTCTCCGGAGCCCTGAAGGATCCCAGCATCCAGCACGACAACTACATCAGCTTCGAGACGCATCTGCTGGCCACGGAATGAGCTCGGTTCCGCTCCCACATCTCCTGTTACCAATCGAAAAACGATTTGGTAGTCACTTTTGCACCACAAAAAACCAAAAACCAAAAACCGAAAACCCTCTTAGCCATAAATAAAAGGCGTTTCCCATCAACAAACGAGTCAACTTTTCTCCATCAACTCTGACCCCACAACCGATGGCAGTTGACGGTCGGGCCAAACTTTTCTCTGACCACGTGGGAAATATGCAGAATTACTTCCTTTTTTTCTTGTTTTTGTTGTTGTTGTTGTTAAAGTTTCGCTTTTTTTTCCTTTGCCAAGTTTTTATTTGTCGACTGTTGGAAAAGCCAAACAGCAAGCTGCAATAGCCACAGAAGTTTGGGGCTACCAGGGGGAATTGGTGGTGAAATCGTCCTAGCCGGGTCCTCCTACTGGTTGTTGATTGGAATAAAGAGATCCTTAAGAGTATTTCAGCTAGATAACTACAGAGATTGATGTGGATTACACATACGTATTGCGTATACAAATTAAATTGAATTGGGTGGGGAAAGATTAGTTGTAAGAATTTCTGATTCATTCATTCGACACAGCCACATGGCATGTACAGCTGCGTCCAAAATAATAGCAGTGCTGCAATGGGCTTTACCTGTGACAATAACTACAACTGTAAGAATCGAATTAATCAGTAACTAGCACAGTATTACTGTACTTGAAAGCAGAGTTAGGTTTCCTTTACTCTCTTTGTTTGCTTCATATTTTGAGCCTATTCCCCAAACGTCACACTTTCCAGGTACAAAGGCCCTGGAGCTCGATTTTCATAGAGAAATGCCACAATCTGGTTAACTCCATGCCAGAGCGCCATGCAGCCGTTGTAGAAATCGAAGGCCACTCAACTAAATATTACAATTTACTAAGCAAATGGATGACTTATATCGGAGGTAAGAGAACTCTTAGAACATTTTGTTCGACCGTAATCCCTAATGAAAGAAGGATTTCCCCTCCCTCCCAACTCTTATCCAACATAACAACCAATAACATAAATTTAATATTATCTTTCTTGCACAAATGTAAAATCAGACATAAAATATAAAGTGATATTTTATAAATATTTTTGGATTTAAATATTATTCCTCTCACGTATGGTAAAATCAAAAATTAAATGTAAAGTTACATCAATTGTATTCTGTCTAATTTGTTATTATATTGTAAACGCAGTTTATTTATAATAGTTAATATATTGAATAAATAAAATAAATATGAAAAAATGCACTACTATCATTTTGAACGGTTTATTTTTGAAGTATTTTTACATATTCATTTTTTTCTGAAAATTTAGAGGATGTATCTTAAGCTGTTTTCTATTATTATAGCCTGTTTAGCTTATAAGTTACTATAAAAATGACTAACTTTCGGGGAAGCGCTCCTTAGTCTTGATATTGAGCAAAAATGAAATATTTGTATCGGCACTACTATTATTTTGGACGCAGCTGTATGTATCTCATTCAAATTAAACATAATTTGGTATAATAAACAAATGTCGCTTTCTGCAAAATAAAACCTGTAGTTGAACCAAAGGACGGTTTTTAACCATTTTTATTTGGGCTAAAGCTGAAATTTGAGAGTGCAGTGTTTAATTACTGCATTTAATTATACCCGGTACTCGAAGAGTAAAGGGGTATATTAGATTTGTGCAAAAAATTTATGTGTGTAACACCCAGAAGGAAGCGTTTCCGACCCCATAAAGTATATATATTCTTGATCAGCATCAATAGCCGAGTCGATATAGCTATGTCTGTCTGTCCGTCCGTCTGTCCGTCTGTCCGTCCGTCCGTCTTCATTAGCGCCTATAGCTCAAAGACCATAAAAGCTAGAGGAACACTATTTTGTATCCAGACTCCTGTCCTATCGCACTGTTACAAGTGTATTTCAAAATTTCGCCCCGCCCCCTTCCGCCCACTCCAAGGTAGAAAATCTGTGGCATGCACAATTTTAAAGATACGAGAAAACTAAAAACGCAGAATCGTAGAGAATGACAATATCTATCAGAGTGTTGAATCTGGATCAGCTCGACTCATAAATATAGCCACAATGAAGAAAACAATTTCGAAATGCATCGTTCCCTCTCGCTCTCTCTCACACACAGGGGTAGGCGCTATGCCTGATCGAATTTTTTGACGCCTAGTTCTCAGAGACTATAAGAGCTAGAACCACCAAACTTTCTATCCAAGCTCCTGTGATATCAAACCGAGACGAGTTTGTTTTAAAATTTGGCCACGCCCCCTTCCGCCCCCACAAAAGATGAAAATCTACAATTTTGAAGATACGGGAAAACCAAAAACGCAGAATCATAGAAAATTACTATATCTATCAGAGTATTGAATTTGGATCAGATCGGATCATAAATATAGTCAGAAGGAACAAATGAAATTTCAGTGGCCTCCCAAGCGCAGACTGATTCCCTCTCTCTCTCGCACCCAGCCGTGTATGTATATGTAGGAAGTAGATAAAAACATGTAGAAATGGCAGATGTAAAAAATTTATGTTAATCAATATGGAAACATCTAATAGATCAAAATCTCCGAAAAGGTTCGACTTAAATTGTTTTTTTTTGGCTAAAATTTAATTTTTTCCTTTTGCGAGCATGTAATAAATTACAACAAGCTCACATACATATATACTGACTGAGTACCGGGTATAAAGTAGAGCCGCGGCGCAGACGCGGCTCATAACGTTCCCCCTCGTTTTAGTTCATTTCAGTAGTAAATGTTTGATATGCTCCCAAAAAAAAAACAAACAAAAAACCAATGGACCGCGATTTATCTAGTACTTACGTGCAAAAACTATTTGGCGATGGGGCCTGGTTCTTTTTTAATCGATTTCGAAAGCTTCATTTTAGCCCATACAAAATGTAAAAATATTCGTGAATGCTTTTGAATAAAATGTCAAAATGTGCACCTTTTTGCGGTTCAAACACCACCATATGGCACTTTTTTTAGGACATATTCCACCAATCTACGATCTCCAGAAATAGTTAACTTACATTCTGTATATTCCACCTTTTAGTCCTTTAGCTCCTCAACACCAACCCACTTCTGAAGAATTTCTTTGCTTATGCTCCCCGTATATCGAACCATAATTCCTTCCTATCCACACATCTGTATCTCTGTATCTGTCAGTCTCAATCCTCGAATCGTTCATCCATTTATAGGTCTCATAATTCTGCATACGAGTACACCCTGCAGATATTCCCTCTCTCATTACATTTACCCTATCGATTTCTTAAAGCCCCCTTGGGAGCGGACTTGAGCTGACGTTCATATCGAATATTAAACACAGTTTCCACCAAGTGGACTCTGCTGGACTCTGCAGGACTCTGCTGCCCAGTGATTAGTGTCTGGGGTCGGGGTCGGGGTCAAGCCGAGATTGGTTGGATACTCTCTGGATACTCGCTGCAGGACATGCCAGGTCTTCAGTCACCGCCAGACAGGCACAAATCAATGACCCCATTGTGCCCCTCTCTCGCTCTCGCCCTCTCTCTCTCTCTCTGTCTCTTTTGACCTTCTCTGCAACGAATGGAGCTTTCGGGACAGAGGACAGTGGAGAGAGAGGAGAGGGGAGAGGGGAGAGGAGACTGTGGTTAAAGGATGTGATGGGGGTTATCCACACAGAGTTTGGGGCAAAGTTTTTAGCACGTTATTGATGCCCCTACGACGACGCAGCCCTCAGCGTCGCTTGGCCAGAAACGTGCTCCTGACTTTCAGGCCAATTGAAATGCTGTGCACTCTATTTACGGGCTAATTCAATTGGCTTTCCAATTTCATAGCAACACCGTATGCAGGCAGCACTTTTGCAACAATCCATCCATAAAGCTGGCCTGGCTTGGCCTGCAGATGACAGCCAATCATTTGTCACTATTCGATACAGAGTACAGAGTGAGCCTTTTGCTAATTGAGTTAGTTGGACAGAGAGAGAGAGAGGGAGAGAAGGAGAAGGCAAACTATATTCAAAGAGAAAATTTAATTAATGTTTTTCAAGAGGCATTTCTAGTATATTGAAACTTGTGTGTGCTCTCGAGGGAAACCCAACCCCACCCCAACCCCAACCCCAATCCCAACCCTGTCAACTTTTCGTAATGATAAAGTGTTTCATTATATTATGCAAAACTGCTGCCATCAGCGGAACAGAAGCCCCTGCCCCCTGGCTCTGCCCCCTGCCCTTGCCACCTGTGCTCAGTTGTGTTTTCCGTGTGAGAGGTGGAAAAACTTTTATGGCTTAATTCCGGTATTCTGCTTCTTTTTTTTTTTTGGCTGTCATCAAGTTTTGGTGGCCTGGCAGAAGCGTCCGTCAGCGGTTGCCACAGTTTGGGGGCTTAAAACTATTAAAGTGTCAGTGTTTGGCCTGTCCGGGGCGTTTTCGGTTAAAGTTTTGTCCACTACTTTTTTGTCATTTAATTAGCCCAAAAACGGAAAGTAAGGCCAAAGGTCAAACTGGCATCGAGCTGTCCTTTGCTGTCATTTGTCTGTCACTTTGATACGATCTCCATTACGTAGCTATCCTCCTTCCCTCTCTCTGTCTCTCTCTCTCTGTCTCTGTCTCTCACTATTGTTATTTATGACGGGAAACGGATATGCGGATACTGGGACATCGACGTGTCATGCCCATTCCGGACAGCTGCCGATGGTGTCCTGCCATTTCGCTGCACACTGGACTGGACTGGCCTGGCCTGGACTGGCCTGGACACTGGGCAATGGCAATGCCAGTTGGCCGTCCGACAAATCGTTTTGACCATGACTACACAGCCATTTCCCATTTCCCCTGCCCCACCCAAAAAAAAAAAAAAAACACCCAACCTTTTGTGATGGATGCAGTTTTCCTCCTGTGATAGGCGAGTGTCGGGAAAGGTCAGGAGGAGGGGCGGCAGGAGTGACCATAAAGCAGGATAGCAAATTGCGATGCTGTCGATAAGGGTCCGCAAAGGTGGAAGTGATACAAAGGACCGATGTAATGTAAGGCCATATGTAAATGGAGGAGCTATCCGTGGAGCTATCCTGCCTTAAAGACATGCGTAAGAGTGGATTTCGGGGTGAATTTTGAGGTGTTCCAGGACGAATATCTACTGCAAAACACACACAAAAGAACAAGTCCGCATTTGGGCCTAAATTTGTAAGCCAATGAATGGCAATTAGTTGCAGCAGTCAGCAGTTGCGGACACAGTCAGTGGCAAAAGTAAACATCCATAACGGGTCTATTTAAAGGGCACATTCAGCAGTGTTTTGTGTGTGGGCTGCCTGCCTGGTGCTGTGCATGCAGCATGCGGCATGCGTAATGCCCATAAATGTTGTGGTCAGGGTCGGGGGCAGCATCCCCCCCCCGCCCTGCCGCCGCCCACTAATACAGCCACAGCCACAGAATGCCACAGCCAAGCGGCGAGTGAGAGTCGCTTCTAATTAATGCCACAGCCCCATTCATACCGCATAAATTGTACGCTTAGTCCTCCGAAACAAAACAAAAACACTGCAGGACCTTCTAGTCCATGGAAAATAAGATTTGTTCCCCTTTTTCCGTTCTATTTCCCATTTTACAGGGAAATGCGTTAAATGGAATTTGCTCAAATAATTCCAGGGCAAGGCCTTGAAAAATGGGGAACAAAAATGCTAGAGACACTTTAATTAAGGCCAGAAAAATGAACTAGGACGATGTAAATCGGGTGGGGCAAACACCAAGGGGCAGGGCAGCCTTGTGGCACATCGAATCCCGTACAAGGAAGCATATTGCAATTCATGGCATACTTTACAGCGCACACACACACAGATACTACACACCAAAACACACTCAGATAGCTGTCACAGCAAATCCACTTAAAATGACTGCCAACTGTCAAAGTGTCACCTGTTTTCGGGCCTCGCGGCAGCCACACACACACACACAGGCAACACACACACACAACAGAAGCGAACAGAAGCTAACCTGAACCAGGACCAGGGACCAGGGACCAGGGACCAAGACCCTGGCACCACCGACAAAAAATGAGCAACAATCCACACAAAATGGCTGCTGCCCTAGAACACAATTGTCACTTCTCCTTCACTGCCTTCTCGCCGACCCCTTTTTTCTTTCTTTCTTTTTTTTCTACGTATTTTTGCAGTCTACCATATTCGTTGATTTTGTTTTTTTTTTTTTGTGCGGCTTTTATGCAGCCCTTTTTTGTGCGCACAATTGAAAATTTATAAAAAGCGGATGTTGTGTTTTCCGGCGGAAAAAACTTGGCTGCTGCCTGCTCGAGCTCTTGGCAGCCAGAACGAACCAGCAACCAGACAAAAAAATAGAATAGACGAAAAGAAAAGGAAGGCTTCACGCTCACCGGAAACGAGCCAAACTTGATTCAATTCAAAAAGACGTAAATGAAAAACAGAATGGAGGCGACGGCGACGGTGACGCTGACGCTGACGGTGTCCAAAATGGCCAAAAGTCAAGCCAAGGGCCAAGCCACACTGCCGCAAAAGGTCGGTAATCGCACTGCAACGCGAAGGACAAATCATCTATAGACAGATTGGGCGGATAGAACTAGAAAGATGGGCCCACGGATAAGCAGAGAAACTTCACTAGAATCTAAAGGGGTTGAAGTACCGATAGGCAAAGAAAATGTACTTCTAAATACTTCTCGATACTCCTCAAAAAGTGAAGATAGAACGCGAGGTCTGTGACATATAGGTGTTTATGTATATATAATTTTGCTTGTAATATGTTGTCCAAAATCTCTTAGGCCCTCTGAATACGTATGGGCATATTGTTGACTAAATTTTGTAAATTTGTGCTCGCGAGGCATCATGCGGCACTCCATCTGCAAGCGGTCCCAAGGCACATCCAAACCATTTGGTGCCAGCTCGTACTTTGCCCATCGCTTTTAATCAGAGCCCATGGACTTTTACTGGGATTTGGATCTGGGCTTTGAGCAGGCTGCAGCACTGAATTAAGTAAAATTTGGGGCCATGTGCTTCGGGTCTCCGTCCAGCTGGAAAGGGATCTCCGATATGGAGTAGGCAAAATTGTTCTCAAGAATATTCATTATTCATTATAATATATGATGTTTGTGTTGATATAATTGAATAGTTATTTTAGTATGGCTTAATATATTTAACAATAACCAAAACCACAACAAATGGCGATAAAATATCGTATGTTTTCTGTTTCCCGAATTCACGGATTTGTCGCTTTCTTTTGGGTTCATATTTAATTAAAATATTTCAATTTCCCAAGAAAACTCGCTTTTTTATCAAGTAAAATATCGAAAAACAATTTGTGAGTCGAAGCTTATCGCTATATGTATAGATGCTTGATTATGATTCTGATATATTGTGTAGATTCCTGTCTAATCTGAAAGCTTAACCTACACCCCCAGAACAGGGCGATGCAACAGAACGAAACAAAACACCCAACATGTAGCAGAATGTGTCTCATTTATTCAGCCATTTTCCATTTGCCATTTGCCATTTGCCAATGCATTTTGTATCTGTTGGCCTGTAGCCATTGAAATTAGAACGGCCACAACAACAGCAGATATCCATAATTAATACTCAAATATTCAGCTGGAATGTTGTTTTCTGGTTTTGCAGAAATTAAATTTCCAATTATGCCCCATGGCTGCTGTAATTTCCATACACTAATTCCACTTGTGTGTGTGTGTGTGTGTGTGTGTGTGTGTGTTTTCCAACCCACAAAATGTCATTTGTTTTTATAGATACAATGCGGGCGAAATTTCAATGCAAATTAATATTTTGACAGAGAGAAATACAGAGGAGTCCGAAATGGTCCGGCAAAATCTGTCAGCCTATGACATAATTGATTTTGATTATGACTGAAACACGTTTTGCCCCCCAATAAACAAATAAAAATAAATATTCACGCTTGGAAAACTGTGTGTGGGTGGGTGGGTGGCTGTTTTATTGGAGGAAAAACGCCAAACAAAGCCAACACAAACACGTTGATAAGCTCGTTTCTTATCCGCCGGAAAACCCAAATCAAAAGCATTGTAAAAGCAACGACAACTTGATCCAATTCTGGAACAGGAAAATGCCAGGATAAATATCCTTAAAAAAATAAAAATAAAAAGAAAGGAACGGAACGGAACGAACGGAAAGGAAGTGGTCTGGGGTGGAGTGGAGTGGAGGGGAGGGGAGGGGAGGAAAACACCAAGCCCTAAGCACACATGGGCTATCAAAATATCCTTAGCTGCAAAGTCCTTTGGCAATCCAATTGAATTATGTTGCCAGGCCATTGTGAGCCAGGCCCAAAGCTGTCAGCCAGTTGAGGCAGGTAGACCCAAAGTGTTCGCTCAGTCAGGCATTGACCTAATCTCCATCTGGTCGAAACTAGCGACTGAGAAATAATAGCCGAATCCGTCTGCTCCATTTGCAATTTGCACCATTAAAAATTCAATATTTTCTTTGCCGAAAGTTTATCAATAAATCTGTCTAATTAGTCGGGACATTGGATGGAGCCTGGGAGCCTGCGAGCCTGGGCTGGGCTGGGCTGGGCTGGGCTGGGCCTAATGAATTTCCAATCGGAAATTTCCATGCAGAGTTGAGTTTTCAACAGTTTTCCCAGAAACTCTTCCTACCTCCTGTCGTCCTCTCTCTCTCTCTCCCTCTCTCTCTCTCGCTCTGGTAAAGAGAGAAACTGTTATACGCCTTGGCCACATTTGGGGCCATTATATCCCATTTCCCCGGCTGTGCCTCAGACTCTGGTTACTTTTTGGGGGTGTTACTTGCGTTAAATTTTATTGCTATTTTTGGGCCTTTATGGGCCCCGTAGCGGCTGCTTGCCGAAAGTGACTTGCCAAAAGTATATTTTGGTATTTTATTTTTTTTTTGTACCCCCAAAAGAAGAATTAAAATTGATTTTATTCACTTGAATGGTTTTTGGTATTTGGAATTTTTCACTTTGCCAAAAGTGTGGGTTTTTTTCCTTCTGTGAAACTATCTTTCCTTGACTAGATTTTTCCGCCCCGTAGGCCGCTTCTTAGAGCCAGTCATTCGGAATAGAGGCTGTCCCACTTGACTCTCAGAACTCCCAACAGGAAAGGAATCAACGCTTAATTTTCAGACTCTTAAAGAGTCCTTCAACAACATTGTATTTATTTTAAAAGCTTAGGGTCAATTATGGATCAAAAAGTCTTGAAGTACTCTCATCTTTTAATTATGTTTCAACTTTCGACGGATTTAAACACCTATCAAAACTCTCTTTAAAGCCTCAAATTTTCTTAAATTTTCGAAAGCAAAGTTCTCTCCTCTTTAAAGCCCTGAGTTGTCTTGAATTGTTGAATGCAAAGTTCTCTCGAGTTTAATGCACAATACATTTAACCATAAATGGCTTATCATTTGTGGGTCCCCCCCTCCCCCTCCCCCCACACACCGCACAACTTTCCCATTCGAATCGGTTTGTTTGGCTACGGAATTTCGGCCATCAACTTTAAGCAGACAGACGCAAAAGTCCCAAAAGATAAGCAAAAATCTGCAGTGCATACATTTGCCAAAAAAAAAAGAAAAATAAGAAATATATGTATATAGAAGAGAGGATGGAAAATTGAGATGGCTGAATAATAAAGGAAGAATGAAAGGAACTTTTTGGCAGGAGTTGCCACGCCGCAGACACACACACACGCACACACACACACACACAAGTCATGGAGCAGAAATTTCTATTTAATAACGGCCAAAAGAGAAATTACACTGCAGCATTTCAGCTTTTCAGTGCCGCCGAAAAACATGTGAGTGAGTGCGAGTACGAGTATCTGTGTATCTGTGTATTGTGTGCGTGTGCGTGTGTGTGTGTATGTCTGTGTATCTTAAGCCCTCTCACTTCTCTCTCTCTCTCTCTCTCTCGCTCTGTGTGTGTGTGTGTGTGTGTGTGTGGACGTGTATTGTATTACGACTGCATTAATTTATGTACGAAATGCCATGGCAATGGCAATGGCATCACACAACGATGCACAGCACGTACCGACTAGAACGAACGAACGATCTCTCTCTCTCTGTCTCTCTCTCTCTCTCCCTCTCGCTCTGTGTGTGGAGGGAGGGAGCACTGCTGAAATGCTTCCCCACTGGATCCTGTGGCCAAAAGTCAGACAAGCATAAAGCACAGAGAGGAACAACGGAACAAGATGCAAATCCAGTTGGAGCATTTGGAGCAGTTGGAGCAGTTGGAGCAGCTGGAGCAGGATGCATGGCCCCCGACAATGCAGCTGACGATTGCAAGCCAAGGACATGGCAATTGTGGCCGAATGCTGATTGCAGGCTCATTATCCTCTGTATCCCTCTACATATAGCATATCCCAGAAGATTGCCATGCCATGTACCGGGATCTGCATCAGCATCAGCATCAGCATCTGCCGAATGGCTGCCGAATGGCGTATCCTTTTTACCACCATCCTTACACTCTCAGGCCAAAAGCATTTCCATTGCCCCGTAATGTATGCACAGTTTTTCTCCCCTGTTTTCTGTTGTAGGCCAAGCACTGTGCTAATATGGGTTAAAGTGTCCTGGCCACGTCCTAAGCAAACAGACCCGGTCCTGCTCGCTGGCTGGCTCTATCTATCCATCTTTGTTTGCTTGTTGCTTATTTCCTTTTATTTCCTTTTATTTCCTGCTCTGCCAGTTCCAAGTTCGCGTTTTCCAACTTTGTAATTTACATCTAAATGGCATGGATGGGCGTTGAAGCGACTGCTCTTTAAGCACACATGACCATCGTGACCGTGGGCTAAGAGCAGCACTCGACTGGAGCAGAATGCACAATGGCTGCGATGGCTTTCCTAATGTTCAGTTTCCTTTCTGTCTGTACTCCTTCCCCCCCCCCCCTCACTCTATCTCTCTCTCTTAAAATTTATGCGAAAGGGAAAAGAAACTGCTTGAATATATATTTGTATATATATATATATATATATATCCGTGAAGGATTTAAGACAGTTTTCTCTGCATTTACTTACAGTGCGTTTCAGTGCCATGAATCTGTCCAAGCTTTGAAATTTAGCTTACTTTGTTTTATATTCAAAAAAAAAATAGTACTCTCTTGTGCGAGAGATGGCAGATTATACGAGGAATACAAAATGAAAAAGAGCTGCTCTTCTTTTCAAAAATAAAGAAGATATAATAAATATATGTATTAAGTTCACTAAATAATTCATATTCTTGACATTCTTTGGACAATTTTAGGGATTGTGGCGACTGAATGCCACTAAAAAATAAACACCTAAAATGCAACAAATATTTTTTTAAATGCCAAAGTTTAAGTAACATTAAAAATTAGAGAAAACTTCCCCCTTGGGCCGCTATATCTTCAGTTACATCCACTCTATCGACAGGTAAAAAAACAATCCTATGAAAACTAGTAAAATTTGTGTATTTTTAATTGATACATTTTTGTGGATGCCAACAAAAAATTAGGAAAATTTTATATGTTGCGAATTCCAAGTATGTGGAAATTATTTACTTATCCAGATGTACAACCTGATTTTTCACTCGTGCACAGTATAAAATAAGACAGTTATTAAAGTATTATTAAAGTTACCCTTTAATATTTCATCCTTTTTTAATATTCAAAGAATTGGAAAACATAATATTGCAGCTAAGGCGAAAACTTGAAACAGATTTGCTAATTTTAAAGCAGCTTCAGTTGATATTAAATTATTCATATTTTGATAATTTGGTTTAATGAAAATGCTGAAAGATGCTGAGTCCTGGAATATCAATATCTTCAAATTAAATCAGACTTAACTCTCATTTAACTCTCGTTTACTTAAGCACTTACAATCCCTAAGTTCATTGGTTAGCTTCCAACCAAACGACTCATTTATTATTGACACTCGGAATGGACCGAATTATTGTTAATTATTGCCAAGAGGCCTAAACTGCAGTCTCCTCCTGCGTCTTCGTCCTTGTCTTCGTCTTTATCTTTGTCTAATCTGGTACAGGGTCATGTGCCGCTTGCACCTGCAGCTGCAACTGACATTTCCATTTGTCCTTTGGCGGCATTACGATTGTGTGTGCGGCAGGAATTAGCATTTGAATGACTTGACTACACCCCCCACTGCCCCAACGCCCCACTGCCCCACCAGAGGAGTCATGCCAGTTATGCAACTCAATTTGCATGGGGGTGGCGGTTGCACGCCACATTCTGGCTTACAGTTAACTGTTTATAATGCACTGGCACCGACGCCGGCACCCAAGTGCTGTCGCAGGCTAATTACCTATGCGAATGCAACAAACTGACGAGAATGCATAATTGAAAAATAAAATATGCTAATGGAAAGTGCAGCTTGTGCACTCGACAACAACATTTAAACGACACTCTCTCTCCCATGGGAATTTACACACATACATACATACATACATACATAAATATAGACGAGAATTTAATAAGAGATTCATAAAAGTTTTTCAATTGTTTGTTGTTTGCTGGAATTTATCTCCTTTTGTGGCACCAAAATTGGATAACTTTTCTCTAACAATTCGTTTATTTCGCACAGATACACACACACACACACACACACACACAGCCACAGAGAAACAGATTGGTCCTATCTTTGCTTTCAGTTTATTCTCCACAAAACGATTAAATCTCTCCCTTTTGCACACTGCAAACCAATTAGGTTTTGTCACATAATTTTAATGAAATTAAAATAAAATCAGTGCAAATAAATACGCGCATGATAAATGTTTAAACAACCAAATACACCCTGTGGGGGGGTAGGTTGATTCTATGTGTACATAAAAAAAAAAAAGGCACACCACAGAACACAGAACTGGCTTTGTCTCAAGGTTCATGAAGGCTATTTGAAAATTCAGAGCATGCCTGACGGCGTCTGACTGACTGACTGACTGAGTGACTGACTGACTGAGTGACTGACAGACGGACAGACGGAGTACATGAACAAGGTGCTGGCTGGCTGGCTGGCTGGCTGTTTGCTTGCGGCTGCTGTGCAGCATGAATCCTTAAGTGACTACAACAGACCACACAAAAGGAAAAAAGAAATACACACAGAAGAAGCATTCCGACAATGGGGATACTCACTACTCGAATTCGGGGACAATCGGAGATTATCCACAATAGAATAATACAGAATTATCATACCTAATGGATTGCAGATCCCTGAATGATCCGTGCCTTCGAACACTATTCATATTCTGCCGAACGGGCAGATCAAGAAGGCCTAGAATTGGGCTGTCGCACTGGCGTCAGAAGTACTTTATTCTGGGAATTGAGTGGCCAAGGAGATGCTCTTCTGAGGCTGGAATGAACGATAGGAACAGTGTTCGAAAGACTTCCTCTCCGATGGCTCAACCGATCAAATGTCATTCTGTTTCGCTGCTCCAAATCCTGTTTTTAGTGTCCTTCTGCTGGATCTTCACTGGGATAGAAGGTGCTGGCTGTACGGCTGCAGGGACCTGGCTCGTACGAATCCTGATGATACTGTATTTTCTACAATTTACAGGGTACTCCAAAAGTGAACAATGCGATGAGAAATGGGTAAGAGAAACGGAAACAGAGCAATACTAGACAAAACGCTTAGACGACTACTCAGCAGAAGAGGGCAAGGCGTACGTACTCGTAGGAGAGGCAGGCGTGGAGTGCGGAGTGCGGATTGTGGGCCAAAAAAATACGCCCCTTTCTTGTTTGCATTTTCCACTGACCCGTGTGTGGTGGATGGGTGTGTGTGGGTGTGTGAAGGTCGTGGGCGTGGCGCCAACGTCGCGACGTGGGTCTAAAAATATTGCCAGCTAAGTGTTGAGCATAATAATGAGACCAACTCACAGATGCACACATATGTACATTGTACATACATGGATGAAAAAACACACACACACACACACACACACACATAGGAGGACACCCCACTGAGAGTTGCTGCGTGTGACTTTTGTTGGCTTTATCCTTGTCCAACTTTTACTTTCCTTTTGCCTTTCTGTTTGTTTTAAATAAATTATGCTATGGCTACGACTACGGCAACCAGCTATGATTTATTCCATAGTGTTTGCTGCTGCTCTATAAGTTTTCCACTGACACTGTTTGGGAATACAAAAATTAAAGCTTTTATGGACGCAATGCCAATGAAAATCGTAGGAAAACTGAGCCATTCTCCGGTCTAATCTTGACAAAAAAAGGTTACCTGCCATCTCCTTCTCTCTCCTTCTGTATTTATTCACTGTCTGGGGCTATCTCTTTCAAATGACACACACTGAGAGTTCAGTGCATACTTAAGTGCGTTAACCAGAATGCAAATTCATTTGGCCAAGTCCAAGTCCCCAAGCAATTAGTTGGCCACTTGCATGGCAATTTGCTGAATTACTAGGGACTCGATTTAATGTTTACCAGTGTATATATGTGTGTGTGTGTGTGTGTGTGTGTGTGTGCATGTGGCACGTGCCTGTGGCAACCGAGTCTCGTTTACAGGAAGTCGTTCTCATTGTCATTTTGTGCGCTGTTTTTTTTTATTTCTTTTGTGGTCGGGAGTCAAGTGAATTAGCATAAATTATTGGCCTTTGCCACGAGGGAATTGGCAACGCTTTGTGGCATTGGCTGGCAGCTTAAAACAGCTGGCCTTAATGGATCTTTAATCTTAAAGCGATGGAGTTTTGTGAGCTTACAAAAAGGAAGTTGTAATTCCTGAATCGAATTTCCGAACAGAGAAATTTCTAAGTTATAGTTTTTGCTTCAGCTTTATTTGTGAATGTAGGCTAATAAATAAATAGCTAATATATAAATAAAATAAGAAAAAAAAATACATACATAAAGAAAATATAAAAAAAAGAACAAAAGGAAAGAAAATAACAAAAAAGATATAAAAAAAAATAATAAGAATAAATTATGGATTTGGTATACATACATATGTATGTACATAACTATTATTAAGATCCTGAATATTTATAAAGAAATCTAATAAATTAAGTAATTAAAAATAATGTTTGGGGAATGTATTTTTCGCATTTACTATTCTTAAACACTTATTACCAATTGTACCATTCCTTGGAAATTGCCGTTTTTCCTGTGGATAATGGCAATCAAGTTTCACTTTCAGTAGTGCCATTGACTTTCCCCCATCAAATTTGCCAAATTTATTGTCTGCCCAGAGCTTCGGGGCCTTGCTTTCGGCTATATATACAATAGCTCTGCGATTATCTCCGATCTGCGATAATTTCCCGGCAATAATCGCAGCAATTAAATTTACGACCTTCTTAGCAGAAGCTCAACAAAATGCTTCGAGTGAGCTTCAACAATTTTATTACCCTCGGCGAGGCAATAAAAACTGGGCGTGGCATAAGCATAAATCAAAACCTTAGACATAAACTATATACCAAGGCTGGGATGGCAGCTTGGATCGGGCGACTGGGGTACTCATCCGCACAGCTGCTATTAAATATTACACATACGCAATGTTAACACTTTATAAACGCATTAGGGGTGGCAGCCCCTCAGCCCCAGAGACGACTAGAAAGGGGGAAATCCCATATCAAAATACAATTTGCAAGCCAGAAACAAATATGCGAAAATATATATAAAAAAAAAACAAATTTTGTGTAGATAAAATATTTATGAGCAAAGAGGAAAATGTGTTCCCTGACCAATGTCGGGCATAAATCATGCGATTATTGGGGGGGAAAAAAACACGTGGCCATATACAGACCAAGTACAGTGCGTTTCGCAATTATATGAAACAGTTGAAACATCGCAGGATACATCGTGTACTATATAAGGAATATATTAATTATCTTTCAAATTTAAATTAATGTTTCATCAAATTTATGTTATTTTAGCGCTATAGCTTTATAACGCACTGTACGCATGGCACACCAGTCCATAAAGGAAACAAATGAAGCTCCACAAATGGCTGGGGACACGCCCAGAAGGCACAGGACATTAAACTCAATGAGTTGAAATTATTTCCAGCTGAAGGTCAACTAAATGCGGACTGGAAGGATGTGGGGCTGCTGGGCCTGTTCTGGGCAGGCCTGGCCGGGGGTGCGGAGTGCTTTGAGGCGTGGCCGCTGGGCGCGCACCATTAAAGACAGCTTCCGCAAACAATAAATTTTGCTTACCAAACAAGAAGCCAGAAGCCGCTCCCACAACGGAACCAAAACTCGTCAGACGCAAAAAAAAAAAAGGAACTTTAGCGATATTTTTCATGCACTAAAAAAGTAAAGGAAAAACTGGTGAAGTTTTCAAAAGAATGCGAATAGAAAATACCCCACTAATCAGAAGTTAAGGCACTTCATTTATAAGGAAAATCAATTAAATTTGAATTATTCTTCATTGCCAAAGAAATTATTCGAAAGATCTGAAAGATATTGAAAGAACTAATCTGGTCGTATTTTGGCTGCATTTACAGATCCCTATGGTTTTTGGTAGATCAATAGATAATACCTATAGCTTATACACGATAATGCCAATTCTTAGTCTTCGAGAAATCTTCAAAATTGTATTACATTGAATAGAAACAGAATTTGACTCCATTCGAAAGAAAAATGAAATTAATCAGCAAAATTATAAGCAGTATTATAAAATAAATAAAAAATAATACTATACCATATATACCATACTATATGCTATACTACACAAAATAATTATAATCGGCAAAAATGTGACTATTTTTTTAGGCCATTGTAGCCTTAATTTAAGGCCATATTTCGATGTTTAAGGCCATATTTTTCTCTGTGTGTATGATAAATATTTTTTTGTATCGTTTTTTGTTTTGGTTTTGGTTTTTCGTGCAGTTTGTGGCATTTTGAGCGTGTTGAGGGTGTCGATTAAACTGCTATAAATTTTGGTCTCGGATCTGGCTTCAGTTTTTCCCTTGAGTTTTGCGATTTTGGCTTGAGTCTTTGGCTGGCTAAAACGTATACGGCTGCGTTAATTTGTATGGATTATTTATGAACCCAAAAGCCGCTGCTTGCTGGTTGCTGGCTTGCAGAAAATACCGCCATAATAAGGCTTGTCGGTCCAAGCTGGATGAGCTGAAAGTTTTCCCCCTTCGCCCCCTCCCCCCCTCCCACACAACAGTCTCTGAGGCATCACAAGTGCCAACTGAAATTTATGGCCACAGAATACTTAGATTGTTGCTGTTTTGTGTGGTCGTGGAGCTTCCCTGATGTTGCAGCTGCATATATTTTATTTCTTTTGAGGCGAAACAAATCAATTTGCCGGGAAAACTGCAGCCATAGAACCGGGCCTTGGTCAGCCCTCAACCTGGCATCAGTTGTGCACCAGCTCCGGGCCAAAGATGTTGCTGGTTCTATTCATTCTGGAGCTGCTGCTGGGCCTCAGCCAGAGCCAGAGCCAGAAACGTTTCTCCGAATGCGCCAGCAACCTCTACAAAGAGAAAGCCAATATCACGGAAATTGCTGAGTGCCTGGCTCGCTCCACCAATCTAACGGCTCACTGGGAGGCCACCCTTTGGCGAATGGATCTGCTCGATCGGCTGCTGGACAGACTGCATGCCCAACTGCCCACAGAAAAATACAACCATACGCCCTATGAGCACATCGACGATGTGATGGCCGTCAAGGAGAAGATGTCGGACCAGGACTGCCAGCGGAAGCGGCATGTGGTGCAGGCCCTGCGCCGCAAGCTCTTCTGGCATAGCCTGATGAGTGGCACGAACAACACTCTCTTCGCCTGGCCCTGGCCCTTGGCAGCCGATCGTTTCAACCCCGAAGAGGATGCCACCGAACCGCCGCTGCTGTTTAGTCCGGAGTCAGTGGATCGCTTGCGCTGCACGCTCTTGGATGCCATTCAAAAGCCTCGACCACACGCATAGTGTGTGTGTGTGTTTGTATGTGTGTGGTGGGATATCCGTCAATTGTTTAAGCATTTAACCTTTTGTTGGCTCAATTGATTGCCCCAATTAAAAAGGCACAAAGGCGGCGACAGGTGGGGCTGGGCTGCCTGTCTGTGGCCTGCTGCTTCTGCATTTAAATTGTAAATAAATATGTGAGAGCATCTCCGGACAATGGCCAGCAATCAGGAGACCAGACCAAGGCGACAACTCCATCAACGCCGTCACAGAGGCAGGGCAGGGCAGGGCAGGGTCTGACTGCCTGCCTGACTGCCTGCCTGACTGCCTGCTTGCCATTTTGTGGGATGGATGTCCTGCTGGCACAGAAAAGTTGCGGTGCGGTACGGTCCGGGGTGTGCTCCTTTCATGTTTTTAAATTGAAATCTCGGCAGCAAACGTGAGGCATTCCCCATGGATCTCCCCCCAGAGAGAGAGAGAGAGAGAGGTAGTGCTTGCTGCATGCATATGAATGTGTGGCATCTCTTTGCTCTCTCTCTCTCGCACTCTCTGTCGCTCTCCCTCTCTGTCTGTGTGTGGCTCTACGAGCGCTTTAAATAATTGCTTAGCACCCGAGGCACACACTAATAACAATAATAACAGTCCAAGCTCCCAGGTCCAGCCATGATAATAATAGCAGATAGAAGCTGCCCCACAGATGAGTCCCTACCACACACTCTGTGTGTGTGGCCTTTGACCCTCACTGCGAATGCACTTCCACGTATCTGTGTGTGTGTGTGTGTGTGTGTGTGTGTGTTTGTGGGTGTGTGCTCTTAATGTGCCATATAAAATAATTTAATGACCAGCCAGGGAAAGTGGTTCTGAGCAGCGAATGTGGGTGTGAGGGTGATGGTGAGGGCATCTCTTGGTAATGAGCAAAACGTTGGGGGGGGGGGACCGTAAATGATAATAGTTGCACATATTACAGAGGGCAGATAGCCCATGACAAAGTGTTGGCCAGGTCCTGCTTTAATTGGTAGTGCAAGGGGCAAGGTATCAGGACGATAGAGCAATTAGATATATGAGAGATACAAATAGATACACAAAGGAGAGAGAGAGAGAGAGAGAGAGAGAGAGATAGTGTAGAGAGCACACAAGCTTGCGGGAATCGCATCTGTTCGAACAAGAACGAACACGTTGCGATCAGAAGATCGGGCAGCAGCTCTAACAGAGCAACAGCGCTGTTAACACCCCAGGCTAACAGGAATTGGACGCTCTCCGTTAACAGCCTGTGGCCACTGCAACTGGTTACAGCTCACTGTTAGCTAGCCCTAATAACATTCCAAATGTTATACATACATGAGTAAAATTTCATAGCTCCAAACAGCTGGCCCAACCCTTTCGGAACGAATTATTGTGCAAAATATTAATGTTGTGATGACATTCTACTTTGACCAACCTCCAAGAAGATCAGCCATGCAAACAAAGTGAAGTTTATAACGATTATATGTATGTATGTATATTGGGAAAGTGCGCAGTGTCATATATTTTGTGGTTATTTTCAGTTCTTTCTGTTCATTCGTAATCATTCCGTGGTTACGTAGTCTATCGGTCACGTTTCTTCTTTAGACGTCATCATGAAATCGTCGGGGGGGGGCAAAGGAACGACAGCAGGGGATGCGGGAATTCTCTTACGTTTTTCTTGGTGTATTTTCTTAGTAAATGATTTGCTCTCCCTCTAATGTAAATGGTTGTTGGTCAGGGGAACCTCTTCTCTTCTTTATAATATTTTTCCCAGTCGTTATACTTTCCGATTGACTACGAAACTGAAACTCTGGAGAACTATTTTCGATACGGCTTTAACCATGGACATATATCATAAATAAACCTTCTAGTCTAGCGACCATGTCGAATCCTGCTTTCATTTCGAAGAAAAGTAGAAACATAATCGATTTCCTTATATTTTTTTAAATTTAAGGTTTGCTGGTCAGAGTCCGAGGCCCCTGAGCTCGAGGGCCTCCACGTGGCTACCGCCACTGCGAAGGACTCTGTTTCGCGTTCTATATGGCGGATGGAGGGTTGTGTTGCTTCGATGTACTGAAGCTTCAATAAGTTCGAGTATAATTAACCAAATTGCCCTGAGAACGGTCCAGATTAAGCAGAGATCATTGCGGGGCAGCTGGCAGCTGGCAGCTTAAGCCTGCTTAAGTTCCAATTCGAAACCGCCGCATTCGCCATTTATAGAGCTTCCCCCGGAGCCCACACCATAAGCATCCCACGCCACCAGCCAGCCCCCGTTGGGAAAACCTCTTAGGAAAAAGAGAAACCAAATTAAAATCGCAGTATTCTCATTTTCCCGGGATTTTCTCAAGTTTTTGGTTTTGCTTCGTTCACTTTCCCTCCCCCTCGCACTCTTCACTCATTCCTGCCGTTTACTGGCCCATTCCAGTGTCCTCTCTGGCTCTGTCTGTCTGTCTGTCTGTCTTGGCCATTTCTGCAAAATAGTTGCGCTTTATTTTCAGGCAACTCTGTCATTCAACTCTGTCACCCCAACCCCCCCACCCCACCGCCTCACTCGTGGCCCCAAGAAATGTCAATAAAAATTCAATTACGTTTTCCGCCAAAAGAAAAGTTGTGTCTGAAATTATTTTTTCCTTATGGCCCATCTCCATTTAAAATGGCCCAGGGATTCCGGTTGTCAGGAGTGAAATTTGTTTATCATCTTCTTTGATTTGTTGTCTCGGATGAATGGAAGGCACTTCACTTGTATATTTAATGGCCTAATTATGTGACCATTTGGCCCACGCACACACGCACACACACACACACACACAAACACTCAGCTGGATAAATAATCATAATCATAATCATCATCGTTTCATCGTTTTGAGGGGGCAAAGGAGGTGGGATGGTCCATAAGGTTCTGTGTTCCACCGACAAGCTCCAATAAAACGAAATTGGCGGAACTGATTTTGGGCTTTTGCCATAACACATATGTTCTCGGTAATGTGTAGTAGTGGGCCAAGTTTATGCTGATGATGCCCATGGAGGGGGATGGCAGGAGAATCAAGGTCACGCCACCATCCATTAACGCAATTTTATTTCGCCTTTCAGCAGGTAATCTCGAACCTCTGCCCCTCGCCCACACATCTCGCACTCTCAGCGACAAAAAAAAACACACACGCACACGCACCAAAGCCCACTCAGAACAACTGTTATACACGGGGCCCAAATGTGTTATACGCAGAGCCGAGCTGGTGCATACTTACAGGCGCTCGGCGGAAAATTTCAGTCTCCCGTTGCCAGTGCTGCCGTCTAGACGGAAACACTCTCCTGCCCATCGCATCGCATCGCATAGCATCGCATATCCGCTTTGCCTCTCGTTGCTCCGTGTTGGCCAAGTCGCGTAAGGTTTTGAGACCAGGCAGACCGCTCTGAGGGGAGAGAAGCCTCGAATTTGATTCTGAGCCCTTTCCATATTAATCAACTGAAGGCCGGGGGGCCGCATCGTATCTGCGTCTGTGTTTGTTTGGTGTGTGTGTGTGTGTGTGCTTGTGTGTTTGTTTGTGTTTAGGTTTGTGTCGTTGTGCCGGCTTCATTAGCAGCTTCCGCTTCCGGTCTTTCTCTTTCTAACTCTCTATCTATCCATCTATCTGTCTCTCTCTCTCTCTCGCTCTCGCTCTCTCTGTCTATCTGTCTCTATCCATCTATCTATCTCTTTCTGTAGATTAATGAGGCAAAAGTGTTTTATCGTGTCGTGCGTTAAATATTTAATACAATATCAAATAAATGTTGCATAAGCCGGCTGTCATTTAGCATCTTGTGCGTGTGGCTGCCATTTGAGTGCCAGACGTTTTTTTTGTGTGCTATTTACTCTGGAATATTATTCAAGATTTTGTGGACAAAGCCCAGACAAAGATTCTCCTCTCTGTACAAACGTATCCTATATACGCTGCTCCACCAAAGAACTGATCAAGTAAGTGCCAAATATTTCACCCAATATTTTATGCATCATTAAACATCATTTTATTTGGTCATTTCAAACCATTTGAATATGTAAATGTTTCTGTTTTATTTTCTCCCATTCCTATACGGATATCTTGTCGCATTTCAAACATTTTTATGGGCCATTTCTGGCCGCTCTTAGCAACAACAACAAAAAAGTCCCCTAAGGTAAGGGTAGATGGGTAGATTTTGATTTGATTTGATATTTGGGCATTTTTTAATGGCCTACTTTCGCTGTTATTGGATAAATTCTTGTGTTTATGTTCCTACAGGGGCGCAATTTCCATATAATATTATCTCTAATTTCGCTTTGAGCTGTGTACGGGGGGGGGGGGGGGAAGATAAAACGAGGCACGTTGCATCCATTAAGGGGTACACGGTAGCCCAAGGTATCCCAATGAAATGGAGGGCCATTAGCCACATCACCACATTTTCATCAGAGATATACTCCACCCATCCCATGCCATCCCCTGCTCTCCGCTCTCCTCCCCTCATTCATTCAGAGCCATCCACAGAGTACACAATTAATTGGAGGCAAACGTTTTGCTGCCTGCCACAAAACTTACTTTCAAGCTAGTTCATTTGCCACGCCCCTATCCCCTATCCCCTCTCCCAATCCCCCTTAAAGCATACACACACAGACACACACACACGCATACGCACACTGGCACAGACACGTGCACACGTAGATGGTGGGGCATGTGACGGCAGGCGGCT
The DNA here is from genome assembly GCA_963969585.1 of Drosophila helvetica. Taxonomy (NCBI): domain Eukaryota; kingdom Metazoa; phylum Arthropoda; class Insecta; order Diptera; family Drosophilidae; genus Drosophila; species Drosophila helvetica. Next base: position 62,866,136 of record OZ018401.1, read on the forward strand.
GGCGGCAGGCGGCAGTCAGCATCCCTACGTAAGTAAATAATGCGTAAAACAAGTCAAGCGTTTTACGAACACTCCCATTTCTCATCAGCATCCCCTAAGCTGCCTCCCCTTCCACACACCTTTGGCGGGGGTCGGGTGGGGGCGGGCATCTCCCCCGGGCCCCTTCGGGGGCAGAAAACAGTCAATTGTAAAATTGTAGCAGCCAACAAAGCGTGGCAGAGGAAGCTAAGCGGACGATGAGCCGCCTCCTGATGATGACGGGGAAAATGGAGCTAGAGCTGGAGCTCCAGGATTGCAGGCAGTTAGGAGCCAGTCGCCAGGCACCAGGCACCAGGTCCCCCTCCTATCATTAAGGAAGGACGAGTGTGCGGGGGGGCGGAGGCCGGGCGGCGGGCAGAACGGAGCGGAGAGATGGTGGAACACATACAAAAAAATATTTACACACATGTGGCTAAAGTTTCCATTGCTTTCAGGCTCCGGTTTCTGCCTCACATTGCTGTTATTCTTGTTAACGCAAAAATTGTCTGTCACTTTGAGACTTCCGTCATCATCCTCCGCCCCCGCCCCCGCCTCCACCTCCCCCGAATACAGATGGGATAAGTGATGAGGATGGGGCGGCAGCAGTAGGAGCTGTTGCAGAAAGACAAGAGATGAGGTAGCAAGCAGGAAGAGTGTAGGGGAGGCTAAGTGAGAGGGTAGCAAGTGCGGCTACAAGAGGGAAAAAAAACGTCTGCTCTGGTCTGGTCTGGTCCCACACTTGAGGCACTTCAGTCATGGCAACATTTGTGTTTGTTTGCCAACTCCTTCTCCTTCTCATCAGCAACAAAAATATATCCTTTAGAAATTATAGCACTTAAACCTGATCTACCCACTCTTGCGCCTGAGCCTCTCCTTGCCCTACTTTGAGCACTTTTAATCAGCCAATCAAAGGCTGGCTTATTTATTTTATTTGTTCACTTTAAGCCACAAATAAATATTTGTAAACAGCTGCACGAATGGCTCTTTCCAACTACCGAAATTGGTATTTTTTATCTAGATATATAGGGCTGCAGATTGTTCATTGCGTATACGCAATGGCAATGTATGGCAGAGAATGCTATCAGAAAATCGAACCGATGGAATCGATTTAAGGATTAAGCTTGCAAAAGGCATGGCATTAACTGTAATGCTTATCCTGATGATCATCCTTCTGCAAGAATACAGCTACTCCTGCGAGTTAGGGCTTGTTCTTTCACATTCAATGGCGAAACACCAACAATGGACCCTCTCTTGTACCGTGACTTGTATTGCCACAATATTCCCAACAAAAGCCAAAGCGGCAGCAACAGAAAATAATAACAATTAAACAGCCAACGAATGCATTCACCTGCGTTATTCATGGCCACAAAATAAAACTGTCAAACGGAATAAAGAAAAATTGGAAAATTTAAGGCAAAAACCCAGGACGAGCCGTGGAATACAGCCAATACGTCAAGCCACACAGCCAGCGGAAACACCCAACCCCCCCCCAGGCACCCTGGAATCCCATGCCGTACCCAAATGAGCAACAACAATGGGACAATGAACAAATGGCATTCCAAAGAAAAAGTTTTTTTCCCGTTCTATTTATTTTGACCCTGCGAAAAGTTTGGTGGCTTTTTTTTCGTATTTTTTTCTTCCACTTTTTGACAACGAGCTTTTTGAAAAATTGTGTGCCATAAATCAAGGCGGGGGCGTGTGTACGTGATGCACACAATCGCACACACAGAAGTACGTGAGTGCGAGCATACCCACATAATCGCATGTATAGAAAGAAGTCCAACAAAATGGAAAACTTGCACAAATAATTTGGCATAAACAGCAATTACTTAGAAAAATTCACGAACCGAAGAACCCCCCGACAAAGAAGGGAAAACTTTATAGTCAACTATTTTTCAACAGCTCCATTTGCAGTTATTTACATACTCGTACACACACACACACACACACACACACACATATTTCTTTTGGGGGGTAAAGCAGATGCTTTGTCGCTTTCTCTGAATGCTTTTGGGCGGTGGGGGGCATGGCTAGTAAAATATATTTCGGACAATATACAACTGTGCTCCATTGCCAACAGAACAACTTTCCATAAAATAGAGAAATGAATGTTTTATGTGAGCAAAAAGACAAGAAATGTTTCTGTGACTTTTGTAGACAGGAAAATAGGATGGTAAATATTACATAGCTCTGTTATTTCGAGTTTATGTTCTGCATTAAAGACTTCTGGCTCAAGTACTGCCTTAAGTATTTTTACAGTGTTTGTTTTCAATGATTTATGTTGAATTCTGAACATTTTCCAACACAAATTCTTTGAAAGCGGTTTCATTATTAATTCAGAGTCATTTAAAAGAAACCCATCATTATATAAATCATTTATTTTCCCCCAAAAGACCACGAACCCAAAATTATGAACTAAAACAGACAGACAGGGAAAATGTTTATTTATTGTGCCCCACAAACTGATGCAGAATTCATTAAAAATTCCTAGAAATTCCTAGAGCAAGCCTTTGCGAACCCTTTTCCCACAACTTTTTTTTCCATTCCCGCACATAATAGTATTCCCTCTTTATGACCCTTCCTCTGGGCATTTTCCTGCATCATCCATCTTAATCGCATTGACTTCTTTGGCTGGTTTTTCTCATGGTTTCCTTCCCATTTTCTTTCACTTCTAATAAGCCTAATGGCATGCCCTGAGCCCCAAAAATACATGCCACACATACATATCTATGTATGTATGTATGTATAATTTATTTCGCATAAAGTTGATTAAATGCTGCTTTCTCTCTTTTGCATGGAACGGAAAAGCATTCTCTACTTAAGTTCCTTGTGCCATGAGCGAAAAAAGAAAAAAATAACACAATCTTTCCGCACACGCAGACCACATGGAAAAACAAAAAACTCCTTTTGTTTCGGTTGCTGCTGCTGGCGGAAATCCGCTTAAATGTTTTTCTTTTTTTTGTTTCTTTTTTTTCTTTTTTTGCTGGGGTATATTTTCGTCCTGGCAACGTGGACGTGGAGGAGAATGCTCCTCCGAATGCTGGCTGTTCCTGCCACAGACAACAATCCATCAAACCTTTCAGCGCCACCCAATTCAATCAGACGGATCATCAATCATGTTCAGCATATTCCCAGCGAGGCCAAAACACATCGTAAATGTCGCATAAATGGCTTGCCACATGAACACATATGGAGAAGTGCCGAAACTTTGAATCGATTGTATGCAAATGATTTGTGCACGAGTGCAAATCGTATTCGCATGTGGCAGCCTGGCTTCTATGCCCCACAAAATGAAAGTAGTTTCGCTGAAGAACTAATGGAGACTATGGTTGCAGAACGGGGGTATTCAGACTCCGATTCAGATGCGACTTACAGATGGCAATCTGTTTTGTTATCCTTTGCATGGATTATTTCCATCCTACCGGCTTTCCACCTTATTTTCCACAGTCCCTACATATGCCCAGGATCAGGGTTAACAAACTCATTAGACGTTCTACCAGTCCACCTCCTCGCACACACACACACACACACACACACACTCTACTAGCCGTCCATGCACGTGCACATTAAGTATACGCCGCATGGGCCCAACTTCCGCGTATCAATGCCGTCAATGACGTGGTGGCCGTGCCTCGCTTGGCTGCTGCTGCTGCTGCTCCATTTAGCGTGAAAGCATTTAAGCCAAACAAAAGCTGAGGCCAACACACACACACACACACAGGCGAATGATTTTTTTTCTCAGCTGCTCTCGGGATAAAATAGAGAAAGAGTGGCTGCTGCGGTAATGGTGAAGGTCAGGCCGCTGTTACGTTTTTTTGCCTAAACTTTGGTCTTTGTGCCTGTGCTGCTGCTGCTGCTGCTGCTGCTGCTGCTGCTGCTGCTGTTGTTGATGTTGTTGTCGCTTCAGGCTGTCAGTGCATCCGCCCTACCCTGCCCTGCCCTGCCCTGCTCTCTCTCTCCTTACTCTGGCTCTCTCTCTTTGGTCTCTCTTTGGTCATGCGCTCTCTGAAACGAAATGGTAGCACAGTTTCCGTGATGCTGTCTTGGATTTGTTGGCCTTATAACAGTGTAACAAATGCAGACTTTTGGGCGCTGCTGCTGCTGCTGCTGCTGCTGCCACACGGCTCTACATCTGTATCTGTATCTGTGTGCGTGTCTGATATTTTCATAGCTTCTGTGGCCACCAGCAGTAGCAGGCACAGGCAACAGGAAATAAACCTTTGTTATAACTGAAGTACTCTTTCTTTCCACAAAAGGTTGCCACGAAGTTATTAGTTATTTGCACGTCAAATTGCCACTGGCGCCAAAAGGTTAAAAAATAAAAAAAAAACACATAAAAGAAATGTACATATGAGTTATGTTTGCTGGTTCCACATGCACCTGCATGGGATTAGGTGGCACAGAACACAGAACACTGAGCCCTGGAGGCTAGCCAACAACAACAACAACACCCTCAATGATTCAGTGCAAAAAAAAACAGGGAAAATACCCAAATAAATATCCTGGAGAATAAATGCACAAAAAAACAGAAATCAACGTGAGTTAAGGAATGGAATTTGTATTTTTAAATATTTAGTTCCACTGGGATACGAAATGTAACCCTCTTGGGGTGGCAAAATGTTCTGCTGCCCTTGCCAGAGTATCAAATAGTTGATCAACGAAAGTTTTCTGGCCAAATGAGCCACACCAGAGGAACTCAAATAATTGTATGGTAATTGGCGAGTTTGTTCCAAAAAGTTCGGATAGACATTATTAATTGCAATAAAAAGTTCTGAACTGAGTGCATATTTTGCATGTTTGCACATTTCTAACTCGAACGAAAATTCTCTCCATTATATTAGGTTATTGTTGTACAATTTTCCGCTGGAGGGATCCCCGCCTTGCCGCCCCGCCGCCTCCTGCCAGCCAATTATAAGCATTCTCATGTTGCAAGGAAGTCCAGCCTGAAGTCGTTAACCAGCAAATCGCTTCAAGTTTCATTCGATTGCATATTTTTGACTTTCTTCAGTTAAGTGTGGAAGGAAAATGCGGAAAATGATTGCCTTTTGCTGGCACTTCAGAGAGAGAGAAAGGGAGAGAGCGAGAGAGAGCGAGAGAGAGCGAGAGGGTGTGGTATCCCGAACTAAATCCTCAGTTAGATGGATGGGCATAAGCTTTAATAACAGGCGCTGACAGGCGCTGAAGATGGTCGCGTCTCTCGTCTCTCGTCCCCGTCCCTGTCCCCGTCCCCGTCCCCTCAACCGTGATCCTGTGCCACTTTAATGTCATTTTCATAATATGCCCAGGCACCTTAACATTTTTATTATCTCCAGGATGGCGGCGGGGAGTGGGCGAGACTCAAGTAAAGCCTCTCTAAGCCCGAGGACTCCTTGGCAAAAACTTTTATGGAGCCGCTCTTCAGGAACAAAGGCCGTGGATGGGGCTATGGCTGAGGCGGAAGCTAAAGTGGATGTGGAAGTGGCAGTGAATGTGGCAGTGGCAGTGGATGTGGCAGTGGCAGTGGCAGCGGATGGTAAAGTGAAAGCTGACAGAGCAAATGCGTATTTAATTCCACTTCTATAGCTCTTTGCCACGCCTCGCCTTTCCACGGTCGAGGCGATTGTTGTTGATGCGTTAACATTAATAAATGTCAGGGTATAGCATTGCACTGCAGACGGAAGGAGACGGCTGTGGTATTGCTGCCCTCTCGCTCTCGCAAAGTTTTACATATTGCATACATTTCAGCGTTCACAAAGAGACTGAGAGACTGAGAGAGAGAGAGAGAGAGGGGGAGACAAACAGACGCTGATTGTTGGAGCTTTTTAAATTAATTAGTCTCATTTTTTGTCTCTCTTCAATCTCTGGTTTCTATGCCCCATCTCTGTTTCGCTCTCTCTCTCTCTCTCTCTCTTTCTGCACGCTGACAATAAGTTGCTGACAAGCTGATTTTCGACATGGGCCATTTCTCTTCAGGCCATTCCACAATTTGTGGACCCAGACCAAAAGACTTTAGGCCGTGCTTAGGCCTTTACTACGGTCTGTACCCTAATCGGCTTATGCCTAGAACAGAGCTAATTGATATACATCCTAGAGGCGAATATTACACCGAAGGAAAGTGCAGAGAACTCGTGGAAAATATTGTGCGAGATGGAACCGCACAGCGTAGTAGTAGCTTTGCTGCTAGGCTACTCTGTGAGAGTGCATTTTGTGCACACTGCCTGCCTCCCTCCCCCCCGTGGAGGCTGCCATCAATGAATCAATCAATCAGCTAAATGAGGATTTTCAATTAAGTTTGATGCTCAATTAGAAAACCTGGCTCGAATGCTGGGCCGGGACTGCAGGCAGGGCTGACTTTCTGATTGCTCTTTCGGGAGCAGGAAAACATCATTCGAACGTAAAAGGAAATCAAACACATGCCAATGCATCCACATCCCACAGCCACCCTCCCTCTCTCTCTCCCGTCATCTAAGCTGCAGCTTACATTGGCCGAACACACACTCGCACTCACACTCACACAGAGGACATGTATGTGTGTATGTGTAGGTATGTGTTAGCCTGGTTTTTGCCTTGGCTTCTGCCAGCCAATTTCCTTCTTTTTCCTATTATTTTTTTCTTTTTCTGTGGACCTTTTGCAAATTTGTTCGAGGGAGCTAAACTTTTCAATTTGTACTCGTTCTCGTTCTCGTTTACGTATCTGGAGCAAAATCAGATTCGTTCACATATTTGCCTTCAATTTAAATGATGCGAACATCATTTCCCCTCTCCCAGATAACTCAATTATTTATATACTATATTTCCCCCACTGCAATTGGTGGAAAACTGCAACTAAGCGGAAAAGCGAATGGGGTAAAAGCTGGGCTAACTTTTTGGGCTAAACAGCTTAGCGCAAGGCTTCGTTCTGTTCTGTTTTGTTTTGTTTTGTTTTGCTCGGGGTTATTTTATTTGGCAATTAGCTGGAATTGCTGGGGGAAACTCTGCTGGAAAATGCTAGAAATAAACTAGCTTCGAGTGCAGTCAAGCGAAGAGAACGATTTCGATTTCGAGAGCTGTTGATCTGAAGCAGGGACCCAATCGTGTCTACAGGACCTGCTGAGCCCGCTTTTCCTTTACCGCTTGTGTTCAGGAAGGCGGCCGGATATTTCGCAGGATCTAAATATGGAAATATCAGCAGACGAGGACACAGGTCCTTGGCATGTGCCTGTGCCAGTATGCTCTGAAATTGTTGGTGTTTGTTTAAGGGAGAGGTAGACGAGGAGAAACGAGGGACGATCGGCAAGGCGAGCTAAATATCCTTTTTCGATTTTCTGAAATTTACGAAATGGCTTTTCATATTTTCATTGGACTGCTTACACATTCCCAATGAATGACGAAAGTTTCATAAATTTGCACATTTATTTATTGATATTAAATGATTAATTAACACAAAAATGTGGTAAAGTGGGAGAAAACACTGCAGCAATGTCAATTGCAGTTGAAACAAATTGTCAAAATTCGATCAATTATGAAATGCGCAAACCAAATATTGCAACCAAATGTCAGGGCAGCTGTCGTACTCATCTGCCAAAAACTGCTCCAAATTGGAACAGAAATTCCACAGAAAATAGAAAAAAAAGAAAATATAGCAAAAGCCGGAATAAAATTCAGGTCAGCCGAACCAAACCAAACCAAACCGAACCGAACCGAAACCGTAGCCAACCACCCACCCACCCACCCACCTTTTATTTGATCTGCCCGCACGAATAAAAAGCCAAATAAAAATGCCTTTACATCCAATAGAACACAAAATCAATGCAAAGCTTTCAATATGTACAGATGTACGTATCCGATGTTCACTATTCAAATGGCACTCGAGGAGTGGGAGCAGGGCAGTCCTTCAATGACTGTTGGTCCTCCTCCATCTCGGATTCAGGCTCATTGATATACGAATGCGTTCGCAAAGGAAAGTTGGAATTAAAAACACTCCAGCCGTGTGTTATCCAGTCGGGCACTAGAGAATGGAGATTGCAGATGGAAATACGAGTGCGAGTGTTCCAAAGAGGATAAGCTCTAAAACTAGAAAAGAAAAGAAGGGAAATGGAATGAAACCAAGTTGAGGAAATCAATATTATGCAGACAGGCAGCCAACGAGCCATCATATCATCCTGCCTCTCATTGTGATGAGTGGACTGACTGACTGACTAACTGACTGAGTGACTGGGTGAGTGAGTGAGTGAGTGCCTGGCAGCTCAACTGTTGCACAGAGCCATGGCCTCTTCGACTGGCTAAAATTGCCACTTGACAAATTTCCACAGCCACAGCCACAGCCGCTCGCTATCTCCTTCTCTCTTGGGCCAAAAGTTTCGTGTGTGTGTGTGTGAAAACATCCATATGGGGGGCTGGGGCCGGGGGGGGAGGTAGAAAAGTTTTTCCTTCCTTCGCAAGTCCAACAACTTGACCGAACCATTCCGAATGGCTAATCGTCAGATGCTCTGGCAATGGCATTGGCTTACCAGGGACATGCGATCTCGATATCTCGACATGTCTCTCTCATTAAAAAGTAAAATAAACAAGCGGGGCGCAGAAACTTTGGCCCGAAACGGAAAAGCAACAGCCGAAAAGTACCAGCCAGGACCCAGCAGTGGGAAACCCACTTGAGAACGCAGCAAAAGTTTTCCATTTATAACGAGCTCAGGTTCTCTCGAGTGCTGCAAAGCGATGAGTAGGGCGGTGGAGGGGGCTGGAGGGCACAGTGTATGACTGCTGTACAAATAGAAATAGCACCCAATGCCCGTGGGCTATGTGGAGCATGCATACATACATATGTCTGTCTGTCTGTCTGTATGTATGTGTGTATCTTTGCTGTCTCATTTCCAATGTGTGCGTGTGTGTGGGCCAAAACTTTAAATGCTCCGTAATGAAATTGTTGGCTGCATCCCCGACAGGGGGACACTCTCAGACAGTCAGCATCAACACCATTTTATGGCAGGGTTCCGGCTGAGAGCGGCTTCCCGCAGCTTCTGCCATAAGCCAAAAAGTTGCCTGCACCCCAAAATGTTTTGCAGGGGGCACGGATACCCGCAACCCGTAACCCGTAACCCGGATTGTCTCAAGGATACCAACAGCCGCCACTATAACTGAAAAGTGTGCTAAGTTTTTGGGGGGGGAGAGAGGGAGAAAGAGCTTCTTGTTTGGGTTTATAGCCATTTGAAGAGCTTAAGATCTGAATGAATTATACGAGTATCCGATGAAATGAAAAGTTTCTGCTCAAGGCTGGTTAATGTATGTTTTCCGGAAAACTTTCAAGATTCAGCAGTCATGTTCACATTGTGGTCGATACAGACTTAAGGCAAACATTTGAGCATACTGCAAAAGATAATCATTTTTATTTATTTGATTCGATTTTAGGGAAAGTTTGTGTGTCGTTTGTGTTCTTTTGAAAACTTTTCAAATTAAAGGAACCGATTTAAACACACATTTAGCAACTTGAAAAGATTCAAACAAAAACTCATTTGCTGTTTGGGTCAGAATCATTTGAATGAATTACAGCGCAGGTCCCAGGAGGATTTCGTGGAGGATTAAACATTAGAGGTTACCTAGAGACAGATACTTTCCCGTAATACTTTATTTGATGCTATATAGACTTTCTCTGCGTATAAGCTCGAACTCCCCACCCCACCAAACGCTCAATAAACTTTCCGACTTAAATAATTCAACGAAAACGAACCACATGCAAAAAAACATGTTGTGGGGACAGCATTGTGGCCATCATTATTTGTGCACGATAATTGGCCATTTTCATCGACTATTTGCTCGGACTAATTACGGAAATAGAGTGGAAAGTGTTACACTGCAACGATGCTCGCATAAATGAATTAATCAAGCTGCCAGCTCCAGCAATGATCGAACTTCAAAAAGGTTCATTTAATCAACCAGACAACCAGATAATTGCGACCGCCAGGCATTTGCATAAATTATCGAATTTGAATTGGAGATTCGGCAGCAATTCGGTGTTAGCTTTGGCTCGAATTATTCCATAATTGTGGCCATAATTCATGAGACAGATGTCAGCGTTCGGCTTATGGAATGAATTCGCATGAATTTGAATGGCAACAGCAGGGCCACACCATACAGAAATGAGTAGGAATGCTCACCAAAGCCGGCCTAAAGCCGTGTCTGACGAAGGGCCGCAGGACTGGGCGACCCATGAGGACTTGGTCCAGTTCGTCTATCAATTGGCCTGTCCAAATCCAAAAGTTTATTTCATTTTCCAAGTAAAAATCACTTGGATAAACTAGTTCCAATAAAAAACAAACAGGAACAGGAAACAGGAACTCTGAAACCTCGGAACTAGTTCACTTTGGCTCATTTTCAATAAGATCTCCTTCTAGATTCTAGAATTCAAACTGAATTTTTCCATAGCGATATTTTCTAACAGTAATTCCTCAAATTCTATGTGGATTACCTCGATGAACCAGTTCCAGCTGAACCTGAACTAGCTGCCGTTTATGGCCCACGCCACACACGACCCTCGCCAATTAGGCAAACAAATTTAGGGCAATTTTCACACATTTGACACGTTTTAGCCATTTTCAGGCCCATCCACAAGGACACCTCAATGGGCTGGCGGGCTCGACGGAGAATGCCACCCCCAAGAACATGCTGGGTACAAGGACCACACCCACCCCCAACCCCACCAACAATATCTGGCCTGCCTTGCCGCCTTGAGTCGTGTCTTTGCTGATGAAATTGCTGTAGGATATTACTTTGAATTATCATAAATAACAGAGCAATACTAGGATGTGTGTGTGTGTGTGTGTGTGTGTGTGTGTGTGTGTGGGTATCCTTCGGTGGGGGAAACAAGATCAGGTGGTTTTTATGTTCTACCCTTATGAGGAGGCTGTTGTGTGTTTTGTGGTTTTTCAATATGTTTATCAGGCCATCCTGTTGATACTGTTGGTACTGGTATCCGTTAAAACTTTAATGGAAATCCTTAAAGCCCTGTGCCAGCTCAATGGATTTCTGACGTTTCGGTTAATGTTCGTAATGCCAAGTGAAGTGCAAATGGATTGCCACTTGAAAAGCTGCACAGAAACACAAGGGAAACCCGGTAGTTCCGGGCGCTCCTTTTACTCAGATTTTCCATTGATTGCTATTTAAAATTTCATTAAAATTCTTTTCCGTTTACACGAGAGCATTTTTGTACACAATAAATCGACAAGGACACTCTCTGCAACAGCAGCAGGAGCGGCAGGAGCAGCAGGCAACGGACACGAAATGTTTCTTGGGTCTCCCCTCCTTTCGTTCGGATATTAACCATTTTCATCATTATCCTTGCTGTTGCTGCTGCTGCTGTACAGCTCCTGCTGTTGCCCTTACACGTGCCTGATGCCATTTATCTATGGATATATGTATATATGTATATGTATATAGAGAAACAGTTTCACAGTTGGTCTTTGGTCCCTGACACGTACTCTTGGCCGTACGGCATTTTCAATTTATTTCATTTTTCATGTGGACCACACCGTTACATTACATTCCATTACATATATTGGACTGTACGCTTAACGAATTAAATTATCCTTTTTGCCAGCCATAAAAGTGCTGGAAAAAGCATTCAAAAATTAACATAATTCTGTTGAACCTTTCACTCTGCATCTTTAATGGAGCCCTGCCCCATCCTCAGCCCCAGCCCCAGCGACGCGTCGCCTTCCTGGTTAAGTCAACAATAATTTGTTTGCTAACAAAGCCGAAATTCAATTACAGTTCAGCATCAGGCCACAAAAGGCACCAGGCAAGGCAGCAGTACAATATGGGGGCTTGGGATATACAGGATGTAGGATTTTCATCTCATATGTAAGGAAGCCCCAGCCACAGTCCCAGCCTATACAATAATGCAACAAAAGAGGGTTATAGTGTTATAGTGGGGGCTAGATGTTCGAGTATGTGTGTGTGTGTGTGTCTGTGTGTGCCTGTTCATAGAACTTTTTCAATTTGATTTTCTGCAGGTTTTTCTACGTGGAAAAAGTTCGCTCTGTGGCGGGAATCTTTTTATGCGAAAATTAAACATAAAGATATCGTTCAAATATTTCCAAAAATTATATATATTTCACAATCATTTCATAACAAAAAAATTTACTAAAAATCCGCCGTTCAATCGTTCATCCGTTTATCCGTTTATCCCTTTGTCTGTTTTTTCGATTTTCCGTTGCCTCTGCAATTTTAGAATTAATGACAATTACTAGAGTAAATTAATGTGATTATTAGACTTGAAGGACATACAATTTGGTTGGAATCTGATTTAAGAAACCGCTAATTTGGGCATTTATCTGAAAGACGAGAAGAGTTCTCAAAAACCCAGACTATGTCCCCGTAAATGGTATTCTCTTACGTCTTCCCGCTTCCTAGCGGTCATCTTTGGGTCGGCACATCCGGAGTCTTTACGGCATCGGGGTGGGTTCGGATCCGTATGGAACATCACGAGCTTCGTCGAGGTCCACACCCGACTTGCCACCATCGGCAGCATGAACAGCACAGCGCGATACATTCTAAAAATTTTTAACTAGAACTGTATTTAGATACACAATAAAATATTGTTTGACTTTTTCGGTTTGAGTTTCGTTTTTCAAAGCCACAGCCCACTGCTTTCGCACCGCCTCCTCCCGGAGGCACTATTCAAAATGGATATTTGTCCTGGCTGTGGGGCCATTCGGTGGACTGTCGCCCCCCCACCTCCCCCCCTCTCCTTCAGCAAACTTAGTTTGGCTGCCAATAAATCAAATTCCCAATCACATCAGAGCATCGAAACCAATTTTCAGTCCTCTTTCTCCACTTTTGGCCATTAATCAATCACAAGAGTGTGAGAGTTTGTCAGTTCGGGGGGAGGAAGTACCCGAGTGGAAACGAGAACGAGGCCAAACGGAAGTTGTCAGAGCTGGGATCCATGCATATGACAAGAGTTTAAAGCTTTGGGTTAATATTTGACTCAATTAAAGTGGGTCTTAATTAAGCTCCAACGAGCAGCTAGAGTGGGTGTGGCGGCAGCAGCAGCAGCAGCAGCAGCAGCATCTGTGGCATTGCCAAAGCACACTCAAAAGCTGTCAAACCTTGCCAGCATCGAAGTCAGAGACGACAGCGTTGACGACGAGGACATCGACGAGGACAACGAGGACGACGACGACACATTGCCAAAGGCAATAATCGCAATTTAATATTCATGGCGCTCTCACAGTCAATGTATTTTCGAAAATGTTGCAGCTGCAGACACGAGCCAACCAAAGTCCTCTCAATACGAGTACGAGTACGAGCTGTTTTTTTTCCTTTTCCTTTCAGTTCTTCTTGTTTTTTGCTGTCAGGCGACGAAAATGTTGAGAATATTAAAGTTAAACCAGTGGCAAATATTTCCCATAGCTTCAGGCTGTAGAATCTTGCGGATGCTTTGGCTTTTCCCATCCCAGACGGTGTCTGTCCCTGCCAGTCTGTTAGCGATTCTTCCTGGAGAGCGCGCTCCTTAGGCTCGTGCTGTCGCCTGTGCAGCTGCTGTCCTTTGGGGTCTCTGGTGATAGTGTTTGCATCGTTGTCATACATTCAATAAGCTACGAACCTCAGGCAGGGCAGGGCAGGACTTCCCCAGACCCTCCCCAGACCCCTCACACACCCCGGGCCGCCAACAGAGCTGGCGACACGCTTTTGCTCATCAGTTATTTATCATATTGTGAACCCATCCTAGCTGCCCTGCTTCTTCCTTCTTTTCTTCTCTATATTTTTTCTAGTTTCTTTAACTTCCTTTCTAGTCCTTTGTGTGTGTGTGTTTTCCGAGGACTTCCGCTGGTTTTCTTGGCTACTTTTCCCACTGACTATGCGGCCAACTAGTTTCTCCAAAGCTGATTTGCTTTAAGCGATAAGTGAAAGCCACTCTGTATGGGATGCCGGCCACCCTCCTCTTTTCTGTGTTTGCCTTTCCTTCTGGCCAAATTTATGACTACTGAATGGGCAGACGTCTACTCTACTCTCTTGCTGTATGTATTTTGGTGCTCCCCTCCCCCCTGGGGCATTATCATCACATCAGCTGCTTATGCTGATTGGGGAGTATTAATAACAGGGGGCTGGGGCTGGCTGGGGCTCCGTGTCCGACTCCGACTCCGACACACAACTGATTTCATTGCCATATGCCCCCAAGGAGAAATGTTCTTCGACGATGGTAGCGAAAAATAGTTGGGGCACGTGCTCGATGGCCATTGTTGGTGGATAAACGTTGCTTTTAATCAATTTGTGGGCCCCGATTTATGTTTCATTCAAGTGGCAATGTGGACCGTGGTCTCTTTTACCAAAAATCTTGTCCGGTTTCCATTGTTTTCCCTTCATGGCTACCACCACAAGCTCTCATTGTTTGGAAAGCCATGTGCGTCTCCAATTGTGGGCTTATAAGCCATTTGGCTTATTGACATAATTGCCCCTCGAAAAATAGGCCATAAACTAGTCAGTCTGTGAGTGCCCCGAGCTGTCCTTTAGGTTCGTCCTATACTCCATAATGAGCAAACATCTGGCCTAGAGTCAACATTTGCCCTGCCCATGAATAATTGCATAATTAATAATGAAAATTAAATGTAAATTTGCCCAAGAAAACGCCGATCCCATCCCCCATCTCCTCTCCCTCTCTCTCTTTGGCAAATCTCTTTGCATAATTGAAAGACCCGGCCAGGATGTTCCGTTTTATGGATGTCGCATTCGCATCCGCCCAGGATGCAGAAATGCTTTTCGGTCTGGACACCAGGCAGGAGACAGCAGACAGCAGACGGTGGCGGGGGCGGGGGTGGGGACGGGGCGGTACCAAACGGAACGGAGAAGCCAAAGCAGAAAAACTTTCAAGTCATCTCTGAGCATGCTAAATTTGACAAGGAAAAGTTACGCTCTCCCGGCGACCAAATTGGAGTTGAAGTCCAGTCATTTGAGTGGATGTGGACCGACCCAAGGATGCGACATGCAAAAGGATACCAAGAAGGAGCCTTTCATGTCTTGAAATTTTAACCAAATTTCAGCTGAATTTGCATAGATATTTCCTGGAATTTCCACCAAGAATGGGATGTCTATTTCAAGCTCCTTAATAAATGATTCCGATTATGTCTGTGGATACGAGTGTGTATCTCCCAAGTACACCGATCGATCTACTTTTCCTCGTCCTTTGCTTTCCCTCGCAACTTCGTTTAGTTTCATTCTTCATCAGTTTTTCTAAGAGCATTTCCACATCGCTTTCATCTATCCATATTTTGTTCTTTTTTTTAGTTTTCTCTGGCTTCACAGAACATTTCTGCTTGACTCTGCTTCTCCTTCATTTTGTGCGCATTTTTCTTTAGTTTTCCATTGGCTTTCCTTGGTGCGTGGTGCGAGCTGCGAGCTGCGAGATGCCACTGGTGACGCACACAGAACCAGAGCAGAGCCTTTGTTCATCTTTTCCATAACATTTTTCCCGCCGCATTGCTGTGGTATTTTGTGTTGTGGAAATTAGCCGCATCTCCCTCTCTATCTTTTCCTTTCTCTCTCTCTCTCGCTCTCTCTGTGTGTGTGTGTGAAAAACAGAAAACGTGAATTGCCAGAGGGAGCGGTGCTTTCCTTGTCGCAGTTTTTCCCATTGCCGTTGCGCGTAGCTCGTTGCTTCTGTGCCATTTATGACACTTGAAAGTGCCTCGCTTTCCATGCCACCACGCAGTCATTGTTGGAAAAGTCGTTAGCCTGATGTTGTGCCTCATTATGTGGCTCGGGAGATAAAAAGCGCAGGAGACAGACACCCTGTATACTGGCTCGTTGCCTTTTGTTGCCCGTTGATCCAATTAAAATTTTTGGGCGCTTGCGGCGCTTGCGGCGCTCGCGGCGCGCCACCAACATTGTCCAAAAATTCTGTTACTAAATATTGTGTCAGCTCTAGCCAACCCAACTCTTGTCTATATACCCAGCACATCTACAGCAGAGTACGGGGTATATTGTACTCGTCAGAAAACGTGTAACAGCCATTAGAACGGAGCAGCTCTATTGATATCAAGATCTCGGATACCACAAAGCACAACGAGCGGGCACGTTGCGAGCAGCGGCAAGGGCCAAGGCTCCCCTCCCCCTATAATAGTGATCCGACCCAAGCCAAATTCGGCAATCTGCTAGATATGGTCATCCCCTATTATTCTGGACTTTCGGTTTTCTTGTATCTGAGCATCGGCTTTAAAAATAAAGAAAAAGCACCAAAGTTGGGGAAAAAGTAGGCAAATAAATATGACAGCCAGAAGGCGGACAACAAGTAGCCAGACGAGTCACCAGCGATAATCCCCCCTATCTCTGTGCTCTACAGGGCATCTTATGGCCGTGGCACTCCGAACGCTATAAGGTCTCTCCGTTCTCTTTCTGTGAAATGTCAGAAATATGAAACCAAATCTCAGCCACACAAAACAATAATTTGAATTTCTCTCTCCTGTTTGCTGGCAGGCTGGCAGGCTGGCGGACTGGGCCTCCTTCTGCCTCCCTCCTTGCAAAGGGATATGCAAATATTTGTTTAGAAACAAGAATGATATTGGAATAACGAAAAGTGGTTGCCATTCGTATACATTTCTAGGCAATTTTATTATCAACAGGAATTTTCGCAAAATATTCCTGGCCAAACAATCCTTCGACGAAGGAATCT
Source organism: Drosophila helvetica (assembly GCA_963969585.1). NCBI lineage: Eukaryota > Metazoa > Arthropoda > Insecta > Diptera > Drosophilidae > Drosophila > Drosophila helvetica. The sequence goes on from OZ018401.1 coordinate 62,882,775, forward strand.
GGGAATTGTATAATTTTTGTGGGCTGGTGCTGGTGGGTGGTGGGTGGTAGGTGCGGGTGTCAATGGTAAAGCCAATTAAATGTTGATTGCCTAAATGGCAATTACTCAAGGTATTTCCCACATTAAAATATCATTTGATAGCAGTCATATATTTGCAGTACAATTATTTGCACATCGATTAGGAAATAGCTGTCTTGATAGATGTGGGAACCTCTGGCATCTGGTATCTGGCATTCGGCATTTGGCCTTTGGTCCATGCCTGTTTTCATCTGCCTTTCTTTGCCTCCAGCCGCAAGGAATTCCTTGCACAAAGCCCGTCGTGATATTGTCCATAATTATGGCATTAATTAATTCAATTAAATCTGAAAAGGCAAAGAAATTTTCTGTTCAAGCCAACAAGAGCCGTTTTTCCGAGTCTCCTTTTAATTTCCGCTTCAGTGGGCTGTCCAGAGTGCAAAACGAAAAGGAAAAAAAAAAACCAAATATTTATGGCGTATCCACTTGAACCAGCTAAGAAACCGCTTTGCCCCCGCCCCCACCCCCCGTTCGGTCCTTTCTCTAATGATTGAATGCCGCAGAAGCTGCAGACTGCAGCTCAATTAAAATGGAAATTCGAGTGGATTTTCCGATAATTACGCGCTGCGGTTTCGCATTTCCCCATCGATCGATTACCGTTTTAGAGGTTTTAGACGGTTTTAGAGTTTGTTGACTTTGCAAAATTTCCACGTAGCGTAGGAACATCTAAACAACAAAAGGAAAACAGCAGCAGCAGCAGCATCAGCACGGTCGAAATGCAAATTTTAAATTCAAATAAGTACGTCCGGCAGCATCAGATGTATATATATATATCTGCACATAGTTATGTATTCGGTAGCACATATATATACGGGTATGTACATGTGTATGTGTATCCTAAAAGTTGCTTGTTATTCCCACTCATGTCTGGCAAATTGTCGTCACTTACTCCCGCCTGTGTGTGTCCCCTCCCCGCCCATCGTTGTTGCTGGTTTATGTAAATGGATATTTGCATATTTTTAAGGCCAACACTATTGTCCTTGTGTATGCAAAATAAAAGCCTTGTATGACATTCAGCCATGTTTTTCCCCCGGCTTTCCCAAAAATTGTTGCCCAAAATGCCGCTTGGACATTTTCAAGAAGTTTTTTACACAACAATTCTGACATGTGTTGGTCCTCCTGGAACAGGATGCCTGACTTCTTGTTGTTGCTTTTTTTGGGTCTACCTTTTTTCTCTTTCTTTTTTTTGTGTGCCATGTCGTGTAGTTTGCTTAGTGAAATATTACAATTTTTGCGGCTTATTTTGAAAGTTTCTTGAACATGAAATAGAAATTTATGAAATATATTTTTGAAATAGCGAAAATTTCGACAGAATACATATATGGCCAGTTCCATTCAAGTTTTGAAAATAAAAAATATTGTAGTTCAATGGTAATTGGGTAGCCCTATATTAACCATAAAAAAGGACAACAATCGAATCGAATCGAATCGACCTGAGAAGTGGTTTTTGAGGTTGAGGTACAAAATTGCACAACTCTGCGAATTGGGTGGGACTATCTGTATATCATTTTTTGTTCTAGCATATAAAGTATTGAGCGTTGATAATCCAAGTTATTAAGTGTCAAAACATTTCCTCTTTTTTGCTATAAGTCCGCGGAGGCATCTGACGTACGTTACTGGCGTTACGTCACATAATTCCGTCGTAATAAAAGTTTAAAAATATGTATACCTTTAGCCGAGACCTGAGCAATTCTCTGTGATTTTTTCGTTGGTAGTTCAATATCTTAGAAGGACTTTGAGGGAAAATTTTGATTAAAAATCATATTTCTTCTAGGAGATAATATTAAAAGGAAAACAAGACTATAAAAATACCGAAAAAGTTAACTTTGGCTTCAATTACGTCAATTGGGAAAATTACTTAGCTTTCAATAGATTTAGAAAATAGTATCGGGACAAGCCCTGTACCAAAACGTGTCCAGATATTGAAACTCAGCTAAGTTAACCATCTGACATGTAATTTCAATAAGTTTGATCTAAAAACCTATTAAAATAAGCAAAAGTTCACTTTTTTGGTGTTTTTGGTGCTTTTTGGAATTGTTTTCCTTTATTATTTTCTCCTATAAGAAAGATGAAATATCATACAGGTTTTTCCTCAATGTCTCTCAAACATTCTGAACTGTCTTAAAAATCCCAGAAAATTTGCTCAATATCGGCTAACGGTATTTTTGTAGCCTTAATAAAGACAAGGAATTTTGGTCCCGTTCGGCAGAGGTTTAAATTAAATTTAAAAAAGGTACCGACCATATTTGCGTAAAAATATAACCATTTTAAAAGGACATCCATGCACAAAATTGATCAGAAATGCACATCAATAGTGTGACCAGGTGTGCATGTCCTATGGTTACACTGAATACAAATCAAATCAGTTAAAAACCTTCCCGCTTGCGGATTTTTTTTTATCGGTTTCATCCGAATATCAAGAACCCTGAATCCGCTTTTTTCGGAACCGAGTACCGAGCTTCAATCAACGTAATCCACCTACCAACCACCTAATCCAACCTAGCCGAACGTAATCCTCAAAGACGCACAAAAGTATGCAACACAATAGTGTCAGACAGTTGCAGTCCCCATTGTTCCATAGAATTCCATATAAGTCTCAACCCGAAGGGGGTGTCCAATGCAACAGTCTCTGAAGCAGAGACTAATTGCTCCAGCCCCTCCCACCTACCCACCCACCCATGCAGAATGGAGCTGCAGTCCTCAATCTCAATCAAAAGGCAAGAACTGCAGACAGCTGAATGGATTGTAAGAGAAGAGGTGGCGGTGGAGGGGAGAGTGGCTTGGCCCCCTCCCTGTTAATTGTTTCAATGTCAGGCAGCAGAGCAGAGCAATTAATTGAAGGTCAAGCAATTGCCAGAGCCACAGCGACAGCAGCAGCAGCAGCCGAGGGAGCCCAGAATCCAACGATTTATGCGCCAAGCGATAAACCTTTCAAAGGGCAGCAACAAACACAACAAAGCCAAAAAAACACAAGAAGAAGTGCAACAAATGAAACTGAGAAACAGAAAGAAAAAACAGGAAGCCGAAGGGTATATTGGGTGGATGGTCGCTGTCTGTCTGCATGTGTGTGTGACAGGCAAAGGCACTCGGCCATCCACTGTGCTTTTTGGCTCCATAAATGTGGCTACTCATCGCGAACTCATCGGAGTGGTAGAGGGTATCTTCTAGTCGTCCCACCACTGATTCTTAACGTTTTATGTTTCAATCCTGCGCAGCAATTTGTAAATGTAAACAAAGCCAACGGCAGGGAGCCGAGCAGAGAGCCGAACCAAGCCGAGCCGAACCGAGCCGCAGAGAGTGCCCGCCACCCACTAAGAGAGCGAGAGAGCAGCTCTCTCTCTCTGCCTCTCTCTGCCCAAAACTGTTATACGCGCTAAGCTTCAGACGCAGGCCTGCTTTGGGCCGGCTGGGGCTCAGAACGACCGCAAACGTTCACGGTCCACGGTGTGAGTAGAAGAGCCAGCGGCAGGACTAGCACCAGGACCCAACTCTCAATTATACGGAAAAAGACAAACCCAAACCAAAACCGGAACCGGAACCCTTTGCGCGGCCTGCCAACACGCGTTTAATGTGATGCGCAAACAAATGTTTTTTTCTTCTTTTGCTTTTAATGGAAGGATTCTCCAGGCGCTCTGACGCCCCCGAAACTTGAGTAAATATTTGCAACTAAATTAGTATAAAGAATCTTATGTACCAGCGTGCGAGTGCGAGTTGTTTTCTTGAATTCTGCTTTAGTTTTTGCAGTTTAGATTTTAAGAAAATTTAAATTTCCCTCAAGGATAATTCAAGTTAGTTTATTTCTGTGCAATCGTTTGCTGTTCGATTTGGACCGTTTGGGGGCCACCATCGGTCCCCGATAAACAACAGAAAATCAGAAAAACAAACCTCGCACAGAACCAATCAGCCAGCGATTCCCATGGGTAATTCTCCCTAACCATTGCCCCCCGCTCCCCATTCCACCCCCCTCTAATCAAGTCGGAAAATCCCAAGCCCTGCACCACAATGAGCTCTGGCAAAGAGCAGAGAGAGAGAGAGAGAGAGAGAGAGAGAGAGAGAGATGGAGAGAGGCAATCCTGCAGCATCAGCTGCGTTGAAATAAAAGATTCATTTCGTTTATGGCCAAATGTGAGGATGTGCGAAAGCACAGGGAAAAATGTCAACAGTTTTATATGGGAATATTTGTTGTTTCTTTTTGGGGGGGGGGGGGGGGGGGACTTTCATGGCATTTTGCATTTTGATTGAAATAAGAAAAGGCGGAGGGGAAAATGTCAGTGTTAAAAATGGCAATACTCCAGCGTGGGAATGGAAAATACAAGATGGAAATTCTATGCAAATTCCGTGCAGGTATTTAGACCCAGATTAGCTACCAATCTTGGAAATTTTGAATAATACAGCCACATAACGTGAATCAATAGTTGGCCAGATAGCCAGAAAAATCCCACAGCCATATCGCTATTCTCTGTAAAGTGTTGCAAAAGGGGTACAAGGGGAGAGAACATCAAATCAAATCTCTTTTCGGATTAAAGATAGTACTTTTTTGGAGTCCATACCTCATCTTATTTTCCACCAATTTAAATGTTAATTTCCCAAGGCAACTTTTTACTGTTTAAGCGGCCATAAAAACTGCCAAAATGTCCTAACATTTTCATCTCGAAATCCTCTCAATATTTGCTCTCAAATCGCACATAAAAGCCCGTGGTAGCATCCCCCAAAAAGCTGTCGAAAGTTATCATTTTTCGCTTCAGTGTGAAGAGCTGAGCAAACTTTTTAAGCGATCGTAACACGAACAGTGGCAACAACAAAGACCGAACAATGTTCAACAATTTTCCCCCTCTCCCCGCCCCAAGCTCCCAGTGGCTGGCACAAGGCGAAAATTGTCATAAAGTGCGGGGAAAATGCTGGATGGGGACATGGAAAATGAAAATCCCCTCCCGCGCTTCATGGGGTGTCTCCGGTTAGCTGTCAATTGCACACACACCACCTCCCCCCCAGCAACTACACCCTCTCTTTCCCTCTCTCTCTCTCTCTCTTACTTTCTTTTCGGCTTAGACGATTTCGCTGCGTAATTTACGAGCATCGCAGTTGCCATATTAAAAGACATAAAACAAACCAAACCGCAAACAAACAAAAAATATAGCAAAAATGGTTAGAAAAATGGAAAAAAAAAAAGCATAAACAAGGGCCATAAACGACTAAAAGATATACGTTTCTTAACAATCTTGCAAGTCTGTGAAATATTATAGTTGGAAAAAATAGATATATGAGAAAAATGACAAAAAAGAGTAATAAAAGAGTCCTGAAAGTATTCCGTAATTCAAAATGAATCGATGGCAATATTTTGAGGAATCATAGTCCTTAGTTTTGAATTCTTCAAATATTTTATGTATATATGTACATCCTAGACATTCCGTACTAAGGTTCAGGTGTCCTTCCACCCAAATAAATACACACATATATAGGCCATCGCGTGACTCTACTTTTATCGGAGTTTCGAATGTCCCAAAGCTTCGATCTATCCTTATATGGTTTCAGATCAGAAACAGCTCCTGTGCATATCAAACCACCAATCAAATGCACCCTTTTGCACCCTTAGAATACAGGGTAGAGCCGCACAAGACTTGTTGCCAGAAAATGCCTTTGTGGATAGATAAACATGCGAGTGCGAGTACAAGTATATTTTCCTTCTTGAAGTCACGTCGCATGCAACGGGTGGAAGGACGAAATGTGCAACAACAGAAAATTGTGAAAATATTTTACGCGTGACAGCGGAACGTTTTGTTGCTGCGTTGATGCGTTGTCGTTGCCCTGGGGTGGAGCATGAGGGGTGGGGCAGCAGCTCTTCGACCGGGAATTTCCCGGCAAAACAAACAGCACAGAGAGCAGAGCAGAGAGCAGAGCAGAGGATAAACAAACGGCGCAAAACAAACAACAAGCAAACAGAGAACAGAGAACATAAAACAGAAAACTTTTCTGCTCCCAGCAACCAGACGACGGGGCAGGGGCAGGGGCAGGGGCATGCCCAGGCCGAAACCAGTCGAAAGTTCCTTCCATAAAGGCACAAAAATTGCACTGTGCAACGCTGCCGCCACCAGAGGCAGAAATCCTTCAAAAGTTTCCACATTTCATTTGCCGCCTTGCAGTTCAATGCAACGCAATGCAATTCTGGGCCATTTAAGGCTTCCAATCCGAACCAAAAATGTCCTTAAAGAAGACCACAACTTCGCAACGAGAAATGGGTGTGAAATGGCCAAAAGGTGCTCTCCTTTCGGAACAAACCACAGGGAAAACTTTCGGGTTCGCTTTAGATTTGTATCAAAATAATTATTTAAAAGAGCACTCAATCTGAGAAAGTTCCTTCGCAGATATTCCCACAAAGTTTTCCTATTAAATAATGGAATCCAAGATATACCCTGAATAAAAAGAAGGAATACGATTAGAAGTCAAGGTGGAAATCAATAGAGGGAATGCACTATTTGCTTACAGAAACTATGGGGAAAGCTGAGGCTAAGCAATGGCCAAGTATTCCTAATGCTTCGCCAAGTACCACCACAACTGTGCACATTCCCTGGGTAGCAATTTCACTTTGAAGTTTTTCCCGCAATCCTCTGCGAATCCAAGGTCCTCGAGGCCGTAGCCGTGGCCGAAGCCGAGCGATAAGCAAACCGTAACTGTAAAACACCATCCGCAACAACTTCAATTTGTTAAACCTATGCAAATCACATTCACTTTCCCACACACACACACACACACACACACACACAGCCATGTCGGCCCCTTGTTGAACAGGAAAATATATATAGCAGGGCAACAGGAGCAGCAGGGCAGGAGCAGTCAGTTGTGCATACACTCAGAAAAATAGAGGGTAAACAATCTTAGAAAAAAAATGAAGCAAGTACAATTTTTTGTGGAAAGAATTGCACGTAAGTAAACAGATTGCCAGTCACGCGTTGGCGCAAACCAACTGATTGCCAGTCAGGCGTCAACGTTGAATGATGAAACTCAGGGGAAGCACCGCTACCATAAAAGAAAGTGGGGCTAGGCTGTGGATAGTGGATATGTTTATGCTCTTTCTTAGATTTTACAACCAATTTTTGGGCAAGTGTACAAGTATATATGTGTGTAATACAATATTAAATGCACAACATAACTTTGTCTGCTTCGAATGGCCATTAGAAGTGCATTTCTATTCAGCAGGGAGTAGGGGGAGGGAGGGACCAGTGCAGTGGGAGAGTGAGGGCCGTAATGGCTATTGAAAACGACTGATGGGAACTTTTACTGGCTTGCATTGGCTTCCACCTTCGCTGGCACTTGCACTGCACATCCTGTTAACCATCCTTTTTGCTCCTGCTCCTGCTCCTACTCCTGCACCACTGCTCTCATTCATTTATGTATGAAGGCAACACAGTTAACTGTATTTTACATTTGGCTAACAACATTCGTACCTCATTGGTACTCCCCTCCCCACTCCCCACTCCCCACTGCCCACTCTCCACTCTCCACGCCATTCCCCCCGTCTTGTGGATGAAAATGGCAAACGGAAATTGTCCATATTTCACTTAACATCAGCGCTGAAATGGCAGGACAGGGATCGGGGATCGGGGATCGGGGGTGCCAGAGTTGACACAGGAAACAAGATAGCAAACTGAAAATGGATTTGAACGAAGGTCTAATACCCTCGTCTCCAACATCAAGTAATTTCCCGACTCCCCCATAGACATCTTCCTTGATTTCGGAAGGCCGTAAGCCCCATAATAATCCCTTTTTCAAATGTTAATCCCATATCAAATGGCGGTTACAAAAGCCTTGCCAGTTGCTGCATGCCCCTTAAGTCGGTCGGGATGGAGAGGGCTACCTGCAAATATTTGCAAAATCAAATGGCGAGGACTGGGTCGATTTGTACGTGTGTCTGTGTCTGTGTGTGTTTGTGTGTGTGCCCTGGTCTTATAAAATGTTAACTGTAAATAAATTATTAGCGAACGGGTCTTCCCAGGGATATACTCGTAGTAGGGGCGATGGGGTTGCCATTTTACTTCCGTTTGCCCTGGCTACAGAGTGTTTGTGTGTGTATGTGTGTGTGTGTGTGTGTGTGTGTGCTTTCAGCGGGTAAGAAGACAATTACCACTGGGATGGGGTTTCTGCCTCGCTCCCTGTGTCTCCCTCTGGGCTCCAAGTCTGGTGTGTGCCGCTCCCTCTGCTGCTGGTCCAACATGCAACTTTGAATGGCTTTACACACAGGCCCACACACACACACACACACACACACACACACTCAGAGATGGAGTGCTCGAATGTGTGCCAGCACACACACACACACACACATGGCGGGGCAAAAACTATAGCATACATTTCAGGACGGCTCCTGCCTATTCCTCCCTGGCGTGGCGCTTATTCTTCTACTGCTGCTGCCACGAGTAGGGAGTAGGATGCCACAAAGAGGCCGTGCTGCCAGTTGGGGCGTGGCTGCGTAGACAACGTGTTAAGCTTCAGTGGTTTGCCATTGCAAATGGGACACATTAGCAATGTAGCATGTCCCGAGGATGGCGCAGGGCAAAGGGTGGTGTTCGTGCGGGTCTCCGCCATCATTCATCCACCCTCCCGGAATACCCCCGGACGACGCCCTGGCATGTGCCAAATGTGTCAGCAGCAGTTTGATGGCGCTTAGTTAGCCAAGGGGTAGGGGTAGGGGTAGGGTTGGGAGTGGGAGTGGGGTGTGGGGTGTGGTGTAGGGATATGCTTGTGGTGGGGTCGGAGGTGGGTGCAAGGTGCTTTAAGTGATTGCGACGTCTAATTTTACTTGATTTTCCTGCGGCTCCCTTCAGATAAACAAATGTATATTAGTATTTTTTTTTCGTATTTTTTTGGTATTTTTTTGTATTTATTTTGTTCATATTTTGTTACATTTTCTTTCGCACTTTTTATTGCATTTTTATTAAAAACGAAACCTAAAGGAAAATGAGAAGAGAGAACACTCTTGAGGTCCTTGCTGCAACCGTAACCATAAATTAAAATAAATTATACATAAGTAAATAAAATTAGCCGAAACAAAGGAAGGGAAAGCATTAAAAAGGACTAAAAGAAAGACACATTTTTTGGCTTCCGTGGCATGCTCGTATACAAATTTAATTGTGCAAAGAGAAACAAATGAAAAAAGGGAGGAAGGAAAATAGGAAAGAATAAAATAGCATCCTAAATTGTGGCAAAAATGTCATGGAAAAACTCGTACAACTAATCGTACTCCACCCAACACTCCCTTGAAACAATGGATCTGAGTGGAATTTGCTTTAGTGTCAACAGATCCTCATACCTACTGATACACACATCGATCTTGCTACTACTACTAAACACATCTACTAAGATCTGTATTTTGTAAATTCTGTTACACACATTTTCTGTTGCCTCTGCCAAGTTTTTGTTCAACTTGTTACCGAAAGACATTCATTGTGTACTCTATGCTTTCCCGTCCTGTCAGAAGGGTAAGTTGGAAACAAATATAGACCCGATCAACAAATATCAATAGATCAACTCGCATAGATCCAGTCAAAAGCTGAACTGAACTACTGGCCGGGACACGCCAATGGCTGTTGAAACTGCACCCAAGTTCGGGTGAGGCGTCCTGTCGTTTGGCCCGCTCGGAGGTACGCCAGCCCTGTGCCAAAACGAATCCAGATGCGTCCAATCGGAGGAGGGAGCACCACTGCAGCCGCTAGACAGGAGGAGGCATGCTCTCCATGCCATCCTTGGATAGATCAAAGCTTCAATGATTGGGGTCCACACATCGCCCAGCCAGCTTTCTTACAGCCCCAAGACGAGTCCTTTTCCTCCCTTATGGGCGTCGGCACAAGACATCGATGCAAGATTCCGCTGGCTAAGAGCCGGAACACAGATCTGAGGCCGGGTCATCAGCAGTCGCGAATACATATTTATATCCTTGGGATGTGTCCTGTATTTAAATAAATTACAAGAAAATTAGTGTTGAGGGATCATATATTTGGGGATCAGAATAGACCTTAGAGAAGATGTTGCGGGAGGGACCATAAAGCTGCTCTACGGCAGGATTTTTCTGACGCTCCGTACACAGAGTGGGCGCGGGGGCTTTCACGCGGATCGCTGCCTACTCGGGCTTCGTCTGGGTAGCTAAGTTGGTCTCAGCCTGAAATAGTGTAATGGCAATCAAATAAAACAAAATATTGAAATTTTCCTTAAATTTTTAAATTTTACTTTTCTTCCGCTGGTTTGCCTGTTTTGCCCCACTGTGCGACAGGCCAGGGCGACACTGTCCACTCTTGCTGTTCTCATCAGCAACACACACACACACACACACACATGCATATTTACAGTGTACAGATTCTATTTCCCGTTTTCCTTTCTTAGTAAATTATAAACAAGCATTCGTAGGAACACCCTCTTCCCATTTACAAAGCAACAAAGCTGCAAAGCTTTTCTAAAAATACTTTACCATAAATAATGCTACATGTTTTCTCTCCTTCTGTCCACTGTCCTTTCAGCTAACGGGAACACAAATAAGCAACAAGAAACAAGAAATGAAGCCGCATCAGAACCCCTTAATAACCTGTTAGAATCCACTCCCCAGTGGGATTCACCGTTAGCAGATCACGCGCGTGCACATACACGTACACTAGCCGGCATTTGTATTGGTGACACGTTCCACTGCCAGCAAAGCAGCGAGCAGTGGCAGCGACAGCGACACAAATAACTGTGCTTCCCGAGACCCTAAAATCTCGACGCGAATTCAATTAGGTGCTAAAAAAATAAAAGGCGGAATATGGAATGGAATGCCACGTCACACATGTATAATATAAGAGTGTGTTGATTGTGTATAATTTTTTTTTTTGTATTTGGTGCGTGATAGAAAGAGCAAGAGCAACAACAGTTACATTCGCAAATAGAAATACATTCAGGCGAAAATCCACAAACAAACCGAAAAACAATACAACAAAATGTCTGCGCCGGCAGTTGAAGTAAATGCAAGTGTTCCGGCCGTGGAATTTCATCAAAGACAGGTGAGCCAATCCGTAATAATTCACAATTCATTGTTGTTTTTAACCATGTTATATCTAATATCTGAGCAATTGGAAACTGCTTTCAATTTGCTGTACCCCTTCAAAGCAAATTGATCCCGTAGTAACCAATTAGAAAATAATCGCGAGGAAAAAATGCGCTTCTCAGTCTTGCACACACACACACACACACATATACACGACGGCGGCGGGAGCCCGAGCAACAAAAACTGATTCCCTTCTTCTGTGGTATACATACACTGGCCAACACAATGCTGACTGTCTTGGTGATTACATCGTTTGCATTTACTCGATCCACAAGAGACATTCTTGCAGTTAGACAATTGGGCTTTCCCTAACTTCTCGCACTTTTCACTTCAGAACAAATCGATCGAGATGTACAGCATCGCGGCAAGTGTAAAGTAACCGCTTAAAAGTGAGTCACTCTCAAACACACAAACGCACACAAGAAGCAGCAAAGAGAAACAAAACGAAAAGGGAATGAGATCAAGCAGTCGTGGGTCGACGCATCACATACCCTCCTAGATCATACCCACATATGTCACTCCTAGAATGATCCGATTTTAATTTTGCATTACCGAAACTAGAACGCAATTGGAGCGTTTAGGCTTATTGGAATATAATAGTTTGGAACATAAATCTTTGCCATAGTTCTACCTTTTCGGTGTCGCAAGTTAATGGGGAACTAAGCACACCCTTTGTGAGGGTGTGAAACACAAGTGAGACTGAGCACAAGCTCTATCCATTCCTTGCCTTTCGCACGCAGTGTCGTTTTTCGCCGTTTCCCTCCCACACCTGCATAGACTTCGTGGCGCGACCAGCGCTGCTCCTCGGTTAATTTTCGCTGCGCGGGCGTCTCCGCTCTGCATATCTTTTTCTTCAACTTCTTCTTCGTCGGCGCAAACGGTTCTGTGGCAGCGTGGGCGACGCATCTTTTTTTTCTTTAGTGGAATCAACATTTTTTTGTTCTTGTAATTTGTTTATGCCGAATAGTATTTTATTTTCATTGTGTTGTTCGTGTTTATTTATTGCAAAAACTGTTTTAACTGTTTGAAAATAACTGTGCAATGGAAAATGACTGGCCACAGGTATTTTTGGAGACGACGCCGGGGCTCGCGATTGCGGGAAATTGGAGAGGTTTCTACCGCCGCTGCGAGCTCAACACCGAACTGAACGATGAGTGGAACCTTCTGAATGAGGATATTTGGGTGCGTGTTATAATTTCTGAATTATTTTTATATGCGCATTTCTGTTGCATTTACTGTACATATGTATTTGTTTTCGTTATTTTATGTTGTGTGTGTGTGTGTGTGCTTTCTTTTGTAACCTGTTGCATTGGAGAGCTTTTAAGCTGTTGCAGCTTTCAACCGCCATTAGTTGCAACTTCCAGCCGCCAGTTGGCGCCGATTAAAGGACCAAACCAAAGCTGTTGTCCTGCTTTTGCGGTGAAAAGCTCTCGTGAGGTGAGGATCAAAAACACGGCGAAATGAGTTTGAATTTTTGCGCCAGATAAAATGGGAAGCAGGGAGGCCCCCTACTTTTCAGATTCTTTGCAGGTTCACCTTTTTTTCTGGAGTGTGCGGAAAATAGCGGTACTTTATAACGAAACATATGGGATACATGTAAATGCACCAAGTACATATGTATGTGTGCACTCACATGGCCCCCCAGGCGGATCCTTTGCTAATTTCTCTGCTGCAGGGCGTTTTGGAGGGTAATCCACTCGAAGCACTTCGCCATTTAATCGTTTCACGGACTAGGCCAACCTTTTATTGACTTCCGCCGCAGTGGCGCAACTCCACAGTTCCAGAGATTGGATGCCAGGGGCAAAGTGCAAACCTCGGTCGAACGCCGCCCCCCGTGTCTGTCGCAAAGGGAAGGGTAGGAGGGCGACGCAAAGCCAAAAACAAACATTGCAGTCCACCCATCCAAAAATCAACAGCAGCAGCCGCAGTTTTCGGTTGTTCCCAGCAATAACAATGACAGCGCGCACACACTCACACACACACGCACACGTACACGTCGGTGAACATGAACGAACATGCACTCCGAAATGGGGAAAAAGTGAATTTTGTTGGGCAATAATGAGCGAAGTTTTGAGCTAATGCCGCCGACTGAAACTGCCAACAAAAACACACACACACACACACACACGCACGCAAAAACTAGCAACAAAAAGCTCTTAAAACACCAAAAAAAAAAGGCGAAAAATTGTGTGGATAATTGGATAAGCAGGCATACCACAATCCTCTCTCCACCAAAAAGCACAACAACGGTGCAGCAGGCAAAGGAAATTCCGTCCAAAAATTCAATTAGCGTTACCAGAATTTTCACACTTTTAGCAGTACAGGGGCGCAGTACAGGGGCGGGGGGAGGCTACTGTGTGTGTGTGTGGGGCAGTGCATTGATTATGTATGTATGTACGTATGTATGCATGTGCTTTGCGAATAAAGTTTTGATCCTGGCTATGATTTAAACATATTTTGTGGAGGAGCCTTTAAAGTGTACAGCCCCGTTATGCCTGCCCAGCTGATCTGAGCACTGAACCCGTTGTTATTGGGACTCCAAAAGAAACGTGGACTATGAATACACAAAATTATGAAACAGATCACGAATTACCCATCGAAGGAGCAGCGGTAGCCAAACCTCATCAAACCAAAGTACTCTCCCCGAAATGAGTGACAAAAAGAGGTAAACTTTGCTCTTCTTTTTTTTTTTTTGTAGACCACCATCATGGTTATTGGCCCGGACACCACCACCACCACCCCCAGCCCGCCACCTCATATAAGGCCCGTGTCCTGTGTACTTAGTCGACTCCAACTCGGTCTTTGGCCGTTGGCCAAAATGTCAATTCCATTTCGCTCATCAGCATCATCCATTCGTTTTTGTGTTGCTGTTTTTTGTTGCTGCTGCTTCTTTTGCTGTTGCTGTTTCTGTGTGTCTGTCTGATTCGAACTGGCAGTTGTTTCTATACCGAAAAAAAAGAGAGAAAAAAACAGCCAAACTGCGGAAATTATCATAGGAAGAGGAGACCAATAGATAGATGGAAAGATGGATATGTTTGGTGGGTCGAAACTACTGAAGGAGTGAGTGAGAGAGAGATCCAATGGAAATCTCTTGGAAATGGTTGGGAAAACTTATATTTCTTTGGCTTGCAGCAAAAGGCAATCAAGATTTTACTCTTACTCTGCGGTATGGGAGGAGGGGTGGGGGGGGGGGGGGGGGTGGGGTGAGTGCAGGACGGACGATATACAGCCTCTGAAATGGAGGCAGACATGCATGGCGGCATTTCCGGTTGCTTGGCACCATTAGTGCAGCTTTCCACGCCCCCTACTGGTGTAGTCCCCCCCCCCCCCGCACTTCTTCTGGTGGCTGTGGCTGCTCCCCTTTTTCCATCTTTGGCTTTTTGTTGAGATAAGCAGTTTTGCCATTTGTCCGTGCAACTTTTTCGGAAAACCTCTAGAAGTAAAAACTTGTTTTTTCCCCACTTCCGCTCTGTGGGAAAAGGTGCAGGGAGGGTGAGAGGCGCATTTGACATGTGTTTGCTGCAGGAAACTGCGTCCTCTCTCCTTCTCTCTCTCTCTCTCTCTCGTTCCCTCTCTCGCACGCCTTTCCCTTGGGGCTTTAGTTGCCAAGTTTTTCGGCGTCTCTAAGCCCTGTCCGTGTCCGTGTCCGTGCCCGTGTCCCTGAGTGTCTTAGTGTGTGTTTGGCCAAAAGTATATTCATTATTTTGTTTTCATTTTCTGCGGCAGAGCCGAGCAAAGTTTCCAATTGAATTTTATTGCATCTCTTTGGCATTTTCCTCTAGAAATAGATTTTTATGTGGCCATTGCCAAGACAAATCCATTTTGGGTGGAGAGGCCTCTTAGCGGCTGCCATTCATAGAGTGCCGCATCTCCATTTGATGGAGTGCGGCAGGGCGCTTTTCACGAGTGGAAATCGCTGGCTACTGTGGGAGCAGCTCATGGTCCCAGGGCTATCCGCAATCTGAAAGCAATAGGAATCGCAATACTCGCTTCGTTCGTGTGCCAACCCCTGGCTCACTAGCCTCCCTGGCTCTGTTGCGCTGATATGAGCAAAATATCGGACAACTGCATTTCGCTCTCTTTTCCTCCCATTACTTGGTCTCCCATTCGATAGTTTTCGAAATATTTCTCCCCATCCAAGTGGAGGGTATCAGATATTCGTCATGTTCATACCCTCCTACCTGAGAGAGGCGCATTCCAACCGCATGCTCTTTTAGCGTAATTCTCCTCTATTCCACATGCCCTGCCCCATATTCCTGTCTCCTCTGTGTGCCTTCTTTGGCCTCTTTCTCTCCTCTTTGTTGCTCCTTTGGCCTTTGTGTGATTTACACAAATCAAGAAATATGTATTACATTACTCAAATCGAGAGAGAGAGAGAGCGAGAGGAGACCGCAGACTCACACACACACACACACACACACACACACAGTGAGACGCTGAAAGACAAAACGCAACAAAATGTAACCAAATGAGTGAAAAGAAGTTTGTGTCAAAGAGTGGGTGCCTGATGAATGGAGTGGAGAGGCGGTGGGTGGTGGGGAGGGGCGGAAGATCTAGTAGCGGACTGCAGCTAAAATCTGCAGGGAAAATCCTTTTTACCATGTTTTGAGCCTACAGCACTCTCAACCTCAAGCCAGGACCTCTTCTGCCCACCGAGCATTCCGTTTCCCTTTCTCTTTCCCTCGTCCGTTTCTTCCCTCTGTCCGGCGCACTCTTCTCGCTTCGCTCAGTCCCGCCCTGACTCCTCCCACCTCCTGCTGTTTCGCTCTCAAGGTCTACCCCTCGTAACGTGTTGTCTCCCCCTTTCCCTCTTCCCTCTTCCCCTTCCTCTCCGTCTCCGTCTCCCGCCCACTAGCACACATTTGTCTGGGATGCTCTTTGCTAATGGCCTGCCTGATGACGCATCATCGCCGGGGCGTCCGTCCCCTGGGCGGCCCTGTCTGAGCGCCGCTCACAAATTATAATTGAGTGCATGGCGAGCGCATTGAACTCCTCCTTACCGCCCCCGCCACCCACCTACCGACTACGTTGTTACATGTATATACAAAAAAAAGTCGAAAACGAAAACAAAAATATGCATACCAAACAGCGGTGGAATGTCCTTCTGAATACCCTTTAAACTCTTGGCAATTCGGAGAAAAGGAGAAAAAGTGTTAAGACCGAAGGCAGTCTAAGCCGAAGCCATGTTTTTGCGGGGAAATCCAACAGTTATGGATGCTATAATGGAATCTATAGTAGACGAAAATATATACCGTATATACAGGCAGGCTCCGGCTTTCGCTCTTCGATTTGCCTTTTGAAAACGGAAAAATGTGTGCTCCCGTTTCCGCAGCGGAAACGAAAGAAAATATATGATCTATTGATGTATTCCCGTATAATTGACACCATTATCCGGGCAAGTTAGCTTGTGTATTTGCTGTTGCTGAGCGTTTTCGTGCTAACAGCTGACGCTGCCCCATTGGGTTATCGATAAATATCGAATTTTACACACAACAGAGGCTTTTGCTCGCGCAAAACACTAAATTCTGCGCTTAACAGCACTAAATGGTGCGTTTAGCGGAAAATGAGAAAATGTGACAAAAGTTTGCGAAAACGGGAGCACCGAAAAGTAAGCGAAGCCGGAGCCAGCCTGCACTAGAGACGGTGTAGAAAGTGCCACCTGTTTACCGTTTGCCAACTTTCCCTTCCACCCATCATACCCGTCGTCTTCTGTATCGCAACACCAGGTATGCCGCATTTTACCTATGGGATCTCTGGCTCTTGTTCCTTATATTTTTTTATTTTATTTGGCGGAGTGTGGGGAGTGTGGCGTGTGGCAAGGGGCATGGCCGGAGACGACTCCGCTTAAATATTTTGAAGCTGTTAGGAAACTGAATGGAGGAGCCACAGGAGCCCGCTGTGGCTTCTGTTTCTGTTTCTGTTGCTTCTCTGTAGCTTGTTGCCACTTGAGACGACGCCATGGGGGCAGGCGCTGAGTTCCCACTGCGTGCCGCTGTGTTCTCGGGCCCCTTTCCCGTTCCCTTTCCCGTTCCCGTTCCCTTTCCCGTTCCCGTTTCCTCCGTTTTGGGGGGCCATAAAAATTGTACGCCACATTTTGCCATTTTAATGAATGGTTTTTTTAATGCAATGTTTTTTGGCTCGTTAGGGCGGGAAAACCTGCAGCAAACGGGAAATATTCTGGCTCCTTTGCACGCCTTTAATTTATTGAGTAATTTAAGGGGCGGCCTGTGTACCCTGCACCCTGCACCCGCCCTTCTGACCGTAATAGATACTCTTAGGCCCTGCCAAATGGGCCAAAGCTTTGCCTTTTTAATTAGACTCTTTCTCTCCCTCTCTCTCTTTCTCTCTCATTTCTCTTTGAGGGAAATCTGCTCTTGGTAGAGGAATTTAATTAATGTAAATTTGATGAAAGCAGCACTCAAGGTCAATGGGGGGGGGGGGGGGAGGTTGGCGGGCTGGGTCCCATAAACATCCGATTAATTGGGATAGAGGGTTGAGGTGGTTGGCGGCCGGAGGGTTAACAATTTGTGCCACAAATGAATGAACACATGTGTTGCACGTTCCCAGAAACCTTTATCCGTATCTCACACACACACACACACACACACACACACACACACACACCCCGGAAAATGGGGGTCCCTCTCTGGGGAAGCCCAAAAAAGTATGCTACACCATTTTTCGTACACATTTTTATTTGTTGCGTGCGAGATTTTATCTCCATTCCACGCCATTGCCTCTGCCACTAACCCTAGCACCACCCCATCCCCCTCAGCATCCTTTGCCCCTGCCCCCTGCCCCCGCAGCGAGTGCGCTGCCACCTTTTGTCATCGTTCCTGCCGCCTCTGTGCGCCCCGTTTTTGGGGGGAGGGGGCAGGGCCCTGGGCGCGATAACAAGTATCATAAATCCTTTGCTTCTTGTAAATGGCACCCGAACAGAGAGATCCTTAGCACGCCCCACGCCACCCCCTCCGACCACCCACTCCGCCCACTCGTAGTAGCGGTTGCTGTTTCGCTCTTGGCCATCGTTTGTTATTGTTTGCGGTTAGTTGGACGCCACCGCCCAACCGCCCAACCGCCCAACCGCCACGGCGCCTTGCCACTGCCACTGCCACTGCCAGCGCCAGCGACACCGCCAGCGACTCCCCATCCATACATCAAGTCAGGGCCAGGTCAGCTCCTGAGGGAAAAGAGGGTGGGGGGCGTAGGGTACCTCCTCCTTTCGGTTAACTCAAGTCGCGCTTTGAAGGCAGAAACTTGATAGAAACTAACTTTGGCAAGAGCCACTAAACGGACCCGTTTTCGCTTCAACTCAGCTCAAAAGAAAAGAAAAGAAAACAAATATCCATGAAATATTTTGGGAAAACAAATCAACAATTGGATCCCTGAATATAGGCAGAACATTTTGATATCGATATCGGGCCATATGCTGCATCTTTCGTGGCATTTTCAGCCGATTCGATGCGAATGCGCGGCCATTCGCTTATGGGAAATTTATACAGAAAATAAATAGAAGAATAAATAGAATAGAAGCCTCTTTATTAAATGATATTTTTTGTCTCTACTTCTCCACTCTCTCTCTCTCTCTCTCTCCCTCTCTCTCCTCGTTAGCATTCTCGCTGGGAAAAAATGCATAAGCTCTTCATATCTCCCTCTCCATTTATAACACTTTTCCAAAACTTATCGGCAGTTAGCAGCAGTTCATACTCCCCATCCCCTCTGTAACAGCTTCTAACTGCGACCATTGGAAAATGGAAAAGCGTTGAGGGGGGGGTGGGGAGGGGCGAAACTCGCACTGCTTTGCCACATTGCTCATTTTTGGGTTTTTCGGTTTCGGGTTTTGGGTTTTGCTTTGTTGGTGTTGTCGTTGTCGTTGGCGGCGACAATTTGCTGGCCAAAAAGGGATTAAAAAGTTGCCAGTGCACTGGGATTTGCATTTATGCTGAGGCGTGGGCGGGGGCGGGGCAGTAGCGGGAGGGACTGCTGTCCAGTGGGAGGGGCAGGGGGCTAAAAGCCCGAAAAACATCGGACATGGGAGAGGCAGAGAGCGAAGGAGTGGATCGAGTGCCGTGTGGGAGGGGAGGGGAGAGAAGAGGGGACTGCTGCGAGTACCACATTATGCCTTGGGGGCCTTGTGGGGGTTGCAGTGTGAAAATTTCTCACTTTCCCTGGCGACTCTTTCCCACTCCTTCCCGCTCTTTCCCCCTTTCTCTTTCACACTTGTGGTTAAGCCATTTGCATTTCAAATCCCGCTTTTCCACCGCCCACACACCCACACACACACACACACACACACACGCACCTCTACGCCTCCTATAGCTTTTCCCTCTCGACTGGTGCCGCCGCCTGCTGCAGGCCCTCCTGTTAATAAGCCCCCCCGCCCCCCTCCGAAAGCCACATCGGCCTTCTGCACCGCCCCGCATTTTCCACTCCACTCCGCCCAGGCTCCATTTCCGTTTGCCTGTGTCTGGGTCTGTGGTCCTCGGTCTCGTCCTGGTGCTGGTGCTGGTCCTGGTGCTGGTCCTGGTGCTGGTCCTGGTGCTGGTCCTGGCAACATGCGGCTAATGCAATCTTGACAAGCGTTGTCCTGCACAACCGAAAATGAGGCTTGACACTTTTGATTTGGTTTTACGGGCACTCACAGAGGACAGCGACAGGGAGCAGGGGACAGGGGACAGGGGAGCCCTGGGCACCCACAACATCCCAACCCATCCCCATGCAAACGGAAAAAAATAAGCAAAACCCAAAAGGATCAGACTGGACGGGCGATGACGAATTTTTGATGCCTCCTTCGGCTGGCCCGGAGCCTACCCGAGCGGGATTGGAGGGGATCGGAGCGAATGGGAGGGAATGGGATAGGATGGATGCATGGTTGGCTGGACGAAAGGGAGCTGATAAAAGCTGGCGGAAAGGAGATGAGACAGACAATGTCGTGAGGCGACTTTTTGATGGCCAAAATGTGGCAGAAATGTGGTGAAAGGGGTGTAAAGAGAGTGGGTGATGGGTGGGACGAGGAGGATGAGGAGAGACGATGAAAGATGGGCAATAAAACAAGTGAGTGATAGGCCAACACGAAATGCAGGGCACAGATGGAAGGAAAGTCTCATTGAAAGACGGTCTCGTGACATAAATATTAAAGCACCAACTTCCACTGTTCGCATATTTCGCATAAAATAAACAAAAATTCCCCCAAAAACAGAAACCCAAACCATTTTGAGTTGCCAATTAAATTTACAAATTTCGATAGGCTTGCCGCCAAAACAATTTACAGTCCGTTTTTACATATTGCGTTCAACAGCACGCTGTTAAATATCGTATCGATAGTAATATCGCAACATTGCAACATCGCAACATCGTGAGAACTAGCAAAATACTCTCACTTTGGTCCGCGCGCCGCATAGCATGTTGAGAAAAAAGGTGAGCTGAATCCGGACCGTTGTGCCTGTTGTCCATACCTTTTTTTATTTTACTCAGCATCAGCTACATTTGAAAAGCGGCCTTCCAGGCCTCCCCAATATATCTCAAAAGTTGTAATGCCACGAAAAACAACATAAATTAATGAAGAATAATAAACATACAAAAATCGGTCCCAGAAACTAGCAGTGCTAGTATAAAAACGCTAACAAATTTCGAATTTGGCGCTTACCTTCACGTAACAGACCCCTAACATAGGGTCCTAAATACTTAACATGAGCACGCAAAAATGAGCGCTCTCTCTCTCTGTCGAAAATTCCCTCACCGTTTACCATCGAAGGGAGCAATTTCATGGGATTTTAAAAATCCCATACCATATGGGTGGCTTGGGTGGTTTTGGTGTTTTGAATTGTATCTCGCAAATGTATCTCACAAATTTTTCGGACGCGGACAAGGAAACAACAGAGATTTTTTTTGTCGCATTTGCGCCGAGTTTTCCCACAAAAATATCGAATATTGTTGCAAAAAAATTCATATAAATTCAGCATTCACGGTCGGCTGAAATTTTTTTTTTGAATCAAGCGCGGTTCCTCAAAACGTAAATACATAAATAAAATAATATAAAAACATTCTGTCGCGCTTTGCAACAAGTCGTAGGTGCCGGGTCAGCGGGGATATTTCGGGTTTTTGCGGGCCACGCTTGAAAGTGAAAACATACGCACACACACACACGCACGCACACGCACAAGTAACGACGACGGGTACTAAAACAGCATCAAAACATACGCAAAAAAATCAGATTTCCCCCCTCAACACTCCTTACATTTCTTTGCTGTCAGACTGTGAAAAAGTGCAGTGCGAAAATGGATTTAGAAACCGCCAAGAAAAAGAGATAAACGAAATGAAAAGTTATAAATAAATATATATGCCATGAGGCGGCGGCAACAACACCAACAACAACAACAACAGCACGAAATGAAGAAGAAGAGCAGCGACCGCCGCAGCAACAACAAGAAGAAGAACATCAGCAGCGGGGCGGGCAGACAGTCGCAGGGGACGTGATTTCTCTTGTGTTCTGCCTGTTCTTCATTCCCCCTCCCGCCACCCCTCTTCCACTCTTCCACCGCAGCAGCCACGCCACCCCTTGCTGTTTGTCTCCCTCCCGCTCCCGCTCGCTTCGCAACAGCATCCCGCATTTCATTCAACGGCGCACATGTTTTTGTTGCCGCCTCTGTCTTTCCTCTGCATTGAGTTTTGCGCCTGCTGCTGCTTCTCCGCTGCTTTATCCTGTAATCCTTTTTGCTCGCTGCCTTCGTACTCAGTTCATTCGATTTTTCTCACTCTCGCTCTCACGTTTACTTCTGCCGCTGCCGTTGTCCCGCAGCATCCCAGCACAGCACAGCACCCAACACACAGCGCCAGCAGACTTCTCTCTCACCCACACACACCGACAGAGCAGAGCAGAGGCGTGCACTCAGCTGTGGCGGCTATCTGCTTGTCTGCTTTGCTCTGCTCCTTCTCGCTCTTCGTGCTGTTGTTTTTCGTCCTCGTCTGCCTCCTTTGGAAATACAATAAAATCAAGGAGTATCAAAAATAAATGTGCTCGCCAGATGAGGAGCTGGAGGCTGTCTGTCGGCTGTGATTTATGAGAGAGCGACTGAGGACGAGAGCGAGAGAGAGAGAGAGAGAGAGGGATCCCCTCAGAAAGGGAAACAATACTCCGCCTTTGTCGTCTGCCGAATATTCGACTGTTTCGAATTCCAATACGAATCTAAAGAAAGAACTGATGAAAAGGGAAATGATAAAATACAATGAATAAAGAGCAATTCAAAACGGAATAGTTTCTGGCCCACTGTACCGTCGTACCGCACCGTACCGTACCGCACCGCACCGCACCGCTGCTGGCAGAGGGGCCTCTCATTCACGGCATCTCTTTTTTGTCTCGCGTTTGCGCCGTGTTTTCATTTTCGTTTTCCGTTCTCCGTTCTCGGTTCTTCTCTTTTTTTTGCGCATTTCGCTTTGGCAATCAGCTTCTGTTTTCCTTTAAACATCCTGCGGGCTGCGGGTGAGAAGAGTGTGGAGAGGAGGATGGAATGAGCAGAGTAGTCCCCAGAGCAACCCCTAACAAAACAACAAAATTTTGAAACGAAACAGAATTTATTCTTATTCTTTTTGTGTGCTGTGCTGTGTGCTGTGTGTGTCGTCCGTCCCGCTTGCACGCACGTGTGTGACATTCGAATTCAAACAAAACTAGTGGCAAAGTGGAAATAAAACAGCAAAACCAAAGTGCAAAAAATGGTGTAAAAGTTATTTTTTTTTATAATTTTTTTCCTTCTTCCTAACCCCAAAAGTAAACAGAAACTACAGAAAAAAGGCTTGAAAAAGAGCTACAAATTGTGCCAAAAAAAAAAAATAGAAGAAAATACAAGGGAAAAACCAATGAAATTGATGCAGATTTGAAAAGAAGAATAAGTGAACCAACCAGAAAAAGTAATCAAGCAAAAAACAAAGCACGGCATTTGTTGAGCAGTGTAAAAGCGCGTATAAACCGAAAATAGAAGGAGAGCGAGCCAACAACATAATTCGCGACGCCAGTGTTCACATAAAAAGCCGTCAAGCTGTGGGGCTCAGGGGCATTTTTTCTTCCTCCGCAAGGAATGTATTATCCGGTAAGACAAAAAACAGCAACAAACAAGAAGAAACATTTCCCCCAGACCCAGTCCCAGTCTCAGTCCCAGTCTCAGTCGTAAATATCCACTCCACTGACACAAACACAAACAGAAACATCAACATCAACAAAACCCAAGGAAAACAGGAGGAGAAGCAACAATGGCATTAAAAAGTAAACGCGGCTCAATTTGCTATTTGCGGCTGTTGTTTGTTGTCCCACTGTCCACTGTCCATTGTCCACTGTACTGTCCACTGTGCAGTAGCAGGTTTTTGCTAATGATACCCTGTAAACGAGCAGCAGCAAGGAGGGGGATATATTGTGTGTGTGGTATGGGAATCGAAACATTCCCGACGGCTACATGAATGGAAGCCGATGGAATATTCTGGAATAAACAATGTCTATTCCCGTTATTTAAAGAGTCTCTGTATAGCCGGGGTATATGCTAGTCGGTAATAGTTCACTCTCTCTCTCTCTCTCTTCCCCTCTTCCTCGCTTGCACTATTCGACTGTTTACTTTTTCTTTCGTTTCGTTGTCCGCGGAGTGTGGCGCGACGCGTCTGTCCAGGGAGGAGCGGAGAGGGGAGGAGAGAGTGTCTTTTGTGTTTGTTTTACTCTCAATGGAAGGCAAATCTTGGCTCGCGCTAAAATCCTTATTAGACAAACATCTCTCCACACGCCACTCTCTTCTCCCCCCACCTCGACATACATATAGCATTTCTATATGGCCATCCGACTCTCTATGCCACGATGATGTTTGCCCACCTATTTGCTCAGACAACAACAAATAATGTCAAATGTTGTACATTCACACGTGTGAGAGCTGAACAACAAAAAAATGAAGAAAAAACCTCTTCAATTCCAAGCTCTCGCCTCAGACAATTGTTGACTTTGTCGTCTGTCGTTTCCTTTACGAAGAAACATTCATATATGGGTTATAAGGTAAGGGAAAAGGGAGCAGGCAGAAGCGAGCAGGGAGAAAGAGAAAGAGGACAGACAGTCCCCAATATCTGCTGCTGGTAATTTGATAGCTAAAAACACAGAAAATTTGGCTTGAATTTGCGGCTTTTCGGATTGGAATTGTTATACACATGCCCTTGAAAGGACAGGGTAAATATATTGTAAATGTTGGTAATAAACTCTTAACCGAACTGAAAAGAGTACAATCATTTCGGTGCTGGACTTGTATCGGCCTCTGATCGGTTGACTCCACTTGACTCTGTCTCCGCCACAGAGTATTATATTTTTCCCATTAAAATCGGATACATATATAGAATTCCCCCACAACATTATATAATTATCGCTTGCCTTTGCTTTTTCTCGCTTCGGATAATGAGACCCAATTTATTGCCAGATCATTTGATACTCTCAACGTGTTAACACACAAGAACTGATTCTCTGATTGCTCTGACTGCTCTGATTCTTTGAATTTTATTCCCACGTCTAGCTTTATTATTAATTTATGGCTTTCTTCTTTTCGTTGCAGGTACGTCTGTTTGATATGCGAATTTCAATGGGTAACAAAACTGCTCAAATGTTTTATGATTGATAAGGAAGTTGGCCTGGGACCTGGGGCCTGGGGCCTAAGGTTGTGATGAATGGTGGAAGCGATGCGAAGCGAAGCGACCATGAAACGGGGAGACATTGACTCGAATGCTCTCAGGCTGAGGCAAGAACAAGTCTCAACAGGTTCTAGAAACTAGGTCCCACAAACAGTTGATTGAACAACGGAATCAAAGGGTTCCCCCACTGCGATTATGAAATGAAAAAGTCTTCAGAGGCAAAAACGAATGGCTTGAACCATGGCTTATGCCGGTCAGTTTCATCATCAGATAGTACTACTAAACTCGAAGCATATCCACTGTACAGTATTTATATGTTATGCCTAAATCGCAAACCAACAAAAAACTTTGCGGTTAACTGGGCACGCACAATGGACTTCCTCTGATCTCTCTCTACGTGTGTCCCCCATACAGTGCTGACGTTTTGGCTTGTTTCAGGCTATGAATATCTAGCCAGAATCTATATAAATGGTCAAATTTATCATTTTCTAGCTTTAAATGTATATGGCATATATTTTATCGCTACATACTAAAAAATTATCCGAACTAGTTTTTGGCTGAACTTTGTCCCTCATTCGGTGCAGAGTTTCTTCTGGAAATAAACCTAATAAGGCTTTGAGGCACTCATTGCACTTCCTGCTAAATATTTTAAAATATACAAAAAGAATTTCTTGAATTTTCGATGATTAAATCGTTGAAATTATAATAGAAATTGAGTTACCTTTGAAGAACTCTTCGCTACGAAGCATATACCATGGTACTCTGGAAATTGGAATCCATTCGCAGAACCTTTCTCTCTTCTTTAAGAAGAGGAAACCCTGAAGAATCCTGGTTCCAAAAACAAGAGCTTCCCAGCTTACAATTGCATTTCTGTCCATTTATTGTGCACTTTTATAGGGAAAAGCCATTTATATAGACATTGTAGTCCTGTTTGAAATTGTATGGCTTTGGGTTGCACAGAAAAGCATAATATTTAAATTTAATTTCAAATAAGTGTGGGAATTCTTTATTAATTAATTTGTCGTTAATTTAAATGGAATCACTAATGGGAAACTGAAACTGTTTTAGAATAATTTTAGGCTTATTTGTTTTGGGCTTAGACATTTTATTGGAATTTTGTATTTTTCGAATCTAGCTTGTAATTGAGTGTGAAATTCTGGCAGCACTGGTGTCCCCCTCCCAATCGCCTCTCAGGCAGTAAGCAGCAAGCCGCAAGCAGCAATTTATGCCAGTAAATGTCGACGTATAACAGTTTTATGCAATTTATGTGCAATTTTTCAATTGAGCCACAGACCGACCGACCGACTAGAGCCAGAGCCAGACCGAGAGGAAGGTTTCATTTTGTTTTATTTTCTGAAATGTGAAATGTTTGAAAATTGAGTTGTTTTGCTTAGCTCGATGATGACAGGCCAGCCCCAGTCCAGGGAACTTTTAATTGCAATTTATTTGAGTGACATTTGCGAAAGGCAATGCCGACACTGAACGATACGATACGATACGATACGGTGCGACGAATGGGAAAATGATAGGAAAACTTGTGCGTATATAAAGTTCCAGGAAATGTTGTGAATGTTGTCTGTAAAGAAGAGAAGGTTGATATTGAATACCTATCGATTCTTGCAAGCATCCATACATCCATCAAACGCACTGTATCTCCCGCTCTATCTCTCTCTCTCTGGCTGCTTTTCTGAGGCTATTAATTATGTTTATTTTATTTTGACGAAGAAACGCCAACAACGTTCCGTCCGTTTGAAGGTTGTTTGGCATCTCAAATGAATTTCATGAACGAAATTACTTTCACTCAATTAGGTCTTGTTTATGGGCTTACATTATCCGAATCCGGCGCATGTGTCCGTCCCACTTTTACTTTGGGTAGATTTTCCATTTTTTCCATTACCTAAAATTGGTCATCAATCCCCGCCCCGCCCCGCACCGCCCCTAGGGCTGCGGCTGATGATTGGACTAGGTTCTAGTCATATTTCAATTTTCAATTTTCAATTTTTTCCGCCTTGATTGATGATGCCTTTCGGAATGTACGCAGAGGGCAGCCGAAGCCCTAGAAACTTCTGGTGGGATATGGATGATGGGGGAGCACTCCAGAGTCTAGAGTGTGTGTGTGAGTATGTGTGTGTGTGTGTGTCCGAGGCCCGTATCTAATTGAGTCCGAGTCCGTTTTTCCAGGGCAAATGATATGACAATTTATTTCAATTAAAGTTGATTTAAAAAATTGCCTGCCGTTCCACACACACATACACACTCTCTCTCCCTCTCTCTCAGCCAGAAAAGCCTTATTCAAATATCCGCCATTCTCCCTCCATCCCTCTCTCTCTCTCTCTCTCTCTCTCTCTCTCTCTATCTCTCTCCTTAGTTATGTAAAATGATGAGGATTTCTCTTACTTTCAAAGTCCACAAAGATTTCATCGGCTGATATTCGAATTGAATAATTGAAAAAGTAAACTTGTAAAAGGAGAAAATGCAATCCAATCCCCAAACCCCCACCCCACCCATTAATTGGGGAATTTTTCACATACATATGTACATATATTGTGTGTGGTGCTGTGGGGTGGGGTTGGGTGGTGTGCGGCCGAAAGGCAATTAACCCACAGCCGTTAATTTTTGAGCCGATCTTCGAAATGCATGTACCAGTACCAGTACCAGTTTCAAATCGCAAAGCAGTTCAAATAAAATTAGCAAACGAGTAAATTGAATGTATTTTTAAAAGAAAAGAAAAAAAAGCCATATGAAACATGAAGGGTACTCAGTAATCGAAGAACTGTGTTTAGTCCCAAGGCCAAGGCATATGGAATACATATTTCATCATTATTGGAACCCTTTGGAAACTGATTGGCAGATTCGTGGAAATAAACCTTAGCAATCGACTAATATACCCCTTTCCACTTAGCTTACGGGGTATCTGTATGTAGATTGGATGCTAAACTGCTGTAACCGTCACAAGTTCACAGCTCCAGCAAAAGAGAGAGAGAGAGAGAGAGATGGAGAGCAATAGATAAACAAAACAAACACCTACGGCCATGTCGGATGTGAATGACCGAAACTTTATTGAGCACCTCCCCATCCGCACCCCGCACCCCGCACCCCTCTGCATCCCCGCTCACTTTGAGTGGGGGAGAGCCCCTCATGCAAATTATTCGGTTCAACGACGACGGCGCGACGCTAATCGCAGGTGTCAGTCACACGAGTATCGCCCCGTCTCTCTTGCTCTCGGCTACGGCTGCTGGGCAATTAGTAGGAGCGTCGCACGCCTGCGCCATGAGTCAGCCATGCCAGCGGCAGTCCCCCCGCAGCAGCAGTCGCACCAGCAGCCGCAGCAGCGTCAGAGGTTGGTCAAACTGTAACAGGTTTCTCTCTCCCTCTTCCTCTCCCTCTCGCTCTCTCTATCTTTGTCATTGCTGTGGCTGCAGTGCGAAAGTAACGGTAGCTGATCAACCAGATCAATGCGCGCCTTCTCTAGGCGGCTCGGCTAGATCGGTTTCATAATACCTTCGGATACCCTCCCCACAAGGTAGGGTATGCCAGCCGAGATAGATATTGGCAGTGTAAATTTCATTGAAATTGGTTTTCAAGGGTGTCCACCTATTCGATACACCCCCGTTAGGCGTCAGCAGTTAGCCATTCTCTCCTGTTGAGCGGACAGCTCAAGTTCAACGAGAATTCTGCTCTACATAACGGTAACTGTAGCAGCACCGCAAAAAAAACAAAACCAAAAACAGAAAAGAGAACTCAATTCTCAGGCCGTTCCATTCCATTGACCGTTAAGGGCACAGAGGCTACAAAGCGAAGGCAGCTTTTCGAGATGCCGCTATCTACGGCTCGATCTTTCTCCCTCTCTCTCTCTTGTAATTACTCCATTAACAGTTGCAGCTCATTCTTTACGTTACGCCAGCGCCAGCAGCAGCGCCGGCAGCAGCTCTTTGGTTCCACTCAACTTCCATTTCGTTTTCATTCAAGCGCTCAGTCGTACACAGTAACGGTAACTGTAGCACCAGCCACCAGCAGCATCTAAATTAGTTCCACTTCCATTCTGTTTTTGCTCTCCCCCCTCCCTCTCTCTCTCTCTCGCTCTATCTTTCTCTTTGAGCAACGCCCCCACGTGCTCTCGCTGTGGTATCTCGGACACCCTCGACAAATTTTTATTGTCGCCTCGATCGCCCATGTCTGCTTTTGTTTTGCTTTTTTATTTATTGCTCGCCGGCTTTTGTTTTTATTTATCCTAGTGCTGTGCCGCCGCTCGGCGCTAGTTTGTACGAATTTTTCTTTTTTATATACCGCCACCGCCCCATGGATGATATGTATTACTGTTGCGGTGCTGCTTCTGCTGTTTGACTACTAAAATTTACATTTTATTTGGCTTGTCATAAACGGGATTTTATTGTAGGGGCTCTGTTGTATATGTAAATTTTTGGTTCTTTTGTCAGCCTTTTTTTTATATTTTTTTTTTCATACAAAATCTAAATATTTTGCGATTGAGTAATCGAAAATAAGGTTGACAAAGTCAAAGCCCAAGTACTGCACGGCACAAAATTGTTGGAGCGGAGGAATTTCGATGAAAAAAAATTAGGAAAAGGCCGGGGAAATTATTGTAAAGATCAGCATTTAATTTTTCTTTACCAAATTCTTTAAATTTTGTTACGCACTGAATAGAAATTTTGATTTGCTGCTGTGTTGTGCTTTTTGGATTTGTTCTTTTTAGGGTTCGGTCAACACACAAAAAAGTGGGTAAACAACTTGCGAATGGGTTTTCTTTTTGTCCAAAACAAATTGATAAAAATAATTGCTGTTTTGTAAGTTTTTGCAAGTATTTTTGTTGAACATATTCCTTGGCTCATTTACACATTTCTTATACACATGGAAGATTTTCATTATTTTATCTACTGATTCATCATCTTGTGCAGCCTGTAACATCTGTCTAATTACTATACCCATGCCATATATACATATTCTCTGAGTATCTGAATCATTCCAACAACCGGAAATATTTAGAGACATGCAGTCTATGTTTATTTATAGATTGCTGCATTCATTCGGATAATATCGCTGTAAATATCTTTCATAATTGAAAACTATGCATAATTTATGCAAATCCAATTAATCAACAATTAATGGGACGCCCCCCTCCCCTGTCCCCCGTACCCCGTCCCCCTCCAGCAACAATGTCGTCTCCCATGCATATTTACACGATTTTTAGCCATAAATTCTCGGCTGCCAAAGTCGGACGGACGGACGGACGGACGGACGGGACTGACGGACGACGCTTCTGTGACGTTATTTTTGCGGATTTTAACTTTTTGCATTTATCTTTATTTGTTTGTTTTTTTTTCGTTCGGGTGTTTTTATTGTTATTATTTTTCACTTATACGTTTCATTTAATGGCGCCTCGGGGGCTGCATTTAATTTATTGGTCAGTTACTTGTTTGGGGCAGACTGTGGAAAACTGTAGACTTTTCCTCCTTCGATTATTTTTTGTTGCCAATTAGCATAAAGCGACACACAGCCAACCAGCTACCCAGCCACCCAGCCACCAGGGCAACAACAAGGTGAACAAGTGAGGTTGCATTCGGAGATGCGCTAAACACGTACGAGTGGAATGGAGAATACATAGGAGTGGTGGGAGGGGGGGTACTCCCCTCTCTGGCTCGTGTTTGGGTCAGGTGGCGGCAGCGGCAGCGGCAGCGGCGGCGGCGCCATTGTTTCGTTTCGTCTGACTTGACCATAAACGAGTATCTCTGACATCATCATCATCATCAGCGGAGCAACCTGGCCAACTTCTGACCTTTACAGCTGTCCGTTGGCGACCTTGATGCTGCCGTAGAGATGCTCCTCCTTCGCCTTCTCGTTCTCCCTTTATGGCCTTTTAATTATTCGCAATGGCAAATCGAAGTTGCATTTGAGGCTGCACCTGAAGCCGAAGCCGAAGCCAAAGCCTTGGGTCTTGGGTCTTGGCTGAATCATATGCGAAGAGATTTTATTATGAGATTTTTGCACGGCACTACTTACAGAGGAGTTGCAGTTGCAAGTGGCGTTGTGGGTTTCCTTGAGAATATTCATCCTTTCTGCAAGACATTTCACTTTCATTTTCTACCCAAAAGAATCTGCCCGAAGAATCTTCGACCTCTGGAGTGGATCTTAGCGCTCCCAATGGCTGCAGTAAAATTAAAATATGGTTTTGTTTGCTCGTGAATATTCTGGAAATTTTCTAACGATTACTATAGTCTACGCTCTCTCCTCCATTACTCTCTCCGTTACTCTGCACAAAAGAACTTCGGCTCTCGTTCGGGTTCGCCTTCGACTCGCGATCGTCTCGTGTATGTCTTTGACCTCCTGGAGTGCATCTGTGGCATTAACCCTTATACATCTGGGCCAATCTGCCCTCTCCGATCGCCCCTTTAATTTTCATTAAAATATTGATGTTAATTGCAATTTAATATGCACATGTGAGAATTTTTTACTTATTTGTTTGTTGTATTTTTTTTCTTCAATTGAAATTGATGTCAAAATCGTGCTGCAGTTGAAGGCCAACCAGCAACAGGCCTCGCTAAAAGGCTAAAAAAAAAAAGTATAACTTTTAATAAACAAACAAATTAAAACTAAATAAATAAAGTGAACGAAAAGGCAGATGGCCATAAAAATCAACATTAACCAACCATCAACGTCAGGGGCACTGGCAATGGCGATGGCAAAAAAAAAGTGACAACAGAAATAAATAAATTATGAAAACTTTAATGTAAATATGGAAATCCATGAGTCCATGATTGGTGCATATGACAGCATTGTTTAATACTGTTTAATGCAATTAAAAGAATAAAGAAAATGCAACCTTCGATAATGTAAATGAAAGATTAAACAGAAGATTGTTTTAAAATATTACCCACAGAAATATCATTTAAAAATAAAAGAATAATGTTAAATTTTAGCCGTAATTGGTTATATTTTTGCAGGCGATTTTCAGACAGCTTATTCATAATTTGTCTCGAATATAAGTCTTATATTTTCGACTATAAGCGTCACGCGTCGTACGGCAGCGCCTCTCGGTCAATTGGTCCGATTCCAATAAATTCCATTTTCTCATTCCC